>JAQFVV010000070.1:2417602-2785102 GCA_028023455.1 Epiperipatus broadwayi | reverse complement strand
TATTAATTAGTTGTCATTTTATTCATGATTTTTGTAATAACTTTAAAAACTTACAACACTCATTAAAAGTATTTTTTAAATACTATAATATTTTATTTAATTTATTAAAAAAATAATCATGAGTTGAATTTTTTTTTTATATTTATGATTATATGCTGGGCTTTTCTATAACCTAGTTTATTATTAAATGTTCTTTACATATATCATTAAGTCACAAAGCAAAAACTATATTCTAGTGAATCTATGCATAAGAGGGATATATATGAAAAATCTGTAATCACTATAATATCAGAATAGTGACACAATGCAAGACCACACTTTGATGAATCCTAACCTTTACAAAATCTAAACTCGAAATGCATCTACAAAATACCATGTGACTTTGGAAAAATATGCATTAGTAAAACCAGGCATCCCATTTTAAAATAATTAAAACAACATAAATTAGTAATTAGAGATGGAAAATATAATATAGCTGAAATAGTAGATAAAGCAAATACCAATGAATATACGTTCAATTTGGAAAATACAAGACTATTGAATGGTTACTAAAAGAAATTGCTTATATAATAATAGTAATTAATCCAAAAAGTCACTCTAATGTGATAATTCATCATCAAGCGTTGTTAGCCGAGAGGTCATTACAGCTGCCTTGCAAGCAAGTAGTTGGTTGCAGACGGTTGTGGGTTCACCTCCCAGTCAATGCTATGACATATAAAAAAAAAGATAATTCATAACATTTGGAAAACATTCATTAATCTTGCCCTTTAAAAGAAAAATCGAAATATTAGAAGGAACTCATAGATAAATACATAAAATATCTCCTGATTGTTGTCTTTAACAGAATCATTTAGATAAATTAATTTATTAATTATATATTCATTAAAACAGGTGATGTGATGTACTGTGACTTCTCCTTAAATGGAGTCAGAAATCTCTCAGCAACTATGCCCAGAGAAACCTGTTAGCCACTTTACCTTCCTTTTCCATTGTCCACCCTAAGTTTTCCCATAATCTGCTCCATCCCATTTCCACAACATAATCTTTGTCAACTCCATGACCTTCATATCTAAATCTCCCTTATTTTTTCCAAACCTAGCATAAAAACCAATAACTCATTTTCTGTATAATCATTTTGTTCATATTTAACCTTCCATAACTTTATTATTTGTACCCTTTCTGCTTCCAAACATTTACATTGAAGTAACAGATGCCTAATATTTTCTATGCTTTCCTTACACAACTTGCAGACAAAATCACCCATATTTTTCCATTTACATATATATTCCCTTATTGCTAAAGATTCCATTCGAGCCTTAAACAATAAACTACTTTCCTTACTATTATCATAAATTAACTCACATCCAATGTTCCATTTACTTTTATATATATTTAAACTCATTTTACTCTCCATACTAGTTCTCCATCTTCCCAACTCCTTATTCTTTATTAATGCATCTATTCTTCTATCCCACTCCTTCCCACTATAACACTCAACAATCCTCCTAACACAATCATCCCATCTTTTGTACAAGTATACTGATATAACTTCTTTATCCAAATCTTCTGCATACCACATTATCTTTCTCACCCATCTTGTTGCCTGCCATTTATTTGTAACCCAATTAAATACTATTTTGGCTATTCTTTTATTATCCATAAACTGCAATCTACCAAACATTTTCAATTTGCTTTTTGCATCCCTCATATAAAAACTTGACCATCCCATTTCTCATTGAATTGCCTCTTTTGCTGTCCACATCTCAGCATCTAATGCATGTCTTCCTACTTCCTTTTGTACTTTTTCTAATCAATATAATACCCCTTTACTAACACATAATGCATCATTGCCGTATATTAACCCTGCTACTGCCACTCCCTTCCTTACAATTCTAGTTACATCATATTTATTATATGAAAACAATGTTAATTTCTTTATCAACCCCTTTATTTTCTTTGCTTCATTTATCAATTATTTCTCCCATTCATCCAAGCAATTTTTCTTATTACTCAAGATGATTCCCAAATAACTATATCTATTCACCACACTTAACTTTATATCCCCCAATAAGAAATCTTTGTCTTCTCTTTCCCCAGTATTCAACATCATTATATTTGATTTTTCTTCACTAAATTTAATCCCCATATCTTTACCCACCCTTCCATATCTTCTCTTCTTTCTGCACACAAAAAGACATCATCCGCAAAAAAAAGACCCGACAATGTATATACTCTCTTGCCACCTGTTAACGGTATCTCTATCCCTCTTCCTAGTTTTTCTATTGCTCTCTCCATTTCACCCAAATACAACACAAACAAAATAGGTGACACAGGGTATCTTTGCCTCAGTCCCACTCCATTTTTAACTTTAACTGATTCTATATCCCCTAATTGATATGTATAGTAATTATTTTCATATAATTTCTTAATAACACCCACTAAAGCTTCATCCATTCCCAGATTTGCTAAACTTATCCATAATTTATTTCTATTCACTCTATCATATGCCTTCTCTATATCTATAAAACTCATATATAACTGTCTACCTGAATTTCTACTCATATCTATAAGTTGTGTAACTACAAATAAACTATCTCCTATACGCCTATCTGACCTAAAACCTCCTTGCATTTCCCTCACTACATTATTTTCTTCCATCCATTTTGCAACTCTTCCAGCCACTATATATGAAAAAAGCTTTATATAAAACTGATGTTACTGCTATTGGTCTATAATTATTTAACTTTCTATGATCCTTACCTTTTCCTTTAAATAATAATCTTACTCTTGTATTACTCCAACTACCCGGAAAAACTCTCTTCTATGCCATCTTATTAAAACATGATAGTAACTTTACTGTTTCCCTATGCCCCATATTCATTACCATCTCTGCTGCCCATCCATCTAATCCTCTTGCTTTACCACTTCTCAATTTCTCCCTGCCTCATTCAGTTCATTTTCTGTAAATGTAATATTCCCATTAATATATGCTTTCATATTTTCTATCCCTCTGTCCTTCACATCTAACATCTTTTCTATATCATTACATAACTATTCAATATTCTCTCTAATTCTTCTCTAGAGCTACACTCTATTCCCTCCTCATCCATTAATACTATCTCTCTCTCCCCTAAATTTCTCCTTTTAAGGTAATTCCAAAATTTTATAGGTAAAAATCTCATACAGTAGTGCAACTCAGTGCAAGCCAGAGTAATCAATGGATGCCAGAAGGCTTGTGCATAAAATCCCTATCTAGTGCCTACTCATCCAATATCCCCAGACTAGTTTCTAGCATTTCGCTTTCATCAGTGAGGAGCCTTAGATCTGAGAGCACTGCACCTAGATCTTAGGATTGCTCTGGCTTGCACTGAGTGGCACTACTGTATGAAGAGTTTTGCCTGTTTTAATAACAGTTATGAGCAAGCATAAGAAATGGTGATCATGTGATGTTTAGTGGTTTTATATATTTTCATGTAAGAAATTCTTTATCAAGGTTTAATTAAGGAAATGAGTTTATATAACTCCGCCTTGATTTATTTTAATGGGTATATGAAAAGATTGTAGCATGAACTTTCATAGTTTAACATCAAACCAGTTTGATTTCCATTATTAATGTAGAAAGAGTGAACTATATTTATCTTGCTTTCTGGTAGCTGACAATTTATGATGAGAGTTTTTTTTCCAAATATAGATCCTGTAGAATTACTGCTCAGGTTTTATGTAGTATGGCAAACAGATAATGAATGTTTTATGCATTGTAATTGAAGTTTACATTCCTTTCCATGCTTATTTATATTATTTACAGGAGCCTTAATTTATTCATTATATATTTCAGTGTAAAGTTTAATAAGCAATGTTCTATTAATAAAATGCCTTATAAACCCTTACTTTGGTTATCTATTATTATATTAAAATAAACTCATTTACATGAAGATTTCAATGGCAAATTGATCAATGTTTTTTCATAATATTTGATCAGATAGAGGGCATTGTTATTGAAACTTAAATGTTTCCAGTTTTATTTACATTATTCCTATAGATTAATAAAAAGATAACTGATAATCTCTTAATAACTGTAACAAAGATAGTTGACACAACAAAATAAAAATTCATTATTACATGTACATCTGTGGCAACATACATTTTCACTATCCCTTTGCCGCCTTCTGTAAGCTTTAGTAAATAAAAATAGGTGCCAGATAATGCTTATATAATCCTGAGCTGACAGCAAAACAGAGAAGTACAAAATGCTGGAAGAAAAGTGCATTATACCCTGAAGATTTAACCTGCTCCCTGATAAAAGCCACGAGCTTGAAACCTGTCTGAAAATATTGGATAGGACATCTCAGGATCATGATTTAATGAGCATTATCTTTTGACCTCATGCTGCTATGATGGCTGCCATATGTAAGCTAAAATCATGTGATAAAGACAGGATATTTTATGGTTTATTCCAAATCTTGGTCATAAAATAGGGATGCCCTTAGGTATTTAAAAAACTAAGATCACCATAATATATAGAAACTAAATTGATTTCAAATCTAAGTGAATATGCAAGAAAGTTGGCTTAGACTGAAAATATTTATATATTCTTAATTTGGGACTGATAGCTTGATAGCACAACAGAGAAGTAAATGAGATGCTGGAAGGAGGGTGCATTACATTCTAAAGATCTAGTTGCACTTGTTCAAAATCTAAAATTCCTCAATGATGAAACCATAAGCTTGAAAGTGTCTGGGGATGTTGAATAGAATAACAGAGAATAGAGATTTAATAAGCACTAATATGTGGCATCTTTTATTACTTATTAAAACTTACAGTAAGTGGTATAGAAATGATGAAAAATTACATTGCTGTAACAGCAATATGCACTAATTGGAGTCATGTGACATTTTATTAATATATAAAGAAAAAAAATGAAACATTTAAAAATGATCTACTGAGAAAAATTGAATATTTTATACTCTTAAATTATGGCAGGAAAATCTCAAAAATATAAAATTATTTCAGCAAAGAAAAGAAAAGATGGAAGAACTGTTACCAAAAGAGGACTAACATCATAAAATGTGAAAGTGTTTTACAAATAGTTATATATTAATAAAGATCTAGAAACAAATTTACTACTAGAGTTATAACATTTTCTGAATTACTAAATATATTAACCATTAAAAGTCAGTCAACACTTAGACAATCCCAATATAGATAACAATCAACAATCTCAAACTGTTGTCAAGGCAACCTCCATTTAACAATAAAAGCCATCTTTAACTCAACACTTAGACAATCCCAATATAGATAACAATCAACAATCTCAAACTGTTGTCAAGGCAACCTCCTTTCAACAATAAAGGTGTAATCCCAAATATCCATTAAATAAAGGTTGAGGCATATAATTAAATCTACACAGAAAAGATAAATTACAAGAAAAGATCTAATTAAAGAAGCAGATGAAATAGAAAAATTGTTGGAAAAACTATATACCAAATATTTAAATATTAAAAATACAAAAAAATATTAGAATTAGAGATTTGTCAGTTTTCTGTCAGATATATATAAGTTGCTATTATGTTTTGGATTTGTTGATTATGAAAGGACATTTAATTCTACAAGTATTTATACAGTGATTAAAGCATTTGGAAACATCAAAATATAGCCCTGGGATGTTCTCATATTTCAAAAAATATTTATCAAAATGCATCAGCAATGATTAAATTTTGTGGAACCATGAAAAACAATTCTGGTGTAAGACTTTTTATCTCAGTACCAATGCACTTTAGATTATAAATAAAAGAAATTGAGATATAAAGATGAAGAAATACACATTTGTAAGATTACTGAGAGTACTATTAACCACATTAATTGCATTAAAATCCCAGAGATGAAATTAAAAACAAGTGAAATGCTTAATTAGAAATAAAATATTAAATTATTGAAGATAAATCTGTAGAATTAAAACAAAACAATGATAATGAATTAAAACTAATAAAAGAAATAGAAAATAAGCAAAAATTGTTAAAACTAAAAATCCAAATACATAAAAATATACCAGAAGACATGATTTGTGTTGTGAGTTAGGCATAAAGCAGTGGCTGGAAATATCATAGCCATCATTATCATCATCATCATCATTTTGTTAATTAATAAATAATCTAAATAAATATATTAAATAGCCATATAAATGATGGTTTTCATTTTGTTTGTTTGTAGTTTGTGAGCCATTGTAAGGGATATGACTACTATTAATCATCTCTAAAGATTTAATGAGTTAGTATTACTAATAATATTATTAAATATGAGCTTGAAAGACTTATAATGCTACATTATGAAATATGAGTTCCTAAAAGGTTTTATGATGTTAAACTATGAAACGAGATCTATATGAAAATTTGTATAAGAATTTGTCTGCACAATTATAGAATAATGTTAATGATTTATCATTAACACAGGTGCAAACTATATACTATTATAAAAATGGAAATCCTACATACTGTTATTGTAATGTACCAACTGAGGTTCAAACTAGTTACCATTATAAGTAGGTATCCAATGTGATTTTATCTAGGTTCAGATAACTAGTGGCACCCAGATATATAAGAAAGAAAGGAATAGAGAGTAGAACATTAGTTATAGATTGGTTTGTCCAATTGGGATATGAAACTGCTTACATGGTTATCAATAATTGATCTAAAACAACTGATTTATTACAAATGACTACCCTAAGGAGGAGTGGTACTTGATCTAAAACAATTGAACCGTTACAAATGATCACCCTAATGAGGAGTGATATGGAAATAGATTTTCTCTAGATTTTTCATTCCATTACAAATGGTCAAGATTATTTTCTCTAGATTTTTCATTCCATTACAAACGGTCAAGATTACACTGTGCTAATGGAGTAATAGTCCAGAATTTTAAATTTTAAAAATATAACTGGCACTAATAATTTACTATATGATTTTTATTGAGAATTTAGGAGAAATAAATATACACATTTTTTTTATTCATAATTGTTTTCATTTTATATCTCAGTTATGTAATTTTAATAATAATAAATTTTTAAAATTAATTATAATAATAATAATAAAATATCATTACTTAAATATTTTTAGTAAAATATTTCTGTGAAGTTGAGTAAATAAAGTATTTAAAATTTAATTAAAACATTGCTTGATTTTTATAAGTTTTAAAATATTTATTAATTTGTGTGTGTGTATTAAAATTTAAAATAACAAGTTAAATATTAAAGAATTGATATACAACTTTCAAGTTATTGACCAATGACATGTAAGTAATTGGTTTTCACATGATGATTGGAGGATATTAATAGAATTAGCAGATGATCAGAGGAAGAAAGAAATCACTATGTAAAGTAAATTGTATAAAATATTTGTAAAATTCATCAAATTATAAAATTATTTTATTTTATAAAATAAGTCAATTAATCTTAAGGAAATGAATATAAAATACTTTATAGAAGTCTAGAAAGATGGTAGAGTAATTTAAACTAATGTCTTCATCAGGTTGCAATCTGGGAAGTCAACCTACAATTTTAAAGTGCTAATAAGGTGAAAAAAATCCCAGTACATATTATTATTATGAATGGAAAAATGGTGAAGGATAAAAGTATTCCATCACAAATAATTAAAAAGTAGACAATCAGTCACATAAGAAAAGATTTTCACTTTATCTCTGCTTTATTGAATAGCTTAAGTAATAGTTTGTCTAATAAGAGAAACCAAACAAAGATAAAAAGTATTAACTTTCATGAATTAGGAAAGAGAATTTATAGAACTTTAATAATAAGGTATAACTGAGATGTAAGTTAAAGAAAATAATTAGTGCTGTCAATCAAAGTAACTTGTACTATTCAAATTAAACATATAAAATTAATATTTAAGTATGGATATTTGTAATAATTTTATAATGCAACATTAATTTTAATCAAAAAAATAGGATAATAAATGCTTATTCTTAATTAGTTTAAATAAAAGTTTCTAGTCAAGATACGTCCTCTATTTAGTCATTATAATTTTCTATTAAATTAAGAAATGTTAAAAAAAGGAGAATTCAATGAGGAAGAGATATTAAGCTTAAGTCTGTTAAATAAATAAAAAATTATATTATAAGAGACTTAATTTCAAGGAACTTATTTATGTTTATCATAAGGAAAAGAAATTCTTATATAAAACATAGGGATGAAAAGAAGATTTAGTGAAAAAGATTTATTGATCAATTCTGCAGATAATTAATAATTATAATGAGGAGCCTAACATTTTGATATATGTTTGACTTGGTTGTTTAATTACAGATCTTATTAATGTAAATATGGAAAATCATCTCAGGAAGCATCTAACTGTGAAAGATTTCATTTTATTGTTGTTGATTATTTTAAATGTTGGGTAGAAGATCCTGGAAACTGCTAATAAACATAGTAGTTTAAAGTAATAATTTGCAAGGAAGTATTAAATTTTATATTGAAATATATGAGAAAGCATTGCAAGGAAGAAGAAAGAAAAAAAATACGTTTTTTTTTCTTTGGGTATTATTTTAAATACAATTGTCAACACTATATTAGTTGTTAAGTTTAATATTAAATTAATTAAGATAAATGATTTGATTTATTAATATGTATTATATTTTAATGTTTGTTTTAAATTAGTAATTTTAAAGGTTATGCTTAGGATGAGAACGTAATATGCGTAAAGGAAAGAGAAGATCAAAAATGGGGATAAAGCAGTATTTTGAGTTTCTGTTGTAAGGTAACAGGATTTAAATTCATTTATTATATGTTAAAGATGAAGTAATTAATAATCAAATTACTGTCATGATAAAGAACTGAAAGATGGTAGTTATTATAATAACATAAAAAATGTATGATAATGAAATTTTAAAAAACAATATGAAAGGATTAAATATATGAATGATAAAAGTGGCTAAAGAATTTTGATCTCAGTTTAATGTAATAAAATAAACATTGACAGTGGTCAAATTACATAAATTGTTTTACAACACACCATCATTACATTTGTAAGATAACCCTTGATGGGAAGATCATATTGTAATAGTAGTATAGTAGTATATTTCAATGATGGATGCTAGAAATACCTGTTAGAGTTAGATAATTTATCATTCCAGGATAGGATTAATATGTTGAAGTTATACATTCCTGAAGAACTGAGAGAAATAACTGAATGAGGTTAATCTAGATGACACCCATATATGTAGTTTTGAGTCATAATGATGTGAGGAATTTCCATAAAATAAAGATGTTAAGATCCATAAGAGCATAGTGTAGAAGCCTGAATGTTAAAGTAGCATGTAATTAAACGTATCCCTTTCCACCTGTTAATTTTCTTTACTCTAGTCTTTAAATAACAAGTTGCTAATTCCTTATGTTTTACGATGATTTTAAAAAGATATTTTATTCATTAGTATATATATTTTGGTTTAAATTGATGTATGCATTATATTTTAATGAAGGATGTTTTATTCTATGCCACCGGGTAGTTAATATCTAAAATCTATTTTATCTATTTAATTGCATGTTTTCTGATACGAGGGGGGAAAATAATAATCAAGGGTAGCCATTGTTGTGTTACTACTTCCGAACGGTCAGCGGGGTATGAGATTCAGAGTGTAATTAATTAACAGTTAAATATATGATTCTCTAAGGTTATCGTGTGGCTTTAAATTACTTTATCAGATGGTTACATGGGAAAAGTATGGTGGAATAAATAAAGTCTTATATAGATATTTATAATTTCTGCTTCGAGCATTCATTCACCATGTTACTGGTTTAGTGCTATATTTCGCTTCCCATAGCTTGATTCGGTGTCTCATCCATGATTTCAAACAAGGGAGAGAGAAATTCTCCTAGCCTCCTCAGTGGGTGTGAATACTTGCCAAAGTGCGAGCCACCCAGTCTTTGTTAATACACCGCAAGCTATTACTTCTGATTATTATATTTGTTTCATATAGCAGCCAGTCACATCACCCTATATTGGAAGATATAAGCTTATTCCCCATCCCCGTAGTACGTGATGGTTTGATTTGTTTAAAGCCAATGAGGCGACCTTAATTTAATAAAGAATTTAGTCTAATAAAGATAAAACAATTAAAGTTTTGTTTGCTCTGATTCTCATATCTCTCGTACATAATTAATCACGTAAACAAATTAATTCTTTAAGTTACGCTAATATTATATTTAAAAGAAATCATTTGTGATATTGCCTACACCAGTCATAGATAAACAATTATAAAGCCAACCAAAATATTAAATGCAATGTTGTCCGTCAATTACATATGTATAGATTTCCGTTAAAGACTAGAAGTAAAATAAGTAATGTTGTATATAACAAGTAATTATATTGTGTTTAAATTTTATCTATTCGTAAGAATAATTATGAAACATTTGTGTAATCTAGTTTGTCTCTCTCTTTATTAAATAATTATTTCACCGTCATTTGATTACTGTCTGTATCGACAACATGAGAATATATATATTGCATTGATTGTATATAGCGTTGAGCATCTACCGCACAGTTATATATAGATAAGTTAGTCAGAATTATTGTCTGTTTTCCCACCAAGCTAGTGTTAGGCTATACCATGTACTATGGATTCTGTTATACCTCAGTCACTTGTGCACAGGGTTTGGGTTTGAACTCGGTTTGGTTTCGAATTTAGTTCTGGAATCGGTCTGGGTTTGAAGTCGGTTTCTGTGTGTAGTTGATGGGTTGCGGTTGACCGGTACAGTAGGTTAAATTTTGGATCGCTCTCCGTGATGCTCTGATGAAGAGATCTCCCACACCCTGTAAAATAGATAAGAGTAAATATTGAGTTATAGGAATATATTTTGTGTTTATACTGTTTAATATAGTTTGCATTATTAAATGAGCAGTTTATAGTGATGTTTTGAAGTAAGTCAAATAGACTAATATTTCCCACTTGTCAAGTAGAGTTATTTAAATATATTATCCGCTAATAGTTTTTTTTGTGACAGAACAAATTGGTTTTTTTTTTTGTGTTAGAGAAAAGAGGTAGAGACGCTTGCTACGTTATAAATATTCAAATGTGTGTGTATGTATATACATGTTTAGTATAGAAACCCTCTCAAAGAAATCGTGTAATAAATGTCAGTTGAGTTAAGTTTATTATCCAGAATATATGTTATCTGTTAGGTAAAGTAACCGTTTAGGTCAAGTTTTATTGTATATCACCAAACAGTCAAATGCAGTTGATGAAGTGTTTAATGATGTGTATACTTACATTATAGAAATCGAAATTTTAAGTGATAGCACCACAGAAGTTAGTATTAATATCAACCAATGTTTTATTAAAACAAGTTAAATGTACTTAAATTGCATAATCAATGTATATATTCGAGTGAGCAGTGGATTAAACTATCCATGGTCCACATTTTGCAGACTGGTGCTTTTCAAATAAATTTGTCAGCAAAATGTTGTCCATGCAGCAGTAATGAATGTTTTGTTTTAGAAAAAAAAAAGAGAGAGAACCGCTAACGGTATTATAAAATAGTATACCGGATATATACTAATTATTAGTATGTTTTTTTTGTGTGTGTATATAAGACTGAGGAGAAATAAATCTTGTCCCATTTATTTAACAGTTTAGATACGTTGTTATATATATACAGAGAAAAAAAAAGGGAAAGGGGGTTGATTATATAACAAAATTAATCGGAGCATAGGCGAACGAAAGAAAGTGAGACATACAAACTGGATGTGAAAGGAGGGAACTCAGTATCTTGGCAGCTAGGGAAGATTAGGCATATAGGATTAGGGATTAGTATATCTTATGAATTTATAAAGAAATAGTTTTAGCAAAGATCAAATTAACATATTAAAATTACGCTTACAGAAAGAAAAAATCATATAATGGAAGAACTACAAGGGGAAAGTAAATCATCGGGAAGTAGTACCAAACCATCAGACACAGCGAGTGACCATGAAGTTGCTTTTAAAGAAAGGTCTAACAAAGGGAAAAGCAGTAGACAATCAAAGAGAAACAGCAAGCAGAGATGTCACAACGATGATGGAAAATTTTATGCGATCCTCTAGGAAATGAGGGAGGATAGAAAACTGATGCTGGCTAAGATGGACCAGATGTTGAACATCCAAGAAAGGTGTATGGGAATTGACCATAAGCCAGATCGGAAAAGGGAGTCTTATAGCCACCCAAAGGAGGAGGATGTTCAAACCAGACCAAAGGAGTTCGAAAGTCAGAGCAGGGAAGACAGTGAAGAAGAGGGCAGAAGTTGATAATGAGGAACCAGATTTGAAAATAGAGGGACAGGATCCACTTGAAGTACCGAAGGCGGCAGTGAAGATTGCTATCAAGGAAAATGAAACAAAGCTACAGCAGACTACAAATCCACAAATAAGGATGGGTAATATACCATATTATGGGTCATCTATCCAAATTCAGATCTTTAAAGGTGAGCAGGGGGAGAATCCAGCCATCCATTTAGATAGCATTAGGGAATTTTTCTGTTTACACCCAATGGCTGAGAAGGAGAAAATGACAGTGGCCAGCCATTACCTAAGAGAATCTGCGAAAGCTTGGTGGAAATTATTGAACAATCCACCGACCACGATTCAAGGCTATGAAAGGGCTCTCTTAAAGAGATATTGGAGTGCGGAGAGGCAGGAGGGAATTTTACACAGACTCTCCAACCAGAAATATGAAGATAATAAGCAGAGTTATGCAGCATTCTTCATCCACCAAGTGACAGTGCTTAAATCCTTAACCGCTTTCAAATACAGTGAGCAACATATTATCCAGCTTATTGTACACAATCTGCCCACATGGATACAAAGAATGATGATAGGAATATGCCCCATGTCATTTGAGAAAGCTATCGAACTTTTAAACCAGATAGATTATGGGGATTTGTCTCCAACAAGAAGGGAATGGGATCAGGGTCATCACAACCCTAGACAGTTAAAACCATATATACATCCGGACCCAGGGAGATCATAGTGAGAACATATAGTTCAAGGTACCCGGGTAAATGACCATAATTTAAATATAGATTTTGAGTAATGAATAATGGATATTACCAAATGGATGCTTGATAAAATGTATTGTTTTAGACCCATGTTTGAACTCAAATTCTCACCCAGACTGTTCTCTGAAGTCAATCGACTTTGTAAGTCGATGCAGGTTCGATAATATATGTATAAACATTTTTTTTTATCGATTTTTTTTTTTTGAAGTGAGAAGAAATGAAACAGTTTGACCTGAGGATCGATCTTAGTTTCATGGTTTTTCTTTCTTTCCTTGTTTGTTTTGTTGTTTCCAAATCTTAGTATAGCAGATTTGCTATAAACCATTATTTCGCGCAATGGGGCTTTGTTCATTCAAGCCACAAAAACTTAAATCATGTGTGTCATATCTTATGTAAATAATTAAATAAATCCTTTAGATAAATATTGTAAGTAATAAAATATATACATCGTGTGTGTGCATGGTTTGGATACTAATATAAGATTATTTTAAAGAGAAAGAGAAAGTTTCATTGCGTGAATAATTCTTAATTTTAAATAGTTAATACTTGTACAGATTTATTTTTTTTAAAAAAAAAAACATTTCAATGTACCGACTGGATAATAAAAGTGAAATCGCTAAAGGCCAGAAAATCAAGGAAGGCGGAGTCCAAAATGAGGTGACCAATGACCAGGAGAATTGTGGGAACTTTGGCCATTTTAAATTGCATCATGTTAGATTGCATCATGTTAAATTGCATCATGCAGATTGCGTCATCCTGGATTACATCATTCTGTATTGGATCATTTTTTTTCCTTCTTGACCACTCCGAAAGAGGAGAAAAACATCAGAGTAAATTTGGAGAGTGCAGTGTTAAGAAGTGATCTGTAAACTTTGATAATGTCGGGCTAGGTCCAGTAAGCTGATCCCTGTCCTGCCGATGAAACCTTCCTAGCCTGCCAAAATATCATGTGCTGTGATTCCAGTTGTCCAACTTTCATATGCCTATAGTTCCAGTTTCCAACCCTAAACTTTGAAAGCCAATATGTCATTATATCAAAAACCAAATGCGCGCCTACGTTCTAAGTAATCATCATCGCAAGAAACGCGTCCGGATGAAGAAAGAATGGTAAATCTAATTTACATGAACTTTTTACTTTCTTTAATGCCAGTCCCTTTATATAATTAGGTTTAAATCTGTACTAAGTATGCTAAATATTTTTTATTATGTTTTTTTGTTCTTTTGATAAAATATATATATAGTAAACCTGTAATTAAACGTATCCCTTTCCATCTGTTAATTTTCTTTACTCTAGTCTTTAAATAACAAGTTGCTAATTCCTTATGTTTTACGATGATTTTAAATAGATATTTTATCTCATTATTATATATATATTTTGGTTTAAATTGATGTATGTATTATATTTTAATGAAGGATGTTTTATTCTATGCCACCGGGTAGTTAATATCTAAAATCTATTTTATCTATTTAATTGCATGTTTTCTGATACGAGGGGGGAAAATAATAATCAAGGGTAGCCATTGTTGTGTTTACTACTTCCGAACGGTCAGGGGGGTGTGAGATTCAGAGTGTAATTAATTAACAGTTAAATATATGATTCTCTAAGCTTATCGTGTGGTTTTAAATTACTTTATCAGACGGTTACGTGGGAAAAGTATGGTGGAATAAATAAAGTCTTATATAGATATTTATAATTTCTGCTTCGAGCATTCGTTCACCATGTTACTGGTTTAGTGCTATATTTCGCTTACCATAGCTTGATTCGGTGTCTCGTCCATGATTTCAAACAAGGGAGAGAGAAATTCTCCTAGCCTCCTCAGTGGGTGTGAATACTTGCCAAAGTGCGAGCCACCCAGTCTTCGTTAATACACCGCAAGCTATTACTTCTGATTATTATATTTGTTTCATATAGCAGCCAGTCACATCACCCTATATTGGAAGATATAAGCTTATTCCCCATCCCAGTAGTACGTGATGGTTTGATTTGTTTAAAGCCAACGAGGCGACCTTAATTTAATAAAGAATTTAGTCTAATAAAGATAAAACAGTTAAAGTTTTGTTTGCTCTGATTCTCATATCTCTCGTACATAATTAATCACGTAAACAAATTAATTGTTTAAGTTACGCTAATATTATATTTAAAAGAAATCATCTGTGATATTGCCTACACCAGTCATAGATAAAATGATTATAAAGCAAACCAAAATATTAAATGCAATGTTGTCCGTCAATTACATATGTATAGATTTCCATTAAAGACTAGAAGTAAAATAAGTAATGTTGTATATAACAAGTAATTATATTGTGTTTAAATTTTATCTAATCGTAAGAATAATTATTAAACATTTGTGTAATCTAGTTTGTCTCTCTCTTCATTAAATAATTATTTCACCGTCATTTGATTACTGTCTGTATCGACAACACGAGAATATATATATATATATTGCATTGATTGTATCTAGCATTGAGCATCCACCGCACAGTTATATATAGATAAGTTAGGCAGAATTATTGTCTGTGTTCCCACCAAGCTAGTGTTAGGCTATATCATGTACTATGGATTCTGTTATACCTCAGTCACTTGTGCGCAGGGTTTGGGTTTGAACTCAGTTTGGTTTCGGATTTAGTTCTGGAATCGGTCTGGGTTTGAAGTCGGTTTCTGTGTGTAGTTGATGGGTTGCGGTTGACCAGTACAGTAGGTTAAATTTTGGACGCCCTCCGTGGTGCTCTGATGAAGAAATCTCCCACACCCTGTAAAATAGATAAGAGTAAATATTGAGTTATAGGAATATATTTTGTGTTTATACTGTTGAATATAGTTTGCGTTATTAAATGAGCAGTTTATAGTGATGTTTTGAAGTAAGTCAAATAGACTAATATTTCCCACTTGTCAAGTAGATTTATTTAAATATATTATCCGCTAATAGTTTTTTTTGTGACAGAACAAATTTTTTTTTTTTTTGTGTTAGAGAAAAGAGGTAGAGACACTTGCTAGGTTATAAATATTCGAATGTGTGTGTATGTATATACATGTTTAGTATAGAAACCCTCTCAAAGAAATCGCGTAATAAATGTCAGTTGAGTTAAGTTTATTATCCAGAATATATGTTATCTGTTAGGGAAAGTAACCGTTTAGGTCAAGTTTTATCGTATATCACCAAACAGCCAAAGGCAGTTTATGAAGGGTTTAATGATGTGTATATTTACGTTATAGAAATCGAAATTTTAAGTGATAGCACTGCAGAAGTTAGTATTAATATCAACCAATGTTTTATTAAAACAAGTTAAATGTACTTAAATTGCATAATCAATGTATATATTCGAGTGAGCAGTGGATTAAACTATCCATGGTCCACATTTTGCAGACTGGTGCTTTTCAAATAAATTTGTCAGCAAAATGTTGTCCATGCAGCAGTAATGAATGTTTTGTTTTAGAAAAAAAAAAGAGAGAGAACCGCTAACAGTATTATAAAATAGTATACCGGATATATACTAATTATTAGTATGTTTTTTTTTCTGTGTGTATATAAGACTGAGGAGAACAGTTTGAATCGGGTGAAATAAATCTTGTCCCATTTATTTAACAGTTTAGATACATTGTTATATATATACAGAGAAAAAAAAAGGGAAAGGGGGTTGCTTATATAACAAAATTAATCGGAGCATAGGCGAACGAAAGAAAGTGAGGCATAGAAACTGGATGTGAAAAAAGGGAACTCAGTATCTTGGCAGCTAGGGAAGATTAGGCATATAGGATTAGGGATCAGCATATCTTATGAATTTATAAAAAAATAGTTTTAGCAAAGATCAAATTAACATATTAAAATTACGCTTACAGAAAGAGAAAATCATATAATGGAAAAACTACAAGGGAAAGTAAATCATCGGGAAGTAGTACCGAACCAACAGACATCGCAAGTGACCATGAAGTTACTTTTAAAGAAAGGTCTAACAAAGGGAAAAGCAGTAGACAATCAAAGAGAAACAGCAAGCAGAGATGTCACAACGATGATGGGAAATTTTATGCGATCCTCTAGGAAATGAGGGAGGATAGAAAACTGATGCTGGCTATGATGGACTGGATGTTGAACATCCAAGAAAGGTGTATGGGAATTGACCATAAGCCAGATCGGAAAAGGGAGTCTTATAGCAACCCAAAGGAGGAGGATGTTCAAACCAGACCAAAGGAGTTTGAAAGTCAGAGCAGGGAAGACAGTGAAGAAGAGAGAACAAACCAGAAGGCAGAAGTTGATAATGAGGAACCAGATTTGAAAATAGAGGGACAGGATCCACTTGAAGTACCGAAGGTGGCAGTGAAGATTGCTATCAAGGAAAATGAAACAAAGCTACAGCAGAATACAAATCCACAAATAAGGATGGGTAATATACCATATTATGGGTCATCTGTCCAAATTCAGATCTTTAAAGGTGAGCAGGGGGAGAATCCAGCCATCCATTTAGATAGCATTAGGGAATTTTTCTGTTTACACCCAATGGCTGAGAAGGAGAAAACGATGGTGGCCAGCCATTACCTAAGAGAATCTGCGAAAGCTTGGTGGAAATTATTGAACAATCCACCGACCACGATTCAAGGCTATGAAAGGGCTCTCTTAAAGAGATATTGGAGTGAGGAGAGGCAGGAGGGAATTTTACACAGACTCTCCAACCAGAAATATCATGAAAATAATAAGCAGAATTACGCAGCATTCTTCATCCACCAAGTGACAGTGCTTAAATCCTTAATCGCTTTCAAATACAGTGAGCAACATTATCCAGCTTATTGTACACAATCTGCCCACATGGATACAAAGAATGATGATAGGAATATGCCCCATGTCATTTGAGAAAGCTATCGAACTTTTAAACCAGATAGATTATGGGGATTTGTCTCCAACAAGAAGGGAATGGGATCAGGGTCATCACAACCCTAGACAGTTAAAACCATATATACCTCCAGACCCAGGGAGATCATAGTGGGCACATATAGTTCAGGGTACCCGGGTAAATGACCATAATTTAAATATAGATTTTGAGTAATGAATAACGGATATTACCAAACAGATGCTTGATAAAATGTATTGTTTTAGACCCATGTTTGAACTCATTCTCACCCAGACTGTTCTCTGTAGTCAAACGACTTTGTAAGTCGATGCAGGTTTGATAATATATGTATAAACATTTTTTTTTATCGATTTTTTTTTTGAAGTGAGAAGAAATGAAACAGTTTGACCTGAGGATCGATCTTAGTTTCATGGTTTTTCTTTCTTTCCTTGTTTGTTTTGTTGTTTCCAAATCTTAGTATAGCAGATTTGCTATAAACCATTATTTCGCGCAATGGGGCTTTGTTCATTCAAGCCACAAAAACTTAAATCATGTGTGTCATATCTTATGTAAATAATTAAATAAATCCTTTAGATAAATATTGTAAGTAATAAAATATATACATCGTGTGTGTGCATGGTTTGGATACTAATATAAGATTATTTTAAAGAGAAAGAGAAAGTTTCATTGCGTGAATAATTCTTAATTTTAAATAGTTAATACTTGTACAGATTTATTTTAAAAAAAAAAACATTTCAATGTACCGACTGGATAATAAAAGTGAAATCGCTAAAGGCCAGAAAATCAAGGAAGGCGGAGTCCAAAATGAGGTGCCCAACGACCAGGAGAATTGTGGGAACTTTGGCCATTTTAAATTGCATCATGTTAGATTGCATCATGTTAAATTGCATCATGCAGATTGCATCATCCTGGATTACATCATTCTGTATTGGATCATTTTTTTTTCTTTTTGACCACTCTGAAAAAGGAGAAAAACATCAGAGTAAATTTGGAGAGTGTGTTAAGAAGTGATCTGTAAACTTTGATAATGTTGGGCTAGGTCCAGTAAGCTGATCCCTGTCCTGCCGATGAAACCTTCCTAGCCTGCCGAAATATCATGTGCTGTGATTCCAGTTGTCCAACTTTCATATGCCTATAGTTCCAGTTTCCAACCCTAAACTTTGAAAGCCAATATGTCATTATATCAAAAACCAAATGCGCGCCTACGTTCTAAGTAATCATCATCACAAGAAACATGTCCGGACGAAGAAAGAATGGTAAATCTAATTTACATGAACTTTTTACTTTCTTTAATGCCAGTCCCTTTATATAATTAGGTTTAAATCTGTACTAAGTATGCTAAATATTTTTTATTATGTTTTTTTGTTCTTTTGATAAAATATATATATAGTAAACCTGTAATTAAACGTATCCCTTTCCACCCGTTAATTTTCTTTACTCTAGTCTTTAAATAACAAGTTGCTAATTCCTTATGTTTTACGATGATTTTAAAAAGATATTTTATTCATTAGTATATATATTTTGGTTTAAATTGATGTATGCATTATATTTTAATGAAAGATGTTTTATTCTATGCCACTGGGTAGTTAATATCTAAAATCTATTTTATCTATTTAATTGCATGTTTTCTGATACGAGGGGGGAAAATAATAATCAAGGGTAGCCATTGTTGTGTTACTACTTCCGAACGGTCAGCGGGGTATGAGATTCAGAGTGTAATTAATTAACAGTTAAATATATGATTCTCTAAGGTTATCGTGTGGCTTTAAATTACTTTATCAGACGGTTACGTGGGAAAAGTATGGTGGAATAAATAAAGTCTTATATAGATATTTATAATTTCTCCTTCAAGCATTCGTTCACTATGTTACTGGTTTAGTGCTATATTTCGCTTTCCATAGCTTGATTCGGTGTCTCGTCCATGATTTCAAACAAGGGAAAAAGAAATTCTCCTAGCCTCCTCAGTGGGTGTGAATACTTGCCAAAGTGCGAGCCACACAGTCTTCATTAATACACCGCAAGCTATTACTTCTGATTATTATATTTGTTTCACATAGCAGCCAGTCACATCACCCTATATTGGAAGATATAAGCTTATTCCCCATTCCCGTAGTACGTGATGGTTTGATTTGTTTAAAGCCAACGAGGCGACCTTAATTTAATAAAGAATTTAGTCTAATAAAGATAAAACAGTTAAAGTTTTGTTTGCTCTGATTCTCATATCTCTCGTACATAATTAATCACGTAAACAAATTAATTTTTAAGTTACGCTAATATTATATTTAAAAGAAATCATTTGTGATATTGCCTACACCAGTCATAGATAAACGATTGATTATAAAGCCAACCAAAATATTAAATGCAATGTTGTCCATCAATTACATATGTATAGATTTCCGTTAAAGACTAGAAGTAAAATAAGTAATGTTGTATATAACAAGTAATTATATTGTCTTTAAATTTTATCTAATCGTAAGAATAATTATTAAACATTTGTGTAATCTAGTTTGTCTCTCTCTTCATTAAATAATTATTTCACCGTCATTTGATTACTGTCTGTATTGACAACACGAGAATATATATATTGCATTGATTGTATATAGCATTGAACATCCACCACACAGTTATATATAGATAAGTTAGTCAGAATTATTGTCTGTGCTTCCACCAAGCTAGTGTTAGGCTATACCATGTACTATGGGTTCTGTTATACCTCAGTCACTTGCACGCAGGGATTGGGTTTGAACTCGGTTTGGTTTCAGATTTAGTTCTGGAATTGGTCTGGGTTTGAAGTCGGTTTCTGTGTGTAGTTGATGGGTTGCGGTTGACCGGTACATTACATCACATTTTACTCTTTTTTGGACAGTAATTAATCAGACACTACATTTTGGGGTAAAGGGGAGAAGTAAATTTGATTGCAATTTACCAAATAAAGTTATTAATAATTATAACAAACTATAAATACGATTCCGGGGTCTGGCAATTGGCAATTTTGAGAGTTGGAAGCAGCCATCTTCCCTGTCTTGGATGATTTCTCATGATACGTTACTTTCATCATGATTTTTGTAATAGTGCTGTGCCCCACCCTAAAATCTAATTTATAATGCTAACACAGTCCTGATGGAACAGTGATGACACTGTTAAATGTGTGTTAGAAAGTACCAGTAGGTCAGTTCACATGAAACAAAAAAAGGTCGACCTGAAAAGTTAAATTATTTAGATACAATGCAGTCAATACACCATCACACAATACTGTAGCAAAAATATACAACCCAGCATTTCAATAAAATATGTAACACAACCAACTATGGCAGCTAATGAAGACATTTTTTTGTGCTTTTAGCATAGAAAAAAGCCACAGCGGTAGCTAGCACCTGAGTAAACTGACTCTGTGTTTTATTGTAGAAAGAAAGCTATCTGCTTGGCTGTAGAAATGGCATACTTCTAGCAATTTATCTAGAAATAGTGCCATCAAGCAGCTGACATGATAGATCAGAACACAACCAAAAATTTTTATATTTATAAATCTCATACTTGCTTCTCAGAAATACACATGCCACTTATATACATATGACAAAAAGGAGTGGAGTGAAATGTGGGTTAAATGGTAGAATAGTGAAACTCGATCTTGAGTTAAGATCAACTGTTTCAATATATATATATGGATGTGTGGTATTTAGATGGAGTTTATCAAGAGAACAATACCATTAGATGTTGATTTTATTTACAAATGAGAAAGAAAGAGACAATATTTTCCCACACATTTTAAGTCATTTCCAGAATTATCACAGAAAAAAACCTTAAGATAAAACTCAACCATAAAACACAGCAGAGAAATGTTATAAGAAAGACTAATAAGCTGGATGAAAACAGCTTACAAAAGGTCAGATAGACAACAAGAGAAGTTAAGTATAATCAATTTTTGTTTTTTTAGTAAAAGTTTGAAAATTTGAAATGAATAATGTCTTATTTATTTCAGTATCATCCCAGTGGTCTTCCACATGGTTGAGAGTTGAATGTCAGAGTTGTGAGGATATTAATAAATATAGCATTCAAACATTTAAAAATTATTATATAATGTTATTAATAATAGACAATATGAATATTAAAATGTATAAAATACTGTCATATTAAAAAAATTTAATAGGTTTGTAAAAAAAAGTATATTTAAGTGAATTCAGAAAATATAATAAACTCTCTTATCAAAGAATGTATAGCAAAACAACTCATTTAAAAAAGATAGATTTTAAACAATTAAAAAAAAGTGGAAGATGGTTTTTCTAAGAGATTCAAAAACAAGAAAAAAAATTAGGAAATTAATCACCAAGTGTTGTAAATTCATTTAATTAAATAATAAAAGTGTTTTTCAAACCATTGTAAATAAAATAAAGTTTGGTTATAAAAGTGTCAAAAATATATTTTTAAAGATATGATAAACAAAATTATTAACAAAGTCTTTGAAGAACAAGATGTCATTCAAAACAGGAAGTAAAGCTAATATAAATTCAATTTCTCTTAAAACAGCCAATCTTGATTCTCTCTTTATTCATGCTACATCGGACCTTCATTATGCTGAAGAGTAGAAAAAGAAAAAACTACCAACTGCAAAATCAAAACAACTTACTTTATATTTCAAAACTGGAGATTGTTAAGGATATTAAGGCCACATACAAATTGATTAATACTTGTTATCTTGAAAATATTAAACCCCAGCTATATGACTTTCTTTATAATTTTTTTAAAAAAAAATTTAGATCCTATCTTAATTACTTTAAGCTTTATTTAGTTTATACTTAATACTAACAAGTTATATTTTATATTATGAAATGTGTAAAACAGGAAACAAAAGTTGAAAAAAAAAATTAAAACAAAAATTTGCTCTGTTACTATAAGTATGGGGTATGTTTTATTAACATTTTGTAAAAGAGATTTTTCTTAAATACATATGCTGTTTCTTTTGTAAAGGAAAAAAAAGTTTTTTGAAATATAGAAATTGTCAATGAAAAAAATAATCCAAGGAATATTCTTTTTAAATGTAAAATGTTTATACTCATAAAATATCTAAAACAAAGCATCCAAGTGTTAAATAATGAAGGTAATAATTATTAGTAATTAAGTTAAAGATTTATTTGAATTCATCAAGTTCATTTGTTCCATTTCTCTCTCTCTCTTTTATTGTTGTGAATTTGATTTTATGTAGGTAAAAAAGCCTTTATATACATGCAATAGTTTGTTCACTGTTGAATAGTTAAAATATTTCTGTAACTATATGAGAAAATTCATTCAGATTTTGTTTTGCTAAATTAGGAGTTCAACTCAAAAGAGCCATTTCTGTAATGAAGTTATAGTTTTATTAAATCAGGAATCAGATCTGAAGTAGTCATTCCCTAGAATTACTGTTGTAGAAAAGTATATTGGTTATATTTATCTCATATTAGGAGTACTCATATGTCTATGCTAGGAAATTTATGAGTTAAATAAGTGTCTTGTATTTATAAGATCAGCCATATACAGAATTGTATTTTAAGTATATTAGAATTTGGGATTGGCTGCATGGCAAATGTATTTGATTTTAAAATTGTATTAGTATTATAAAATATAAGGGAAGATTAATCTTTAAAATGGACACTTTCATAAATAATTATTGTTTTTCTATATGTAGGTCAATATATATAAGAGATTGGAGAAATGGTTTTGTTGAAAAAAGTTATATTTTGACTGACAATTATATTTTATAATGAACTATAATTTTGTTACTGGTTTCAATCGTATGTTAATGTCTTTAGTTGTAATATTGTCTGGTCTGCATATTTATTCCTTATCCATTCATTGGGAATAACTTATGTTCTTCATGAACTATCCAGATATTGCAAATAGGAGCTATGTAGTGGTCAAGATCATCATATTAAAGCAAATATTGTTTAAATATATAAATGTACTGGTCTATTTTCTGATGTTTAATGCAAATGGCACCCTAATAAATTAATACAAAATTAAATTATTTAATCATACCTTGGCTGATCATTGCAACATATAGAGTTGGCAATTAACTAATGAAAATCCCTATTTTAAAATTTAATTTATAATTTTGCCACAAATTATTATGCACTAAACATCACATGATCACCATTCTTTATGATTACACAAGCTGTTCACAAAGAGCCAAAACTCTCCATACAGTAGTGCTACTCAATTCTAAAATCTAGGTGCAGTGCTCTCAGATCCAAGGCTCCTCACTGATGAAAGCCACAAGCTAGAAACTAATCTGTGAATATTGGATGAGTAAAACTAGATAGGGATTTTATGCACAAACCTTACTGCATCCATTGATTACTCTGGCTTGGACTGAGTGGTGCTACTGTATGGAAAGTTTTGCCTCTGTGTAAGTTATTATGCACTAAGAGTTTACAAATTAGCATATGCGCTGCCAAGATTTAGATATTATTCAAAATTTAGAGAAATTTCAGATCTCCTGGCAAATTTAATAAATATGTAGAGATAATGATGCATATATAATAAATCAAATTAGCTAAAACACAATTTTAAATGAATCACATGCATGAATTAAATAGTAAAACAGGAAAAATGATTTTTCAAGAAACCATTATCTTTAAAATTTTAAATGATTGTAATATCGCTAATATTTAATAACACATGGAGTATACATATTTAATAAACAATTGGTTAATCATTCAGTTATGATATGTAATGTAAATCTATGATTTATATCTCAGAAATCAATTTACATGAAGTAGAAATATAGCTACCATTATAAACAAAAGGCAAACCCCAAAATCTTTATTTCACCAAAGTTCTTAAGCAGATTCATTATTATAGTGTCCAAAATAATTTTTTTTATTTAGTCTATCACCATATTTAAAACAAAATTAGCTATGCCACTAATAACAAGAATTTGCCCTTCTTTATCAGCTCTGACATTACATTTATTTCCCTCTAGAACCAGAAATTTCTAAGCTACTTCACTATCAGCTCTAGCATCACATTTATTTTACTCTAGAACCAGAGATTTCTAAGCTACTTTGGAATTTAACACCTCAAATTTAATAGATCCATAGAACTATATATAGAAATTAAATTACATTATTTTAAAGAAGTATGCGACTAACCCTCTAATAAATATTCTTGAAAAAGCGCTATATAAATTAAATTGCTAAGGCAAAAACAATAGTTACATGATTGTTTTAAATAATGAATCAAAAAACCATTATTGATATGTCATTTAAATAAAATCATTTGATTTTTATTTATTGATTTCTATATATATCAAAATAAATATTTTTAAAGGCAGTCAACTTTTTTTAAATTGCTGAAAATTTCTGCATAATTTACGAATTGATTTTTCTTTGTTTTATCCCTGTCAACACAAATACATTATTATGTTTTTTTTTTTTTTAAAAAAAAAAACAATCTTAATTCATTGTTTGAGCCAGCGGCTTTATAATAAATATATATTGTTAGCATTCAATCTTTTTTCTTAAATGATTTTACATTTGTATCCGCTGGAGCGACCAATTTATAAATAATTTTCCCAATGTTTTATCCACAATGTATATTGTTTGAATGTTTTCCTTCACCTAAAGCAACATCACATTTTTTCTATGAATGTGTTTATACATAAGTAAATCGTAATTCACCTAAGGGATGATTACATATTAAATTTACATAAAGATTAAAATAATAAAAAAGATATTTTCTTTAACTTTATTTAACATTTTAAAATTGTGTTATTATTCTTCTTTCAGTGATTATATACATATATGTGATGGTCATGCTTCTGTATGTATCACAAATTAATGAATTCAAACCCTAGATCTGAAGAGAGACACATGCTTAATGAGAATGTCACAAATTAATAAAATACGGAAGGGGGGGGGGCACTTAACTATACTAAAATTAAATAATGAAATGTAGGATTTTGAAAAAAAAAAAAAAACTAAAGGTAGAGAATGATGCAACTATATAGTTATGTCGCAGTGAGATAAAATTACATATAAAAAAAATTCCAATCCATTGTCGCTGTGAGCAGGATTCGAACCTATGCTACCAGTAAGAATTGGATTTCAAGTCCAATAGCTCAGTTGGTAGAGCATTTGTCTTAAATTCAATATTCAAGAATCTAAAAGTGCAGTTCAACTTCTAAGCGAATATTGTCACTGTGCATATAGGCCAGTAACACCTGAAGAAGAATGGAGACTAATACTATTCGAAAAGTTGTGTAATTACTAACATGTGTGTCTATTTGTGTGTTATTACTAACAAATTGTTTGTATTTGGAAAGTTTAAATAAAGTTTAAAAGTTTTTATACATTCAACATTCACTCATAGATGATGGAAATAGACCAACATATCACATCTAATAATATACCATCATCACAAACCTTCAGACAAAATTATATAACTTCTTGACGATCATTAAATTTTTTTTTTAAATGAGTAGAATTTTGAAACCCATGCTGAAGCATCACCAGAATATTTTAATTAATTAAAAATTTTACTGTGAAAAGTAAAAAATAAATAAATTATATAGACGGTAATCATCCATTCTCACTAGCGCTGTTAAACAGTAAAGTTAACTACAAGAATACTCTCGTCTCAGTAAGTGGATAGAGACTTTGAGAAAATAAGAATGACCAACTTATTTTCAAAGTCAAACATACTTATATGAGCCAATCTTAAGTGTCTAGAAGTGAGAGCATGAATATATAAATCATTCACTTTATATCCATTTCTTTTAATAATCTTATTAACACCTATGAGATATTATAATTTATGCTAATATTAGACGATGTTAAGGTGGTGAGAAAATTCATTTCTATGTAGTCTAAATTTAATTAAATCAGAAGTTATTGAGAATTATACAGCAAGGTACACTGAAATAGTTACTGGTCAAAATATCTAAACTTTTAAATAACATTTTATAACTGAATGGATTATTGTTCAGGAGTTCATCAGAAATTGAAGCAGCGGAGATAGCAGAGGAGAGCTAGTCATCCACGGATATTGAACTAGAATCTTGTAATTTATTATTAGAGAATAAAAAAATGTTTAAAGAAGTTAAATGCCATTCAATATACTATAACATATGTACTGTTGTGTGTGCACACACATGTAATATTATGTAAAGTTACAATGAAAAGAAATATTGACATTTTGTGTGTAATGGACAAAAATGTAATTTCATTTGAGTATCATTATTATTCTATTAAGTTTCTAGTAGCCTAGGGTATATATGAAAAGAGTTCACTGTAATTCAGACATCATTCAATGTATTCAGTCATACATATATTTTATTGTGATTATGTTTTTGAGTATGATTTAAAATCTCAAAGGGAAATAACAGAGTTCATTAAAGTGATGTAAATCCTGTGGTTCTTCATAATAGAAGTACACTCATTAGAAGGAAGTATGGTATATAAAAGATTGATCTCAAAATAGTGATTCCCACAATGTGAGAATATCATAGCTGACAAAATCCAACCCATATCGAAAGTCTTGACTACGTCTAACATTAATGTTGCTAATGAACATTAAGGTAGATTGAACATTTATGTGGATGTTTAACTAATATTATAAACAAAAAATCACAAATGGAAATTTAATAAACAATAATATGAAGATATGTGACTATTTATGAATCCAGTAAGGCAATATAGTTCTCACAAAATGGTTAGATATATTTCCTCAAAGGATCATATTAATTACGAATATGCTGAAATGAAATGGAATGGAATTTTCCACCATAGATTATTGATTGCCCTACTTCAGTGCAATTTTTTTCCAATTGCCATAAAAGAACTCGATGTTTTTATATCATCCTAGTATCTACCATAATACAAATATTATAAATTTCAACATTTTTTTGCAGTTTACATAAAATCAGTTCTAGATCAATTATCTTATATAAATGATGCAAACTGTATTCATGTTTATAATAAATGTAAAATATTTTTAGTATGTATTGCATACAATGAAAAAGGCAAAACTCTCCTTACAGTAATGCTAGAAGGTTTGTGCATAAAATCCCTATATAGTACTACTCATCCAATATCCCCAGACTATTTTCTAATTTGTGGCTTTCATCAGTTAGGAAACTTGGATCTGAGAACACCACCTAAATCTTAGGATCGAATGCAACCCGCTTTGAGATACCTTTAACTATAAAACTTTGAGTCCAAAATAAAAACACAAAAATGTTTTCAATTCAAGCTCATTAACTTATACAGTCATATAGATTTGAACTCAGTTTAGCATCCATACTTTTTAGTGTTTTTGGTTCTTCAATAACCACAGTCACCATAATGCTATTGGACAGGATTGGTATTAAATCACTAACATCACATGATCACCATTCTATATGCTTACACAAGCTGTTTACATGGAGGCAAAACTCTCTATACACTATCACCACTCAGTGTCAGCCAGAGTAATCAATGAATGCAGGAAAGTCTGTGCATAAAATTCCTGTCTAGCACATACTCATCCAATATCCCCAGACTAATTTCTAGCTTGTGGCTTTCATCAACGAGGAGCCTTGGATCTGAAAGCACTGCATCTAGATTTTAGGATCTAATGCAACTCTCATTATGTGATGTTTAGTGGTTTAATACAAGAAAGGAGATATTTGAAAGTGAACTTTAAGATTAGATATTTTTTATAGGCAGTGGTGAAGATGATAGATCAAAAGATTTATCTAAGCCTAAAGAAGATTTTAAAAGTAATTTAATAACGGAAAATAAATATAAAGAAAGGTACTGAGAGTAAGTAATTATTTGAATACTATTATATAAGATATCGTTAAGTAATCTACCATATAATTCTCAATTTAGCAAATTAAGGACATGGTCTATAAAGAAAGCTATTCTTGAAAGAATAAACACGACAGAAAATGGATCACTAGAGATGCCAATGTGGATTTATAACTGTCTTTGAAAAAGAATATAAAACTTGTATTAACATTTTTTGATTATAAGTAATAAATTGATCAACCTTTTGAAAAAATTGAGAATTCTAATTAGATTTGATCTTACAATTAAAATTAAATTATCTTGAAGGAATTTACAGATAATCTGAAGATAAACTAAAATCCCTTTTAAAAAAAAGCTCGGAATTCAAAATGAGAATAAAGTCATTTAGAAACTCTTTAACTATGTACAGTAATTTTTTCAATTCTGTCAAAAAGTATGAGGAAAAAATATCACATATATACTGTTTAAATAAAGAATGTATTTATAAAAAAAAAAACCAAACATAAAAAAATATTTTAAAGCAATTTTTAAATAAATATTGATTATATCTATAACTGCATACTCCAATTGCATATAAAAAGAATTTTAATTTTAATTTAGTATAATAATTAAATATTATATCTATAATATGTAAAGAGACATGATGTTCTTCAAGAGTGTAATGCAAGATGGAAATCTTTGTAAGCCTCAGTTCTCTTATAAATAACGATGCACTACTGATGAATATTTTACAAGATTTGGGGAGCAAACAAAAATGAAGAAATTTCATAGAAAAATGATATAATACAATAACTTATATGTCAGATATATTGAAAATAAGAAATTATGAGACAGCATTTTTATAAAAAGATTTGGTATTTGTGAGTTTTCAAGTAAACCAAGATGGCAACCTGTATTTTTGATAAATACACAATTTTGAGGTCCTACAATCTACTGAAGAGGTAGTAATTGTTAAATTAAAACAAAATTAATAAATCAATTGTTAAAATGTAAAAACAGGAATAAATTCCAATAAATTTCATTAAGAAGTTTTATTTCAATTTTTTTAAATACTTATATCATAACGTGGTGTGATGATCATATTTGTACATTTATGCAACAAAATCCAGAGTTTTGGCAAATTATCCCAAAACAGATCTAAATGAAGGGTTGAGACATTGAATCAGATCACACTTCAGCTGCTTCACCAATGCTCCTAATTTACTACCCTATGGATGACAGATATGAGGTTACCCTTGGCTTCTTTTAGTTTGTGTGCTGGCAGTAGCAAAGAGTGGGGTATGAGACCTCATGAAATAATGACTAAATTAATATTAAATTAACTAAACACACACACACACACATCTGGCTAGGTAATGCATATATTAATAATTAACAATAAATTAAAGTAGATTTGAATAAGATTTAGGATAGGTTGTGAATAACACACTAATATCTTTTAATTATTAAATTATAAATTAAATAATAAAAAACATAAGTGCATTGGGGTCTTTCACTTACAGGTGTTTTACAATGATGAGTGGATTAAATACAAGGTCTCATCTTTATAATGTACATTATAGTTTAATTTTAAAGTTAATTATAATTAATTTTATCTACAGTTTACAATCTAGCCTGAATTATGCTATGCCATTCCTATGAGATTTGCTAAGAATTAAGTTTACAAGAATGACAATGATAAAATATAACTAATTTTATTAATAATATATAATGAGCTATAAATGTGTTCCCTATGCAGATTGTTTTATATAAACCAGATCAGGTGTTCAGATCAATGCTGAACTGAATAATAGTATGGAGGGATGAAATGGTGTTTTGCAGCATAGCTTCAGAGACTATGGCGCTACATAAACTAAATAAGGATTGTGGCCTGAATGTACAATTACTCATGGGATTCAATACCAAGTACTCAGTTCCCATGGACTGTACAATTTGCTATCACAAAATATAAATAACCTTTAGTTAGATAGATGGGAGCAGTTTAAAATACAGTTCTGGACCTTCATGTTCTAATTCTAGAAAGAACTGTCTGAACTAATACTAATGGGATGGCATTAAACCAGAAACCCATTTTAATAAGAAAATATATATATCAAGGCATTTTGCACATATATGCTTTATAAGGATACATTTGTAATGCTTTCCAAAATATCAAATATTAAAATAAACTAATGCACTAAATCTATAGTTTCGATCTGTGAAACTACTATATGCCAGTTTGTGGATAGGCATATGTAAAACATGCTTAAAGGATTAATTATAGTAATATAGTTTACAGATTAAATCTGATAGTTTATAACATAAACTAAGAAAGAAAAAACATATTTGGGAGTTAACTAATTATTTATAATATGCTTTATAATATTCTAGTGATTATTAACTAGATGCCATTTATTAATATGCAAACTTTAATTACAATAAGCTAAAACATAGTAGCTTTACTAAATATACATATATGTAAAATAGGTATCAAAACAGAGATTTATGTTTGGTAAAAGCAGCATAAATCTTTTACAAGAGAGATTCTACTCATCTCTCTAAACTTACCAATATTACTAATCTCCATTTTGAATCATGGCGTATCATAAATTCAATACAATAATCAAATATGATAGAATAATATAGGCATGACCACCGATTAGAATATATATATAATAACTGATTACCATTATTATACTTAGAAGAATTATTAAATTACAATTATGATTATTAATTGAAAAGTTACATTAAATTTCTCATAGTTTTAGTTTACTTTATTGAGAAAACATTTACCAGTTATCATTTATGAATGTTCAACATCTTTTGGTTCTTTTTAAATTATGAAAAGACTCACATTTAATAATATTTAGATTTACGTAACAATTTTACAACAATGATACCTATTGCATAAAAAAATACCCAGTATTAATAATTATTAAATGTTATAGTTCTTTATTATACTGTATAAAATAATACACTATCATTTTTTAAATCAATATAATTTGCGCTTTTGTACTGGATTGTCTACAAGTCACGAACATATATATATATACCCACACTCATATTAATGGATGTTCATCTATAACAATAAATATGTCCATAAATTTCGAACTTTTAATTTATAATAATAATTTATATTATCTAGATTTAATAGTAAGAATTATCCAATAATAAAACAGAAAGGGATTATTTCTTCTCATTCTAAAAAATAATGAGTTTAAAAAAAATAAAATTTATGGTCTAGAAACAGATTTAAAAGAAATAGTTTAATCTTTTAAGACATTAAAGAGGTCCTTGGAAGGAAAAAGGGATTATTACGAAAGATAACGTTAGATGCATTTAAAAATATATTTAAATGTAATATCATTACCTAGAAAACGATTTTAAAAGTAAAAATAAATAATTGTTAATTAATTATTCTATCAGAATGGATTTATTTATTTGTTTATCTGATAATTATATATTTGTTTTTTATTATTATTATTATTTATAATTACATATAATGTGTAATAATATATGTAGAAACAAACATTGTAAATAGAGAGATTAGAACTTAAGGATTTTCAATCTGTATTTATCCTTCACTCCATCTCAAACAACCAATTCAGATGACCACACGTGAAAAAGATAAATACTGTAATCCCGAATATACGTATTTCGTTCAGTACCAGAGCTCACGGGCTAGATCGTAATCTCCCATACATATATACAATCACTGCTCAGCCTATATTAAGATAGCAATTCCTTAAACTTTAATGGACAGGCCTCATTTTTCTCACCTTCTAACAATTCAAATATCCATTTCATTGAAAAAAAATCAAGATGGAATGCTCAAAGACCTTGATGGATTTGATATTGTAGTCACACCCATGTAGACATCACATCAATCTAACCCCTCATATTTTCAGACATTATGTATCTACTTATATTAATAGGAAAAAGATGGGCTGGACTTATACTATTATGTAGTCTATTTCCAAAGCAATATGTAACTAACTTATTCATTGAGAGGGATATGAACTTAGGATTTTTCAGCCCATATTCATCCTCCACTCATCTCAACCAATACACATTACCACACACATGTGAAAAAGATAAATGATCTCCAATATACACATTTATGCAAAACTAGCATTCATCAGTTGGGTCAGATCATAATCGTCCACACATATATACAATCAGTGCTTGGCTTACATTAAAATAGCAATTCCTTAAACTCTACTGGATATGTCTCAATCAATTGGATACTTACATATTGTCTTAGAAATAGGTTTACATCATAGTATAAGACCAGCCCATATCTCTCCTATTAATATAAATGGATACATAACAGTCTGATAATATGAGGAGTTAGATTGACATAATGTCTCTATGGGTGTGCTACAATATCAAATCCACCAAGGGCTTTAAGCATTCCATGACTGTTTTTCAATGAAATGGATGGTTGAAGTGTTGGGACAGTGAAAAGGTTGAAGCCTGTCCATTAAAATTTAAGAAATTGCTACCTTAATATAAGCTGAGTACTGATTGTAAATTTGTGTCAAGATTATGATCTGGACCAACTTATGAGTGTTAAGTCTGAATGAAATACAAAAAATGGGGATTATTTATCTTTTTCACATGTTTGGTGATGTTTATTGGTTGCTTTAGATAGAATGGAGGATTAATTTAGACTGAAAATCCTAAGTTCAAACCCTCTATTTGCTACAGTAAACATCCAGCATACTGAATGAGTAGGTTAATTAAAAACAAATTTATGTAACATAAAACCAATAACAATCATGCATTCTCAATAATACAAAAATGGAAAATTTATAATTAATATTATTGCATAAATGCAAAAAGGGCAATCTAAATCTAAAATAATGAATAGGACCATAAGATGTAAATTTCTACAACCAACTTTATTTTATCAATTATACACAATAAATCTATGACATTTAAAAATTATTTTATAAATAAAATCATATAGAAATATGCCTGTCTTATTTAGCTAAAGTTTGTAAGATATAATAAGGACATGATTAATTAAGCAATGAAAAAATAAATAGGAAAGAAATTGAAGGTTTTGCATCTGTAGAATAAAAATGATATAATAATTGAATTTAAAAAATAACATCAGAAGTGTAAATGTATTGTAAGATTTAGTGAAAAAAAACTTTAAAAAAAAGTATATAAAAAAAGAGAAATCAGAGATGTCATATATATGGATGCAAAAGAACCACTAAAGATATGCTGAAAGAAACTGTAAAAAATCTAAGAGATAGAAAGAAACATTTGATTAATGATTTTAAAGTAAAACATTTACTGAGAGTTTTTAAATTGGAGCAAGAAACAGATAGGTTTGAAATCTGAAGTCTAGTTTGGTAGATGGGGACTGATTTTTGATAGATAAGTAATGATGATAAATTAATATGAAGATCATGTGACATTTTGCACACAAGTGAACTTGACTGAGTAAAATGGTAGAAGTTGATTGACCAGATCACTTTTTGTTATTTTAATCAACTGAGAATGGATACAGAAATTTGTAGCTTTAAAACCAAACACATTACGAGTGAGTTAAATTACATGGAAAATTAATTATCATGATTCCAATGCACTGAACTTCCAGTGGATTCTTAGTATATTCATGTAATAAATAAAATATAAATGTATTTTTATTGAATTACATATGACATAGTGTAATTATGAGTAACTGATAAATGAGATTGATAATTAGAATTTTGATATTATGAATTTTTAAATTATGCATTGTATTGGTATAGAAACAGGAGTATTTAGGGATGATAAAAAACATCATCATCACAATATCACAATAAATGAGCATAAACAACAATCAACATTGAAAGTAATTATTAAACAACATATGTGTGAAACATGATAACATCAGTAGTATTAACCTTTAATCATCAACAGCCATCCATGGTGAATGGAATTAAAAGAGCTAGACTACAAATTTTTAGATTAATCATCTTCTAGCCAATGACAAAGATAAAATCAAATGTAAAACCATTATCAATATTTCAATTTTATGTAATTCCAATAATACATAATATTAAAAATACAGGAATAGTTATAGCCATGATTATCATTATCAATGCTCTGGACCATCAAGGACAATGAATGTACTGACTATCGATAAAATAATAATTATCATAATGTAACTGCATTTTAAAGACAATTTTTATCTTTGGGCCATCCAAATAATCCTGTAGAAAACATTTGCATGACAACACAAATACACTCTCATATTTATTTATGAAATACCATTTTGTATATTGCAAGTTTTTTTATATACACTTTAATTCAAACAAATTTTCTTAAAAACTTCTTTATTTTCCTTATGGTTTCGACTGTCCAGCAGTCTTCATCAGAGCTCTATGCTTCACTGCTTTAATTAAAATTAAAAAGTTTTTAAGAAAATTTGTTTGCATTAAAGTGTATATGAAAGAACTGTTGTAAGCAATATATATATATATTGTACCAATATTGATATTGCACATATAATTTTATCTAAAAAAATTATTATTAAATAATAAATAAGTTATAAAAATATAAAAAGTTTCTTTAAGTAAACAAAATCAGTTTGTTTCCGAAAAAAAAAAATGAATCAAATAGTTTTCCAGTGTTAGTTTTGAAATAAAAAGCTACAATTAATTAATCAAAAGGAGGGAGGGGAAGTCTTGGTAAGGAAAATTAAACTAAAGGTTTGTAAAAGGAAATAAAGAGTTTTCTTATTAGTATTCGTAAAATATAAATAATTTAAAGTTTAAAAAACAAAACAAAAAACAAATCTCTTTTCATTCGAATTAAGAAAAAATAATGTTAAAACTAATATATGTGCATATATATGTGTGATTGTCAACAATAGAATAAATGTTATTATAAATAAATGAAAGTTAAAGAAGATTATCATTAAAAAACACGGCAATGGCTATTAGATATTAATTAATATAAAACAATACGTTTTTGCATGGCTATTACTAATTAAGCAATCTTTCAAAACACGTTTATCAAATGATTATCACTGGAATTTCGACAACAGATCTTTGCCGGAGATATTAGAAAGACAACAAGGCACAGGTATAAATAGACTTTTTATCAGACAGTAGTTCAGTTCATAAATTAGTTGAGTGAGTGCAGTTCACAAAGTAATTGAGTAGTGCAGTTCAGAAATTAATTGAGTCAGTTAAGAAACAAAATGCAGTGTTGAGAAGATTTTGGGAATGCATGTTTCTCTCCAGCCCAGATTGTCCAATGAAAACAGCAGATTTGCCCATGAAATAATGTCAGCTTAATATCTTAGAAAATCTCCGTCAGTATCTAATTGTCTCCAATAGTAATAATCGTGAAAAATAAGGAAACTCATCAAGGAAAAGTCCCAGCAAGCTGGTAAGCATTCATAATGGAAATATTCTCACCGAAAGCAGCCACCAAAGAGAACAAAATTCTACATCTACATTCAAAAGCCTAGGTAAAAACATTTGCTTATTTCGTTTATACTGTAATAGCCATTGCATTGCATTAATTCATACGAATCTTTCAAGAGGCTAATTATATGAACTTTATATCATACATAAATGAACTATTGATATGTGTGTTTAAATTTCAAATGCTATGTAATACTTTATTATTATTATGTGTGTGTGAGTTAATATGTGTGTGATCATTATATCAATATTTATTAGTTAAATTAGAGTGTTCTGTTATTAAATCTATAGGAATATTTAAACTATTTAGAAATGTTAATTTAAAATATGCGTGTGTTTTATTAGAATTATAAAATGTTTAAATTTAGTAAATAAATGTTAGTTAATAAATTATCTTTAAAATTAAACTTTATTTGTCAGTCAATTCTTTTTATCAATTCCTTTTATCAAATTCTTTTATCAACCCCTTTTACAATTCTTTTATCAAGTCTTTTAACCACTAATTAAGTATAATCAATTAGTGATTACAAACAACTGAGCTAGTCATGGATTTAGGCGTTGAGTTAGTGGCCACTGTTCAAAGTGCGTTGTCTATTCTTTTAGTATTCTTTTAGAATAAGCAGCTGGCGCCCGTGGTTATACACAAACAAAAAAGTGCTTTGGACGTGGTGTTGAACTCAACAGTCGAGAAGAAGCTATGTCCTGGAAATGTAATGTTAGTTATATACTTTATAGCTATTGTTTGGGCATACATACTCTCCGAGTATGTTCTTTTCTGCCTAAGAGACCGGTGTTTCGAATGCACATATTCGAACATGGTTCAATATGAATATATGCTAAGAACATGAAAGAGAAGAGTAAAAGAAATACCATTATGCTCAAAATAGCTTGGGATCACAAAGACCTTAGGAACTGTGAGTGTGGACAAGAAAAAATAGACATATATAAAATGTAAATCTATTTTACATTAAATAATTTCACTGGAATATCCTAAAATAATTAACAAATTTATTAATTAGAAATAATAATAAAAAGCAAAATTTGAAAAGTACTTTACATATAGATAAAATGTTCTGATTTTGACTTATAAATATATTTTCATAGCTCAACATGGTTTATAGTTTACAAATATACAAATTGAAGTTTTATTAACTTAACTATAATAACCTTGAATATTTTATTATTATTGCTATTAATGCGTTTATTCTTGTGTATTAGGTAATGTAATCAATTGTTAGTTATTTTATTATGTGCAATAGGTTTAAATGCAGGCATATTTAAACTTTGAATTTAATTTCAAGTTTTATTAAATGTATGATATGAAATCACATAAAATCTTAAATTTAAAGATTACTAAAATCTAAAAATTTAAAATATAAAGATTATTATTATTTAAAGATTGTTCACTTTTTTGAAATGTTTAAAGGTCAAACGTTTGAAGAGTTATTCTAAAGCAAAAAATAAAATAAAATAAATTCTGGAAAAAAATATTTATAATTATTTAAACCTTTTTAAAATTAAAATTACAATTTTTGATTTATATAGAGAATTTGAACACAGATTTTCAAGTTCCCTTCAGCTGTCCACTCTATCTCATACAACCAATACACATTCCCACATACATGTGAAAAAATAAATGATCTCCGATGTACATATTTCATGTCAAACCAGCACTCATCAGTTGGACCAGATCATCATCTCCCACACAGTCATATATAATCAGTGCTCACTTTATAATAAGATAGCAAATCTTTACATCTTAATAGACAGGCTTCAATCTATTCCACTCTAAAAATTGTAAGTCATCCATACCATTGAAAATTTGATAATAGTGGAGTAGATTGAACCCTGTTCATTAAGGTATGAATATTTGCTATCTTAATATAAACCAAGCACTGATTATATATGTGTATGGAAGATGATGATCTGGAGCAATTCATGATTGCTGGTTTACTATGGAATGCATATATTGGAGTTTATTTATGTGTGTGTTCATGTGTATTGGTTGTATGAGATAGAGTGGATGGCAGAAAGGAGCTTGAAGACTGTTAAAATCCCCTATATTACATCTAGACTCCAGGTATATAAAATATATTCAAACATATTTTCATGTTATATATTTTTTCTTTCAGAACTTGAATTCTCATTTTTACTATTCCTTCAGGGTACATCATCTTCAGACCATTTAAATTATTAGCAATGCAATATTTTGACAAAGTTTTTTTTTGATAACTTCTTCAGGTATATCTTTCTAAGACTGCAAAACCCAGTCAAAATTATACATATATTGTTCACATTACAAATACTTTTTTTAAGTGTAAATATGATAATTTTTTTTACCTGGTAAATCTTATATTCTTTTGATTAAAAATTAAAATGCAAATTAATAATGAGTCAGATTATTAAAGTAAACAAAAGTTTTTAAAAATAAATTACTCTTTACAATTGATAAAAATAATCTATATTGGTCAACATAAAACATATTTTTGTCATCCAATTACAAATTGTTGCCATATGTCATGGATTTCTTTCTCAATTTGCTTTCATGTAAAAGTAAATTTTTTTTATTAAAATCTGAATCATTCTTCTAAAATAATTTATATTTTTACAAATATTTTCTAATAAAAAATTATAAGTATATAAAAAACATTATAAAACATGTTTTCACTTTGAAATCAAAACATAGATATTAGAACTTGTGTAGAAAATAAAAAAACAACCAATCAAAGTAAAGACGAGGTTTTATGTCATTGTTGTAAAAAAATTCTTAAGGTTATTCAGCATAGTTTTCTCAATAAATAAATAATAAATTCAGCAAAATAATGATAAAAGATTCTAAAATCTATGTTTTCACTTTGAAATCAAATCAAAGATATTGGGACTGTCACAATCATTGACAAGCACTCTCTTGTGTAAAGAACAAGAAACAATCAATCAAAGCAAAGGCAAATTACTTTTTTTTTGCTAAAACTTTGCAAACTCTAAGCATATTGGCATCAGGAATATAAAAGTATATAAAGTTTCAACTAGATAAGAAATTGGAAAGTGGGTGAAAATTGAGTTATCAAATTTTATACAGACAAACAAATAATCAATGGAGTAAATAGTTGTAATACTTCTGAATAAGTGATTGCTTTTCTAATGGCACACACACTTGTTATTGCTGAAAAATGGAATAAAACTGCATCAATATAAATCATAGTAATATTAAGCTTTTGTTTTGATAAATATTTTTATTTTCACAGATAAAAGAAGTATGATTCAATGCACTAAAATGTGAAGATTTAGAGCATTTGGTTTATTGCTTACATACTGATTAGGTAACTTGAAAAATAGCTTTGGTTGAATGCAACTGGAATATTAAGAACAATTATTGAAAAGATATAAAATTAAATTTGAACTGGATTTGATATGGTGAATTATATTGAATATTCTAAAAATAAAATAAAACTAAGACATGAAGAATAAGTTAGTATTTTAAATTCTTGAGAATTAGATTTAAAAAACATTATAATGATTAAAAATTCGATTGAAGGTTACAATATCAGGATTACTTTGATAGTTTTTTTAATGACTTACTGCTTGATTTATACATTTGTTTTTCCTTGAATGGAAAAAGCATCATGAGAATCTCCAGTAGAGGTCAAGCCTGTATTTTTATTTGTAAAATCAGTGTATGAACAGACATGACCTATTCAGGCCAACTAATAACTTTTATTCTCAAAATACTTAGTCACTCATTTACTGATTACTATAGGGATGGCTACCTGTATAAGCTAAGCAATCGCTAAGTCTAGAATAATTTTTTTGAAGTTAAGATTGGCAAACATTAACAAAATTACATTTATTGATTACAAGATTAGTAATTTTTGAGTCCACTAGAGGGAGCCAAGGACTCCAGTTAACACTGTTTCTGGCTCCCTGTTTCATTCTCTTTTTTCTAGTTCAGGGAATTAAATTTCTCTAAAACTATCCCTATTAAAAAGAAGAGTTTTTTTTAGCTCTCTTTTCATATACAATCTATATCAACAATGTAATCACAAGTAAGCATAATTTCAACTTTTATAAAAACATTATGTAAATATATGGCAGCCACTGAAATTACAAACGATTTCTACAGAAATTTTACCTTTTAATAAAAATTTTCATTTCACTTAATTTTGTTGAATGCATGAGAGGGTCCAGTTGTTGGGAGGACTCCCAGGGGTCTAAATCCTACTTCTTTTGAGGGAGGGGTCTGGGATGAGGGCGCTGTGGTGATCATTACCAACATTGTTTTTTCTCATTCACAAGATAGAAAAAAATAACATTATTTATGGTGATTCTTTAACGTTATCATTATAAGTGATTTTATCCATGTATTATTGCAAAATAGGTCACAGTTTGGCCTCATGATTCTAATTGCAAGTGATCCACCTTATTTAATTTTATTACTTCCAAAGTTGCTATTGATAGGGCTGACCTTTTGCTGTTCATGTTATTTTCATGATGGATTAGAATGGTTTTCAGCAGAGACATTTTGAAGCTTGGATTTTTTCCCCTTGTTCTCCATAGGTTTTCCATAATTTTTCCAAAGTATTTGGGATTGCTTTCTTGGGAAGATATTCAAGGCCATTTGGAAGAACTGAACAGTAGATTGATTTAGTTCATATTTTATGCTATTTCCAAGTGTTTTCCTATTTCTCAACTTTCCCAATATTGTACTCCTAAAAGACTATTCATATTTGATTTCTACACTTTACAAATAATTCCTAATTGTAACATTCATTTATTGTTAATGGCTAATACAAACCCTTTTCACATCCCTTTTCTTTTTATATGTATCCTTCCCCCTTCACTATGTTGCTCTAGAATTTCATTTTTACCTCCTTTGTAAACCTCTTATTTAACTATATTTGTACCTTTTTTTGATGAATAAACTTTCATCACTGAGAAAAAAAAAGATTAATATTTTTTGGCTCTAGACTTTTGAGTAAGCTTCTGGTTTTTATTACTTCATTTTCATTGAATTAAGTGGTTGTTTAAAATTTGCATTTACTGGAAAATTTGTATAATTATCTTATAAGTATATCATAGTTCTCATCGTGTAAAAACATAATCAAAATTTTTTTTAATAAAATACTATTCTAGAATGAAATATGAAAGATAAAAAAAACTGGAAAATGACAATCAGTTTTCAGTTTTTTATTGAGTCTATCTGATTTTTTTCCTCATTCAGTTAAAATTACTATTATTACTCTTTTGAAATATACTAAGCTGTTAACTCCAATAGTAATAATTGAAAAAGTTTATATAAAGAATTATGATTGAAATTATTAGAGAAGATGATTATACAAATTTTTAACTCTATAAAATTCCATGTCTAATTTGTAAATATTCTAAAATATAACTTCTTGTTGATAATTTTTAATATTGTAATGTTAATGTACCTATGTATTTTGATTTTCACACATTCACTTTTTGTCTAAAACTGTAAATATAAAAAATATCTTAAAGTACAGCTCTTATATTTAAAGGACAGAAAAAAATTGATAAAAAACCACAACAATATTTCAATTAAACCCCAGTTTTCCACTGAAATTGTCTTTTATACAGACAAACACACACACACATAACATTTTTAACAAGACCTTAAATAACTTAGGACTTATTAAATAAGTAATGCTGATAATGTAAACCTATTTATGAAGCCTTTCAGGCCAAAAATGTTACTATGGTAAATAACAAACCAGAATCAATTAAATGAACTTGTAAACAATGCTGACCTTTTCTTTTACAAATATCAATCTATTTGTCAGGTAAAAGTTAATAAATAAATTGTCATAGATATAAATGGTATGATGTCAAACAAGGTGGGAAGTATTTCCCATTTCATTTAATTGACCTTTTGGGGATCTTCTTTGCAAATTATTAACATTTTTAGACTTGGTTGTTCCAAGAAAACATTTACACACAGACATACATTTATATATATATTATAATGTTTTCCTGTTTTGTTAGGCCTCTATACACATTATAAATGCACGAGTTGATCAAGCTATGTCAAAAAGAAGAAAGTTATATTTCTATTCTAAAAACATAGCTATATTTCCTGATCAACTCGGCCTATTAATTGTTAAGAATTATGCTATCAACGAAATCAGCTTTTAATTTATTTAATATGGGTGCCAGGACCTTTTATTTTAAAGAGTCCGCTGAAGTTGTCAAGTAACAACTCACGAATAAAAAAAAACAACTTTTAAACTAATCGGTATTGCATCATACCGTAACGAGAATTATTTTTTGAGATTATTCCTGGGCTTATTCAAACATATTGGCAAAGGTAAATTACATTCTTAAATCTTCTTAAACTAATAATAAATTTAATAATAAAAACTAATAAATATTATAGAATAATGCACAAATGAAAATTGGTATTAGAAATATTTTTATTCTAATAAACAAAAAATGTTTAAAGGAAATTATTAATCAAATAAATTGGAGAGAACACACTTAATTCAGACGTGAAATATTAATAAAATAAAGCAATTAACATAAGTAATTAAAAGTTCTTGGGTACACAAGAGTCTCTTGATTAATTAAATGAAAGTCTATATCAGGGTCCTGTTATAAGCTTATTTTTATAAGTAGTTTGTAAAATGGTTAAATTTGTCACAATCAGGATAATGAAGCATAACTTATCGGTAAGTTTAGTGAATTCACGATGGTTGTAGATAACTATGCATAGTTTTTCAGGGTTAAAATGAGCTCACAGCCATTGATTATTAGTTGATCTTGTAGTCTATTCCAAAGGCTAGTCGCAGAGGCTTTTCTGTTGTCCATCTTCAGTAATGATGTCAGCAAAGCTCCAGTCTACTCCCACATGAAGGATTATTTCATCGTGGAGTGGTCTTGGATTTAATAATCCAAAACCAGCCAAAGGATAAAATAGAAAAAACAAGACATTCTTCAAACTGGTCTCTGCCTTTTATACTAGAGGCCCAGTTTTCCGACTTCTGCACATGCTATTATCATGGCGTTTTGTGTTTATAATCTTATACAGTCTTTATCATTTTTCAATTACTAAGTTCTCATTTTTTTTATCAAGTTTTTCGGCCATGTTTAATTAGCTAAAATATTTTTCTTTTAGCTTATCTTTGTACTTGCTTTTGGAATTCTTTTGTTCTCTCCAATTCTACTTTTATTTCTAATTACATTAAAAAAAATACGAAAGAATAATTTAACTTTCATTGTACGTTATTTTTTTAAAAAAAAATTATAGTAAAAAAAAATATAAATTTACTTTTATTTTTTTTAGTTTTTACCAAATGCCAATATATTTGCAACGTATATAAATAAATGTTACAATATATATATATATATATATCATTAAAACCACTTAACACATAGACAATCCCAATATCAATAACAATCAACAATCTTAACTTGTTGTCAAGGCAACATAGATGCTAACGATTGCAACTTGACTACAGAAATTGAAATTATTGATACAAAGAAGTTTAAATAAACTTACTCAAACAAGTAAATATAATCTGTTTTGAATGCAGACTAATAAATAGGCAATAATAACATTACAAACTACAATTATAATTTTCAAATTGCATCTAATATATATATATATATATATATATATATATATAGCTGATGTTTCATTACAATAACAAGTAGTTTCCTCAGAGCTTCTTCTTTCTCAAATCATAAGAATGTGTGTGGTGAGATTTAAAATTGTTTTTTTCTTTGTTATTTTCTCCTCATTCTCACATCCTATTGGTTGAGAAGTTTTAAAAAATATTTTACCCTCCAACTGTCAGCTATTTAGCTATTATATTTTTATTACACTGAAGCTCCCTGAAATAATACTATGAATTCATCATTTATTTGTGAGAATATTAGAATTAATATATATATATATATATATTGACTTTATGTATTCTGGTTGTTGCTAATACCAATTAATGTTTCAATGAAATAACTTATTATGTGATCTCTGCTATTTGGGTGATAACAGGTATAATCTAGATAATATATTCTCACAACATTGTTATTAATAACAAGCAAACTTTATATACAAATGAATCCAATCTTTTAACCATAAAAATCCTTATTTTAATTTATATATATTGCATGATATTTTTTATAAATATTATTTAGGAATTTTACATTTTAAAAACAAGTTGCAAAGAAATTTAAAATTTTTAAAAATTAATGATATTTTTTTCGTTTTGCCAAAAGCCTTTTTTTCACTCATATTAAAAAATGAATTTTCAAGTTTTACTAAAGTTATTTATAATTAAAGGATTCTTAATTCAACTTACATATTAAGATAAATATTATTGGTTAAAGCCATAACTTTGTTGCTAGTTAAATGTTTTTTAGATAAAAAAGAAATTTACAATAAAAAGTTGCTTCAATATAAAAAAAGTCAAAAGCAGTTCATTAAAAATGAAAAAAAAAGTTTATTTAATATTTTAGTTAAGCATTGCTGTAAAAGTAACAAATAATACATAAGTATATTCTGTAAATAAACAATAGTTATTAATATATCTAGTGCTAAAAATATACATTACCGTGTGAATGTTTAAAATTCTCCCTCAAAGTTGCCTACAATTCCATTTCTGAATCAATTCATATTACCAAATTCACCACTTCCTTTATTTTGCTGTAATATCTTATATAAATGCAATTTATCTACTCTACTTTGAACATTGTTTAGCTAAACCCATTATTGTACATATATGCATGCACAATTTAACATTTCGACTGTCCTGCAGTCTTCTTCAAAGCCACTTTTACTTGAATTTTTTAAAAGCAAAGAAATGTTTGTTTTCTTTCTTTTTTTTTCTCTTTTAAAAAATTTAAGTAAAAATGACTCTGAAGAAGACTACATGACAGTTGAAACATAAAATTGTGTATGCATATATGTACAATAAAGAGTTTTGCTAAAATGAGTTTAAAGTACAGTGCATAAATTGCATTTATATTATATAATAACATAGTTTAGTTATTTATCACAAAAACTTTAAAATATTAATATGTTTGGATCATGAGTTATAAATAGAATGTGTCAGCTGGTTTGTACCTGTGTAGGCTATCTTCAATGCTCTCACTTCAATCACAAAATATTGCAAGACATTTAAAAACACTCTTATAACTCATAACATTAGTAGTTTTTCCCAGTTTAAAACAACATTTATTATTAAAGCATTGTTTAATCTTGTATAAGATTTAAAATAAACTGCCATATTCATGTTGATACTCATGATCCATATATGCAAGGGTCTTAAAATTTTTTGTGGTAAATAAGTAAACTACACTGTTATGTAATACTTGCATTGATTTAGATATGTCATACCTGGCAGCTTAAAGAAAGGTCCAGTCAACAATCACTTTTTTATTGGAAAACACTAGCCATAATAATATTAATAAGTAATATGCTTCCAATGTGCATACTATAAAAATAGATCAGTTTCTAGCTTATGGATTCAGATCTCTATGACAACACAAGACATTAGCTTGAAAACATTATCCCTATCTATCTATCTATCTATCTATCTATCTATCTATCTATCTATCTATCTATCTATCTATCTATCTATCTATCTATCTATCTATCTATCTATCTATCTATCTATCTATCTATCTATCTATCTATCTATCTATCTATCTATCTATCTATCTATCTATCTATCTATCTATCTATCTATCTATCTATCTATCTATCTATCTATCTATCTATCTATCTATCTATCTATCTATCTATCTATCTATCTATCTATCTATCTATCTATCTATCTATCTATCTATCTATCTATCTATCTATCTATCTATCTATCTATCTATCTATCTATCTATCTACCTATCTACCTACCTACCTACCTACCTACCTACCTACCTACCTACCTACCTACCTACCTACCTACCTACCTACCTACCTACCTACCTACCTACCTACCTACCTACCTACCTACCTACCTACCTACCTACCTACCTACCTACCTACCTACCTACCTACCTACCTACCTACCTACCTACCTACCTACCTACCTACCTACCTACCTACCTACCTACCTACCTACCTACCTATCTATCTATCTATCTATCTATCTATCTATCTATCTATCTATCTATCTATCTATCTATCTATCTATCTATCTATCTATCTATCTATCTACCCATCTATACTGAACAATGTTAAAGTTGCATCTTGGGGATCATAGGTATTTTTCACATGTCTTTGATCATTTGTTTATGATTACATTTCTCCACATGGTGTTAAAAGTAATTATGCTTGGGTGCTTTAGGTATTTTTTTTTTTTTTTTTTAAGGTATTGAAAGAATATTGTTTTATTTAGACTATTTAATTTTACTTATCATATGATAGTTCAGTTTTTGATTTGAGTAGTAATTTATTAACATTTTAGTTATTTATGATTTATACTTTATTATTACAAGCATAAGTCCGTTTTCAAATCCAAGTCAGGTAATATCCAATTTTTTTTCTTGACCAGTTTATGTGCTTAATTGTCGGTTACTTGTTTTTCCAACGGTAAATCTGTTTCAGGAATTGATATTCCTAACCTTCAGAAATGATTTGAATGAATTTCACTTCTAATTTGCACATTGTTTAAAATATTCACTGATTTTGAAGATAGTTCAAATTTGAATCAAGTCAATAATAAGATAACTGATATACTATAGAAACTGCAACAAAGAAAGCTAGTACAAAAAATAATTTACAGGTAAATTTTCTACCAAGACAAGATAATGTGTGAAAAAAGAAAAAAAATATGAAAATATATAATAATAATTTATTTAAAAAAATTGAATAACTAGAATTTTGTAAAATGGTGTGAAAATAATTAATAATGATATAAAAAGTATAATTGTGAATTAGTAAGGAAAGCTATAGAAAAAAAAAGATTCAAAATTGTAAATAATATTTTGTTTTGCTAGGAATTTTTAAAAGAAGCTGGTGAAGAAATAAAAAAAATATTGGCAAAGTTATATACCAAATGTCTAAATGATAAAAATGTAACAGATGATTGGAAGAATGCAATAGTAATATTTATATTTATAAAACCTGAGAATCATCAGTTTTTTTATCAGTTGTATACAAGTTTTTAATCATGTTAAATTACAATTCATCTACAGTAAAATTTAAATTCTACTCAACTCAAAAATCCAGCTGGATTTAAAATGGTTTTAGCATAGTGGATCACTTTCAACTACTGAGAACCGATAAATATGAGTTGCCATTGTAGGTTGTGAAAAAACATTTGATTCTATAAGCATGTCTATGGTAATTAAAGTATGAATCATAAAGATTTAGATCAAAAATATTGTTATATTCTGGCGAGTATATCAAAATGCAACAGTAAATTTAAACTATCACAAACATCATACGATCACCATTTCATATGCTTACACATGCTGTTAATAAGAGTACCAAACTCTCCATAAAATAGTGCCACCAAGAGCAAGCTTTTATAATCAATGGATGCAGAAAGGTTTGTGCATAAAATTCCTATCTAGTGATTGAATAGATAAGGATTTTATGCACAAACCTTCCTGCATCCATTGTTTATAAAAGTTTGCCCTTAGTGACACTATTATATAAAGATTTGGTACTCTTATTAAATTAATACTATTTGGTGTTATTAAATATATTAACATTAAAAAGGGCATATAATAGGATAATTATATATTTTCAAAACTTTTTATATAAATTCCTTTTATGGCTTAAAATAAAAAGCTAAAGATATAAAAGTGAATAGAGTTTATTTAAGGCATCTGAACTTAGCAGATGTATTTTTTTGTTTTTGAAAATAATATTTAAAATTTTTAGAAATGCTGTAAGAGTTATCAGATGAAAGTAGGTCTAAAGGTAAATACTAAAAAGTCTAAAGTAATGTTCAGTGGATTTTTTAGAAGAAAATAAAGATTGATAATGATGAGTTAAAATAAATTATCAACAACAAATACCTTGATCAGATTATTACTACAGATGGAAACATAATTGATGAAATTAATCATAGAATTAAATTGGTTGTAAATGCTTTTGATAGAAATATTTTACTATTAAAAGGAAATATGGTTATATGCTGAAAAAAAAAGGTTTTTCATAAATGTGTTTTTCCAGTTTTTACATATGGATACTAAACATATGAATAATTCAGAGATTCCAAACTTCTCATGAAGCATGGAGAGATATATGTTAGGAATAACAAGAAGGAATCAAAAACAAAATACATAGGTGAGAGGAAAACATATATTATTGAAAGAATTAATATTCTGAAGTGGAACAGGACTGGATACACTGTTAGAAGAAATGACAATAGATGGACAGTTTGAAGTCCTAAATTAAATTCCAGAAGATTTAAAAGGTATAAAATGAGCCAAATATAAGATATATGGATGATTAAAAATTTTTACTGGTGTGAAGTGGAGAAGAGAGGCTATAGAATGGAAAAACTAGATTAAATTTAAGAGACCTTTATCATGCAGTGAATCAATAATGGTTGAAAATGATATATATATAAGAAACTATTTTAAAAAAATAATAAATAACCAATAAAAAAAAAGGAGAATGGTCATTTCAACTCCAGAAACAAAAAATAGGGGGGGGGGAGAGGGTACTCTAAAAAAGAGTTTTGTAATGATTATACAAGCCAATGTGTGAATCACAAATCTGTCCACATGTAGAACATGGTGATCTAATTTTCTGTTTACTTCTTATTTACAATGTTGCCTTTTTGTATTCTCAGCAGAAAAATTTCTAAAAGACTTCAACATATGTCTAATTGCAGCTCTCCAATGTATTTTATTCTCTACCATATCTTCCCAATGGAAAACAAATAACATTGCAATTTTTAAAATGTCTTTGAAATAATGCTTATAACATAGACAGAGTCTATCTCTCCTATGCAACTCAAGTTCAAATTCATGATGAAATACCTTTTAGAAAGGCTTCCATTGTTCACTTGTTTTACATGTCCAATCCAATCAAAAACAAGATTTCACACAGCGGAGTCAATAGTATCATCCTGAAAGCCAAATAAAATATTGATTGGTTTAAAAATTTTATGGTTGTGTTTTAAAATTTTATGTAGAATTCTTAAAGAACACCTTTTTAATGCTGATAGGACATCCATGTTTTACATCCATACAATAAATTAGACAAAGTAATAGATTTGTATACATATAACTTAACTGCAATAGTTATTTCCATATGATGAAAAATACCCCATCATTTAACTTGTTATAAGCAGCAGAAACTCATTGGAATCTGTGTTAGATATCAAGATATGTGTCTGCCTTTACACTTATAATATTACCAAAGTGTTTAAACTAGTTTACATTCTCAAGTTGATAACCACCTAAGTAGAAAATTGCCAAGAATTTTTCTTTTCTTACTGGCTGATAAAGAACGTGGAGTTTTAAAACTCTAATTAATAAACTTAGATCTTTATGTCTTTATGTTGCATTTGAAACATTTAGAACATTCTGTAAATCATCTTTCAAACTAGAAAAAATAGTCAATCATCAACAGTCTGTAAATCCAGAATCTTAGGATATGAAGTACTTGTTTTTGCTTTTAACTGGTTTAGAAAAATCCACCATCTAATCTGTATTGTATCTTAATTCCTATCTGATTAATTTGCCTACAAACAATTCCAAAGAACTCTGTCTTAAAAATTGAAAGCAAAGTTGAAACAAGTCCATATACTTATTTAACATTAGCTTTCATTTCAAATGCTCCAGATTTTCAACCTTAGTAATACTTATATGTCAAACTTTTCTGTATATTCTTCTCATATACAATTCAATGCAATTTTTATATAATTCCTTCTTTATTTTCTTTACAGTTTTGACTGTCCTGTCTTCATTAGAGCTGCAACATTTAAACATATAATCAGATAACCATTATTTTATATACATATCTATCTATCTATCTGTCTGTCTGTCTGTCTGTCTATCTATCTATCTATCTGTCTGTCTGTCTCTCTATCTATCTATCTATCTATCTATCTATCTATCTATCTATCTATCTATCTATCTATCTATCTATCTATCTATCTATCTATCTATCTATCTATCTATCTATCTATCTATCTATCTATCTATCTATCTATCTATCTATCTATCTATCTATCTATCTATCTATCTATCTATCTATCTATCTATCTATCTATCTATCTATCTATCTATCTATCTATCTATCTATCTATCTATCTATCTATCTATCTATCTATCTATCTATCTATCTATCTATCTATCTATCTATCTATCTATCTATCTATCTATCTATCTATCTATCTATCTATCTATCTATCTATCTATCTATCTATCTATCTATCTATCTATCTATCTATCTATCTATCTATCTATCTATCTATCTATCTATCTATCTATCTATCTATCTATCTATCTATCTATCTATCTATCTATCTATCTATCTATCTATCTATCTATATTTACATTATTCCCAATTTCATCTAATTACAACTAATTTGACCTTTACGTCTTTTAATTTATACTTATTATTTATTATTATTTTATTATTTTGATATCTAATTTATCTATTGTTCTACTTTCATTCTTTTATATCATTATACATTTCTATTTCACTTTTTAATTTCATTACCTCAATCTCTTTTATTACTTTTTCTATTATTTCTTCATAATTCTTCTATATCCTTGTTTTATCTTTATATACATATTTTTATTCTTTTATAAATAATTTCTATTTTATTTTATTTCTATTTTTAGTTTTTTTATTCTTATTTATTTTTATTATCTTCTATATAACTTTCACTCTTTCTTTTTACAATATAAAAATTACATTGAAGTGTATATGAGGAAAGTATATAGAAAAGTGTGATGTATAAGAATATATGAAGAAAGATGCAAAGAAGTGAAAAGAAAAAGATAAAAAAACTATAGTAATACTCATATAAAACTGTATAATACAAATAAATTTTGGTGTACTACCTATTAATTTAATTTCAAACAATGTCATAGAAGTGTCTGATTAATTGTATCAAATGCCTTGACCAAATCAATAAAAGCAATATAAAAATTATTTCCTTGTTTTCAACACTTTTTTTGAAATTGCCTGGCAACAAAAACCATGTCAATACTGCTCTCTGATTCCATAAAACCACACTGAATCTTTGGTAACCATTTATCTATAACTGAAGTGATCCATGCTAATTACCTCAATATTTCATATTTCATTTGTTTTTAATAATTAGAACAATTAAAGCATCCCTAAGATCAAATGGCACATCTTCATGGGTCCATATAATCCTAAAACATTCCAATATTCTTGAAGCTAATACATCATCACTACATTTCAAAACTTCTCCAGATATTTTATCAGGTCATGTAGCCTTTCCCTCTTGCATTAGTGGTCGAGAGGTCAGTGCGACTGCCTTATAAGCAGTTGCCCAAGTTGCGGGTTTGCATCCCAGCTGATGCTATGACACATGAGGAAAAAAAAGAGCTACTTTGACTTCATTAAACTGAATATCTTTGTCCAAATCTAAATGACTAAATAAAATGGATATATCATTTAGTCATCATATCAATTATTGTATCATTATTCAAACATTGATCAAATTATTCTTTCCCATCTGTTCAAAATATTTTCATATAAGAGAGGGCCATTTCTGGTCTTAATAGTATTGTGATATTGGGTTTCAGGTCCACATGTTGATTTAAAGCATAAAAAAGATATAGAATGAATGTGACCAGTGAATAACTATATCTTGTTTGCAGTTTTAATCCAGCAATCATTTTAAAAACATTCTTGTTAACCCCCAAACTTCTGCTTTATGTTCCACATTTAATCTATTATTTTGCCAAACCAAAGAATACCTCATGTTTTTTTTTTCAATTATATCACTAATAATATGATCATTGTCAGAAAACCAATCATGATTCTTTTTTTTAGGAAATCCAAAAATAGATTTAGTTGTATTCATAATACATTCCTTAAAAGAATTCCATGTGCAATATGACAATTCTAAAAATCCAAACTAGTAATTTTAATGTTTAATTTTTGAAATGTAACACATGGACCAGATTCTTCTAAAGAACAAAGATCAACAATTTGAGAATAGAATTGGACTAATACCTATCTTTTAATGCAATTATCATTTAAATATAACACCATACTAATCTAGGATCTGTCCAACATTCTGAGATTATTATGCTTGTCTAATGTGAACTCTTGGATTCTGATTTCTAACAATAACATAATCTATTAAATGTCATTGTTTGGAGTGTGGATCCATCCATGTTCCTTTATAGACCTTTTTCTGCTTAAACAAAGTATTTGTGATAGTCAAATTTAATAAATTGAATTTACAAATACAATACCACTATTTCCATTAACCTTTAGCAAAACTCTATTATTTGGACCATCATGGGCATCTCCAAGAAAAAACATTCATTTTTTAATGCTAGTGCTGAAATTTATGCTACCTGACAAGGAATAAAAGCTTTCTTTTTCTGAATTCACCAAAAGATTGGAGCATAAATACTTATAAAAAGAGTTCTAGTACAATTATGGAAGATAAGTTTTAAGAAGATTAATCTCACTGATACAATGATGAATTTCAATAAAAGAAAATACTAAATTAGATTTCACAGCAAATCCAGCACTATACATTCATCTTTCACTGACTTGCCTTTCCAAAACAACTTGTATCCATCAATCTATTCTAATAAACTTCCACTAAGGTATGAGTTTTTCTAAGAGCAGCTATATCAATCTTAAATCTTGCCCATTTATTAGCTACAAGTGCAGTACTCCATTCTGTTCTTTGAAGAATTTGTGACATGTAAAATTTACAAAGTCTATGTATCTATGCTTAGAAAGAAATTAGATTGACATTTGTGTTACTTCTCTTTAGTACTACCACTGTTACTCTACCACTACTACCGACATTATTGTTAGTATCCTATGAATAATCTGTCAGATACAACAATCTAGCCACACTGTGTGAGACAGGCTATTTAAGTCACATTTTCTAGGCTCTTCCATTTTCGTGATAAGCAGGGGCATTCCTAACTAGAGCTACCTAAGTGGGCAAACTTTGTAAGCCAAAACTCATATCTTACTTAAATCCAGTTCCAAAACAACTCATTAGTGATTGTATTATTTCAAGGAAAGATCATAACTAAGGACTACCGGTCTATTAATCTTCTCCTCATTGATAAATGCAAAACACTAAAACGGGTCCGCCATGAGGATTTAAATGTAGTATTATTTGGTAATTTTTAATTACGTAATGTTATTATAAGTAGCACTAGAATGGAGAGCTGCTTGTTTTATTACATATATATATACACACGCATTATTTCATTCTGACCGGGTTGAAAACTTGCTGTTTTTTAAGTTAAAATTAAAATTTCTTGTCAAAGTTGTATTTGGTTATATATATATTCACGAAAAGTATTTTATGAGCACACAAAAAAAAAATATGTGTTTTTTTTTAATTTGATAAATTATTTTTTGTCTTCAATTAAAATATAGGGTAAAAGAAATGAGTCTTTAAATAACTTCTACATTCTGGTCAAGTAAACAACGATGAAGATTTATAGTTTTTCTTCTTGTTTTAACCTCTCGCTATAAGTAGCGAAATACTTGTTTCTTGACTAATAAATAATTGGATAGGTATTTCCTATAGACTATATCTAAAAATTCTCATAGCATTCTATTGCTTAATTATAACTCTGGGTAGAGAATAAAACACGTAGAAAAAAAATTTCAAAATAAAAAAAAGAAAGATAAATATGAGTGCATGATGTTTAGTTTGAAGACTTTAACAATTAAAATTATAAAGTTATACACATGACCACACACTTGCGAAAAAGATACATCATACCCAAAATACATATTTTGTGCAGAATCAGTATTCATCAGTTGGATCAAATCATAATCTCCCAAATTTATATATAATCGGTGCTGGGTTTATTTTAAGATAGCAATTTCTCAATCTTTTAAGATAGCAATTTCTCAATCTTTGAAGCCTGTTCATTAAAGTTTGAGGAATTGTTATCTTAATATAAAACGAACAGTGATTGTATATATATATGTGTGGGGAATCATGATCTGTCCAACTGATGAGTGCTGGTTTTGCACGAAATACTTATATTGGGGATAATGCGTCATTTACGCTTGGGTATGGTTGAGTGTATCGATTGCTTGAGATAGAGTGGAAGATCAATAAGCTGAAAAATCCTGAATTCGAATCCTCTACTTATATATATATATATATAAAGCATTGAGTATAAGCAAGTTACATTTTGCCTTAGAATTATCAAATCTATTAATAAATACAAAAATGTGATGTTAAAATTTTAAACTTTATACATAAATGTCAAATCATTAATTTTTTTAATTAAAAGTTGACATTTTTAATTAAAAAATAACTTACAAAAGAAAAAGAAATATATAAAATCTTAATATAAAAATAAATATCTTTATTTTTTTTTTAAATAAAAAGGTTTTTTTATATTTCAAATCTAGAAATAGTCATCTGATTGACTGTTAAGCAGATATTAAAAGCGATTTAAAGGATTAGTAAACCCAAAATGGATTCCACCAATCGGAGAAATTACGAGTTGCGAAATGACTGATTTTATTCCATGTGAAGATCCTCTGTTACAATGAAGTCACGAGATTCCAGATATCAAATTTATAAGATTGGGAAATATTAATTTAATCATCTACGTTAATGCGCAAAGAATATTTAGAACAATTTATTAGCAGGAATGGCTTATCCCTTGTCTAGTTATTTCTATTCATTAATCTTTTATGTTTTTTACAAAATTATTATTTTAATCTTAGATTAATTTTAGTTGTTGAGTTCATATCTAAATTGAAAAATATAAGATAGTCAAGCGTTGGTGGCCTAGCGGTTAGCATAGCTGCCTTCCAAGCAGCCGGTCCGGGTTTGCTTCCCGGTCAATGTATTTGACATATGAAAAAAAAAGCAAAAAAAAAAAAAACAGAAAATAAGATTTTATTCATTTCAACTATATTGAGTAAAGATAATCTGAAAATATATTACATTTACCAATTGAATAATTTAATATTAAGGCTGAAAAGGTTTAAATTCAGAGATCTTCACTCTCCATAAGATCTATGATGGTTGAAATGATGATGATTATTAATCTTATACTCAGTAGAATTATTTATCACTATGTAGTTCAATTTTCATTTTATATTATTAAGTTAAAGCAAATTTTTAGAACAATTACTTGTTTAAATAAAATCATTTTAAAGCACATGGAATATAAGATGTGATATGTTGGATTATTTCCATCATTTATGAGTGAATGTTGAATGTATAGAAAATTTTAAACTTTATTTAAACTTTTCAAATACAAACAACTTGTTAGTAATAACACACAAATAGACAATACAGGTTAGTAATTACACAGCGTTTCGAGTAGTATTATTCTCCACTCTTCCTCAGGTGTTGCTGGCCTATATGCACAGTGACAATATTCGCTTAGAAGTTGAACTCGCACCTTTAGATTCTTGTATATTGAATTTTAAGGCAAACGCTCTACCAACTGAGCTATTCTGTCAAAGGCAACATATAGTAGAAATTTGATATATTTATATATGAGGGTTGGTTCAAATCCTCCTGAGTCCTTCAATTTTTTTTTTAACCAAGTCTAATTATTTTTATTTTTACTTTTTCCTAAGAGCAAGATTAATTAGAGGCTTCCATACATTGTGTATTGCCACACTGGGTTGACTTATAGGATTATTTACCATTGTCATATGAGCAGCTTCCTTGAATTTTCTTCTATGCATTTTCCCCTCTATTTGTGTGTTATTACTAACAAGTTGTTTGTATTTGAAAAGTTTAAATAAAGTTTAAAATTTTCTATACATTCAACATTCACTCATAAATGATGGAAATAGTCCAACATATCACATCTTATAATATACCATCTTTACAAACCTTCAGACAAATACATATGGAATATATTTTTAATTTAAACCATTTTAGTATAGTAAAGAAACCATTAACTATTTTTCTTCTTGTAGCATTTTTAAAATGCATTATAATAGCACTTTGATTATTCAGCTTAAATTCACTCTTCTGCAACAATCTGTTAGTAATCATTTGTCAGTTTTTCATGTAGTTGATGATGGAGATTAGTTGGAGATTAGTTGTTTCTTTTTTTTTAGTCATACTATTTACAAGACTTTTTGCGTGAGTGTTTTTTTTTTTTTGTTTAAATCTTGAAAATAAAAATTGTATTTATTCCATATTTTGTCTAAACGTAATTAAAACTTGAGGCTAAAATTACATTAGCCTGGACAATTGAATGGAAAGACCAGTAACAGGAGTTAAAATATTTTGATATCCAAGTCCAGAAAGAGAAGTTCCATTTAAGCTACAAAATACTTATCAAACTAATAGAAATGAGGTTGCATGCAACCCAAATTCATCTCTTCCAAGATTTACAAATATTAAAACAGGCAAAACTCTCCATACAGTAGTGCCACCCAGTGCAAGCCAGAGTAATCAATGGATGCCAGGAGGCTTTCCAGCACAGAAACTACCATTTATGTAGGTACGAAACCATTCATAAAGCCAATATCAAGCAATATCTAAATGAACTAGACAGGATTGACTTCAAATATATAGATCTCACAAGGATAGTCAACAAATTCTACAAGATAGAAACAAACCTGCCAAATGATGATAAGCCATGGATAAGAATATTATATGACTTACACTTTAATTGAAAATATTTATTTATACAATACAAATCAAGAAAAATGGAATAGTGTAAAGTAGATAGTTTTGACTCTCTAAAAAAGTAATGCATCTCATAACTGTTTGGGCTGTTATTTTTTGTCATTTAATGGAATTTTAAAGTTTGTTCAACTTTATTCAAATAAATTTTATTTCATTTCACATATATTTTTATTGGGAATCATGAAATAAAAACTATTTCTCTTATTACTTATATATATATATATATATATATATATATATATATATATATATATATATATATATATATATTATAATGATCCAAAAGAAAGTGAAGATCGAATCTAACCGCAATCTGCACTACAGGGTGCCATCTAGGCATTTGAGCCTAGAAAAAATTATAAAGTAGGCAGATACGCGCTGTTAAGATTCCACTTTATTTAAATATTTAGACCATTAGCCCATTGTCACTAGCTCATGGAGACACACAGATAAGAAATAACTTGTTTAGTTTGTATATATATAAAAAAATAAAAGCCACTGCCAGTAATTAACAAACAAACATTTATTAACGCACATATAAATAAATTTTGAGGAATACATTTAACATTTTATATTTTTATATTAACTTTTAATTTTAAATAGATTGCAATAATGAGTTTAATATTTATTTAGTGGATCAAGTATGAATAGACTACATAGATCTGCATTTAAAAAGAAAATATTCTTTCCCTTATTTAACCTTAGGCCAAAAGTTCGCAGTCAAACCGGCGTCAATCCATCTGATACATTTACGTATTCAATGTAGCATAAAAATACAACAGCACATATATACTATACTGTCAGGAATGGACATCTGAACAGTATAGTTAGAGAAGACATTGACTCTTGTCCAATACAGGAATGTTACATCTGTATGGCAAGAAGAATAATAAAATAAAAACTCCATAGGAAGGGAATGCGGTCCTTTTTGATGACTTACAATCCCATCCATAGGCAAAAGGGTTTGTGCGACATATACAGGGATTCTGCACATAGTAAATCTCATACTACATCTACTAACTACAACAATATATCCAATCCATTGACCTAATTCAACTACGAAACGAATAACCTAAGATTACCCTCCCTCAATATAACTTTACAAAACTATATAGCCATTCAAGCCCGACTTAAATTTAACATTTAGATACATTCACACAGATGAATTTTATAAAATTTGTTTTATAATGTTGAGTATCGATTGGTTGCATAGATTCCATGGTTAAAAACATTTCAAAATAAACACAAACGATCAAAATACAAAGTCATTGATAACGTCAATTGCAGAGGGAATACAAGAAACCCAATGGCATTCATCATAAGATGCCACATTGACATCGATGACCTATATATTCTAACTGAATGTGAAAACCACAACATAATCAACCGCTAACAAATCCATGCAATGTCCATACCCAACTTAAATTTCCTCATTTAAAATTTAAACAATAAATATTAATACAAATAAAATAATAAATGGAAATGATTTTTATCAAATGCAAAACATATAAAATTAAACATTATTAATTGATTTGAAACTTACAAAAATCAGATAAGAGTTCATTTTAAAATTTAAGTTAGCTTGTTTATTAAATTTGTCAAACCCTGACGAAAGTTCTTAATTATTATTTTTTTTTATGATTTTAAAAATTGTTTAGTTCATATAGCTTACAGAGGAAGAGCTCTCTGTTCCTGGTGTTCCCACGGAGTCTTTATTTAAAACCCAGTCTATCTGAAGGTGGCCTTAGCTGGAACAATCCTGGTATTACAGTCATTTCATTTTTTAAATGGAGAGAGAGCGATATGTGCGTCCCATCACCCTTCTCACAAAATCAAGCTGGAAACTCTCAGGAACTCAATATTTTTCTTTTTATAGTAAATCTCCAGATTGAACAAACAAAGATGTCACTAATCCAAATTTTCATTAAGGTCCGAGAGGCTTGGTGCTTCCATTGGTCAAGCTAAATTCTCTTTATTCTCCTATCTATTTTTCATCTGACTTTTTAATTACATAACAGCCCAAGGGCTAGTTTGCTTTTGGATAATTAATAAACAATCATTTCCATCTACAAAAATATTTTATCTTTAAATCTTGTACTTTTTTTTATAAAAAAGTACGTTCAAATACTTATTTTTTATTTTTTTTTAAAAAAAATATTTTTAAAGTTTTGCATCTGTGTGAATATATATACGTTTAACAAACATTTTAATTTTAGCATTTAGTTTTTTTAATACATTTATTTTTATTTGCGAACTTAAAAGTTTTTATTTCAATTTAATGTAACGGCATATTTATATATCGTTACATATCAGTAAACTTCCTCAAAAAACAAAAACATTAAAAAAAAAAAAGAATTTACTTAATGTTAGTAATTACGTTACACAAATTGATTATATATGAAAATTTCAAAAGGACAAAACTTTTTTTTAAAAGACAAAACAGTAATTACACACAAATATAAAGATAAAAAAATGTTGTTGACTGATGATTTCTTTCTACCAGCTAAATTTCTGCCCCCTCCCTTCCAAGTTTCTTTTCTTCTACTTTTAAGTATTAATTAGACACGTCAAAATGGTTGGATTTTGAACAAGACTTTTTTTTTTAAAAAAGTATGATTTATATTAATTATTACATTTTATTCCTCGCATTTATTTTTACATATGTGCAATTTTTCTTACTGGCAGTACCTTTAAAACAAAATTCAAAGTATAACTTTACATTAATACAAAAACAATACATACACATTTCAGAAAAATATTATGGGCGTGATTTATTTTTAAAAGTACTAGTGTTTTATTAAACACCTTGCTATAGCTTTACGTTACTACAAAAATGTACTTATTTCAGAAAAAAAAATGTTACTGGCATGATTCACTTTTAAAATTCTCAGGGCACTCGTGGTTTATTAAAGATCGGCCCAAATTGGGTAGCCAGTTATAATGATCCAAAAGAAAGTGAAGATCGAATCTAACCGCAATCTGCACTATAGGGCACCATCTAGGCATTTGAGCCTAGAAAAATTTATAAAGTAGGTAGATATGCGCTGTTAAGATTCCACTTTATTTAAATATTTAGACCATTAGCCCATTGTCACTAGCTCATGGAGATGCAGAGATAAGAAATAACTTGTTTAGTTTGTATATATATATATAAAATAAAAGCCACTGCCAGTAATCAACAAACAAACATTTATTAACTCATGTATAAATAAATTTTGAGGAATACATTTAACATTTTATATTTTTATATTAACTTTTAATTTTAAATAGATTGCAATAATGAGTTTAATATTTATTTAGTGGATCAAGTATGAATAGACTACATAGATCTGCATTTGAAAAGAAAATATTCTTTCCCTTATTTAACCTTAGGCCAAAAGTTCGCAGTCAAACTGGCATCAATCCATCTGATCCATTTACATATTCAATGTAGCATGAAAATACAACAGCACATATATACTATACTGTCAGGAATGAACATCTAAACAGTATAGTTAGAGAAGACATTGATTCTTGTCCAATACAGGAATGTTACATCTGTATGGCAAGAAGAACAATAAAATAAAAACTCCATAGGAAGGGACCGTGGTTCTTTTTGCCAACTTACAATCCCATCCATAGGCAAAAGGGTTTGTGTGGCATATACAGGGATTCTGCACATAGCAAATCTCATACTACATCTACTAACTGCACCAATATATCCAATCCATTGACCTAATTCAACTATGAAAAGAATTGACCGAAACTTTTTTTTTCTTTAAATGAAAAGAGATTTATGCTATTTACGTTGGTTAAGATAAATCATTCTTTTAAATCAGACAGTTGGGTCTTTTGGATGGAGCTAAAGTGTTAGGATCAGGTAGAGAAAAATGGACAGAAAGGGGGCAGAGTCAGCATATATTTCTGTCTTAGTAAGAAAAATAAATAAATAATAATAATATTTGATTTGTTAATGCAAAAGATAATTTAAAAAAAATAAAAAGTAATAGCATAACTATGAATAAAGAAATGGAGCCAGTAGAAAGCCCAATATATTTTAAAAATCCACGGTTAGTGGAAAAAGAGAAAGAAGAAGTATCTGAGATGTGAATGATGATGAAAATGATGATGAATATGATGCAAGAGTTTAAAGAATTGTGTCAGAAATTTGAACAAAGCCAGTTAGAACTCAAAGAAGAATTGATGAAAGAAATTAATCAGGTCAAAATAGAAATGATTACAGAAATGAAGGCAATGAAGGGTGAAATAATCGAGGAAGTAGAAACATATCATGTAGCCATAGAAGCTGTAGTGAAAGATTTGAATGAAGAAAGTCAGGAAAGGGTGATAGTAGAAAAAAGCATAAAGGAAGTGAGAGCTGAATTAGAGCAAGGTAGCATTAGGTATAATAAGTTAAAAATGAAAATAATTCAGATAGAAGAGACATGCCGGGAAATGGAGAAGTGTAGCCAGAACAATGCGGGAAGAATTAAGTCCGTTAAAAAATGAAGGCATTCAGAGTGAAGTAGAATGTAGAATTGATGAAGTGGTGGAAAAAATAGAAAGGGCGTCTTTCAATATAGTGGAAAGCGGTGATAGTTTAAAGTCGGAAGTAAAAAAATATGTATAGATATAACTAAGGGTTTAGAGTATAAGATAGACCAAATGGAGCATAAATATAAGAGTTATGATAGGAAGAATAAGCCGGAGGGACCGACCAAGAGATTCATGGAGGAAAAATTTAGTATCATGACATTCAAGGCTGATGCAGGAGAGAGTCCATTAAAACATTTGGAGAGCGAAACAGCCTTGGATTGGTAGCACACCCAATATGCTAAACCATGAAAATTTGAAAAGTATAGGCATGCCATCTTAAGAACCTTTTTGAGTGAAGCATGACAGGATGGCATACTCTTTAAGGTATCTAAAGAAAGATATCCCAGCATCCATGGAGAAACTCTCATGCAATTTTTTTAAAACAGGTGGCAAAACTCAAGGCTTTAACAGCATTTCTGTTGTCAGATGACCAAATCATAAAGACAATCTGACACAACATGCCACTGCCTGTGCAGCAAATGATTCTAAGTAGCAATGGTCGAATGGTGGAAGAAATGGTGGAATTTCTGACCCTAGTGGATTGTGAAAATTTGGTTCAGGAGCCTATAGATTGATATAGGAAAATAGATCAGTATAATGATCAGAATGTACATAAATGGGAGCCACCTGACTGAGCATAATTGTCAGTTAAATGGGCAGAATAGTAAAGGAAATAAACAAAAAGAACCGGAAATGGACAATGAGCATGAATATGATTATTCTAATGCAAATAAGTCTGATAAATTAAATCTGAAACTTCTATTTAAAATTAAAATAATAATTTAAAAATAAATGAACAATGATAAATGAAATGGTTTAAAGTAACAATAATAATGGAGACTTCATAAAATAAAAGATTTTTTTTTCTCCACGCACATAAAGTAATTAAGAAAAAATGTTCGTAATGGTTTAAAGTAATATTATAAGATTAGTGTAAATAAATATTTTAAATAATGTTCGTAAAGGTTATAAATAATATCGTAATATAAATTAATATGTTAAAGTAATGTTCATGTGTATTTAAAAACAATATTGAAAGGTTAATATAAATATAAAGTCAATCTAAGTTATATTAAGAGTGTATAAGTATACATGTGTATATATGTGCACATCCACTGGTAATATTCAGTAAATATAATGATACCTCATGATGCGTATCTGAAATGTATTTATCCAGATATCCTTTTAGGTTATTTCTTTGGCACTGCTGCACCTCATGATGTGTGCAAGAAGAGATTTATTTATTATAGATTCCCTGTAAGCAAGTCCAGTAATAACTTGATATTTAGAATATTAATAGGTGTATAATTGTGCTGCACGTATACATGTGTGTAGGAATTTATCTATAGCAAAAGGGAATAAGGGTAGTATAGAAAGAAGTTTAGTTAAGGATAAGTTTAAAGCTGCCAACTGGATAAATTTTAGTACCCATAACGGACTTATCAGGGATCATTCCTCTTTCCAAAGCATAAGTCGAAAATGAACAGTTGAAAATTCCTGCCATTTTGCAGTGACCCTTTCTTTTTCCAAGTCTGGTAGGAATCTGGCAAATGAAGCTTCGATTTTATATACGTGTAAGTCGGTTTAAGTCAGTGAATCTGCCTCCACCTCATTTCCAAAAGATCCCTGTGCCACAAAATTAGTTTGTCCCAGTGGTCATTATCCATGATTTAGATCATTGTGAGCAATGTATTCAGCATAGATAGAAAGAAAGGATAGTCAAAACAGATTGCCCTTGGTATGTAAAGTGAAAGCATTATGAAAAGCAAACTTAGAAAATAAATGAATATTTAGAATCAAGAATTAAAGTTTCAAGAGATAAAATGGTCAAAAATGATGCATTTTACTCTAAACAGAGGGGGGGGGTGTAATGTGTCAAGGCCAAATTGGCACATGTATATAAAATAATTTTGTCTAAAAAAAATTATTAAAATAAAAATCTTTCGTAAAAGAGTTTGAAATAAAAGCTGGAAAATAATTGATTAAAAGTGGGAAGGGGTTTTCTTTAAAAAGTTAAACTAAAAGTTTTATAAAAGGAAGTAAAGTTTTTCTTAATTAGTATTCGTAAAAATAAATAATTTAAAGTTTTAAAAAATATAAATCTCTTTTCATTTGAGCTTATTATAATAAATTATATATGTGCGTGCGAGTGTAAATAAATGTATGCGTGTTAGAATAATATTAAAAAATATATAAATGAAAGTTAAAAAGAAATTATATTTGGAAAACACAGCGATGGCTATTAAGTTAAATAACGATTTAAAAAAACCACACCAGTGGTGGGCTACTAATTAAAGATATAAAAACAACACATTTGTGAAGACTACTACTAATTAAACAATCTTCAAAAACACATCAAAGGATTAGTTACTAAAGAAATTTCAAAAACACATATTTGCCAGAGGATATTAAAACAAAGACACTTTTCATATATAAATAGCCAGATTTTTATCGTATGTCAGTTGTCAGCCTAGTTTTCAGTGTCAGTCTTGTTTCAATTCAGATAACAGTGCAGTTTATATTATGTATCCAGAAACAGAAATGTGGTGTTGAGCAGCTTTTGAGAATATACGCTCCTAATTCAGCCCTTTAGTCCAACAAGATCATCAAAACCTGCCTGTGAAATAATGTCTGCATAACAGCTCAGAAATCCTCCACCAATGTTCAACTATCTCCAGGAATAAAACCCACGGATTAGCATCAAATCTTTTCAAGAAACATCAAATCTAACCGGTTAGATATATTCTGTCAGAAGCAGTCAACAACAAGCAATATCCATGTTCCAAAAATCCTAGGTAAAACATTTTATTATTCGGTAAAACATTTTATTATTCTCATTTATACATGGTAGCCACTGTTGTAATTTGTAAATCTTACAGAGACAAGTAATTTGAACTCTCAAGCATGCATAAAATGAACTATTGATGTGCGTGTTTGCGAATGTGAGATAATTTATCGATGTCAAATATTATTTATGCTTTTCATAAGATATATATTATAATGTGTTAATTTAAAATGTGCATGTTATATTAGTTAAAAAAGTTATAAAGATGTTTAAATTTAGTAAATTAATGTTAGTTAATAAATTGTCTTAAACTTTATTTGTCGGTCAATTCTTTTTATCAATTTCCTTTTATCCATCTCTTTTGACCAATTCTTTTTTCTATATTTTATTATTGATTAAAATTAGACTGGGCTAGTTTTGGGATCATTTTGAGCACTGGATTATGGGCCTACTGACCAAATACGTTAGTCTGAGACTAGCTGGTGCTCCGGGGTTTACTCTGAAATAAATAAAATGTTTGGATAGTAGGGGTTTGAATCTAGCAGCTGAGGTGGGCCATTGTTGATAGTTAAAGCTATCAATAATATCTCCCATTTTGCTTGAACATGCCGGTTCGTTCACATAACATTTATAAGTAAACAAAATTGTAAATGTATTATGGAGAAGTTTGAAACCAGCCAAAACTTATATATGTGTAAGTAAGTGGTTTCTGCGGGATGATCTGGTACAATATATATATATATGTCAAATTGCAATATCATTTTTTAAAAAAGTTTTTTAACTTTAAACTTAAATTTTTATAAACTAATTTAATTTTTTTAAAAAAATAATAAAAAACACAGATTTGTTAATTAGAATAGAAAGTTAGAGATGAAACAGCTTTTAGGACTGTCAAAAAGGGTGATAGCAAACAGTTTAATTTTAATTTATCTGCACACTTCTATATACTTATCTATAAAAAAATTTAGTAATAGAGAATAGTAAGAAAAAACTTTTTTGTTTAAGCAAAAATAAAAGGGGATAAAATCACAGGCAGTCAGAAAATAGTCTTCAGAAAAATGTGAAATATAAATCTTTTTACTTGCTTGAAGATATGTGATGATGGTATGTTGAACTACGTCCATCATTTATCAGTAAATGTTGAATATATAGAAACTTTTAAACTTTTCAAATACAAACAACTTGTTAATAATAACTTACAAATAGGCAACACAGGTTAGTAATTACACAACATTTCGAGTAGTATTATTCTCCACTCTTCTTCAGGTATTGCTGACCTGATCAGTGACAATATTTAAATAGGTGTCAAACTGGTACCTTTAGATTCTCAAATAACAAATTTAAGCCAAATGCACTAAACAACTGAGCTTTGACAGGATAGCTCAGTTAGTTAGAGAGCTTGCCTTAAATTCAATATTCGAGAATCTAAAGTTGCAAGTCTGATTCTTATGCGCATACTGTCACTGGTCAGGCCAGCAATACCTGAAGAAGAGTGGAGAATAATACTATTTGAAACATTGTGTAATTACTATCCTGTGTTGCCTATTTATGTGTTATTAGTAACTAATTGTTTGTATTTGAAAAGTTTAAAATTTTCTATACATTCAGCATTTACTGATAGATGATGGAAATAGTATGCCCAAACTGCAGAAGAGTAGATGAGACATACTATCATATCATCAATTCGTGCAATGGACTTGGAACAATAAGATCTATTATTTATCGAAACATAAAGGTAGTCTATTACCGCATTATATCATTACAAGACTGCCTTAAAAAAACAATTTCCACTCATTAGAATGTCAATTTTCATCACATACTCAATCTGGTATGCGAGGTGCAAGAAAATGTATTCACATTTTCCCCTGGTGAAAGATTGTGCTTTATACAATCAATGCAAAAGATAAAACAAAGAGATAAACTACTATCATCAAAATTCATTTATGAGGAGACATGGAAGCCATTCCATACACCTATGAACGTTATATCACAAGGACTATCTCTATATTAATCAGCTTCAAACCATATGAACTAATACAAGATTTATTTAATACACAATTGTAATGCATGGTGATCTATTTATGTTTTGAGACAATGTAACCTTGTTTAGCCTAAATAAAATTATTATTTAAAAGATTGAGCAACTTGTATTAATTAAAAAAAAAAAAGATTGGGAGAATGCTAATCTTTCTATTGAAAATGTTTAAATATTTTATCTTGTCATTTTTCTATTACTAATTTAATAAAAAATACTTTTTAAAATATTAGATTTTATTTTGGCATCTTGTTTTATTCAGCACCCTAAAGTATTCATCTTACCACCTCAGATGTAAGATGGATTATTTATCATATATATAAGTTGTCTCTGTGTGTAATAACAAATGTTTTGTAAAAATATTAATGATCTGATTATTTAAATTTATGAAAATCGTTTTTTAAATTTGATTATAAGCAACTATCCACTAGTATAAAAATTCCATATAAATATAGGGGATTTGAACTCAGACTTTCAAGCAACCTTTAACTATCCACACTATCTCACACTACTAATCACATGACCACACACATGTAGAAAAAGATAAATAATCACCAATATACATATTTCGTACTGAATCAGCATATATATATAGTAAATATATAAACATTTTTTAAGTAGGAGTATGTACACGTAAATAAAATTACATTCCTTTTTTACTAAACAACAATTTTTAGCAATTATTTTCTACTTGTTTGCATTTGTTACAGATATAAATAATATAAAAAGATGTTAAAGTATCTGTTATGAATAGATGAGGTAAAAAAAACACTTGTTAGCATCTTTGAAAAAAGAAAGAAAAACGAATCAATATACCTTTTTTTTTTTTTTTTTACCGACTCAATTAATTTGTTTCGAGATTCTTCTCAAAAAATTAGGAAAATTATCTACATCTAAATAAAGGCACAAATTGTTATAGAATATTGTATACCTTAAAATTGAAATGAGAGAATATTTTCTTTATCAGCAAAATAAAAATTGTAAAACTTTCTTTCCATTTATTAGAATACAAAAGCATCTTCGTTTTTTTCAATGTAAGTTTCCGATCTTAGTTTAACCCAATTACAAAGCACAGAAATACGTATAAAAAAGCAATATTTTTTTTTTTAGCTATTTTTCTATGTTTGTGTTACAAAAGGAAAAAAGAAAGTGTAAGAAAATAGAACATAATTGTAACAATAAAAGCGTGATTTTTTAAAAAAGAATTTGCGTAAAATCTTACATTTCAATAAAAGATTGTATTAAAGTAGATAGATCTAAATATATTTTTATAAGCAAATTTAGCTTAGCCATGCATGCTTTTATATTTTCGTTACCTTTAGGAAAATAATTGATCTCAGAATCTTTTGCAGAAACGATCAAATTGAAATTGTTTTACTTCGGTCATATTATGAGTCCATTTACTTAACATAAAAGTAGATTACTTCTGATAAATTGTTGAGGAAAAAAAATAATGACAAAACTATCAGGTAGAGAGACCTCCCCCCATCACAATGAATAAAATTTTAAGAAGTCTTAAAAGATAAACGGATGTTAGTTCATTCTGGGAAAATGCTATTTATATGATTGTTGATTTCGATTTATTGATATCCAATAACAATAATAAAATAATAATTTACTTCTAAAAATTTCAGACACCTATATGTCTTCTAACCCAACTATCCAACTCAAATAGCTATATGAGGCTGAGAGATCATATATGGCTGAAGATCTTTCAGCCCCATATAGCTATTTGAGTTGGATAGCTGGGTTTGAAAATATGTAGGCGTCTGAACATTTTACGTTTTCCACTTAATAGATAACTTTTAGTTAAACGCTGGCTTTGGGTTGGTGTTTTTAGATCTAGTGTCTGAACCTATCCTAGCACCTCTCTGAGGAGTGCCAGAGCACGAAATCATAGTCTTAATAATTTACTTCATTTATAAAATATAGTTTGTAATTAAAATTTTTTGACAAAGAATCTATAACCTGTCAAAAACTAATAGAAGACAAAAAAATAATAGATTGAATTATCTTTCAGTATATTTTTAATAATTAAATAATTACATGCTTAAAACATTAAAAATAATTGTATTCGTAAGTCGATAGTTTTAACTTCACTAGAAAACAGATATTTTTAATCAAGTAAAAAAAAAGTAGGTAAAGAATTTCCGAATAATTTCGGAAATTTTCAATAGTATTTTTAATTATAGAACTACAAAAAGAAGTGATGTAATAATTGAAAACCTACTTTGATTTATATTTGAAATCTTTAAAAATGAATGACAGTAATCATGGAATGTAAACATTATAATAGCTGCAGTGTTTTTGCAATTTAGCTTTTCACATGAATAGGATACTCACTAATATCTATGAAGTATATATTCTTATTCTTCTCCTTTACTCTCTTTATATATTCATATATATTGCTTATAATAATTTCTTTCATATACGCTTTAATGCAAACAATTTTTTAATAAAACTTCTTCATTTTCCTGACAGTTCTGACTGTCCAGCAGTCTTCATCAGAGCTTTTCAAATTTCCTCTACATTAAAAAAAAGGTAGAGGAAATTTGAGAAGCTCTGATGAAGACTGTTGGATAGTTGAAACTGTCAAGAAAATAAAAAGTTTATTAATTTTTTTTTGCATTAAAGTGTATTTGAGAGAAGTTATTATAAGCAATATATATATAATATCTATCAATCAAGATGTTTGAGTTGATTGGCTTTTATTTTTGGATATAAGATCAGCAATTATTATGGTATTCCTTTTTAGAAACTCAGTATTTTATGCCTAAACTATATCAGTTGGATTTTTTTAAGAGCAGAATTTGTGTGTAAACGAATACATTTTATATATTTTATTTTAACATATAGTTGCAAAGTCAGTAATAGTTGCAAGACAGGTCATAATTAAAATTTGTGTAAGTGCTGCTTTGAATATCAGGTGTAAAACTGTCCCCTTTTTTAAATTGTAACTTTTTCACGGAGAGACAACTGTGACAACTTAGCTGTTGAAGCTCACTTACACTTCCAGAATTTATTTCTTGGGAATTCAAGAAGACCATCATTAAATTATTTAAATTTTTTGTTGCTGTGATCATGGCGAAGCTTAATCTCAGCCATGTCAGTGAAAACAAATAAATACATACAAAACTTGCAATAATATCAGCAAGTTTATTTTCTTTGCTGAGACATTAATTTAACAATATAACAAATACAATAAAATTAAATTACTGATGATAATTAATCGGTTACCTTATGAGTGTTTATAAATCTTCTATGGTTTGTTTATTCTTCTAATTAACATCTATGTAAATTTTTTTCCATCTGAACTTTAACAATAAGCAATTTAATAAATTATCTTCATTCTGTATTATCTTTTCTCTCTTTCAAGAATATATTTTTTCCCTTGACATCTGCTTTTTCCTTTTGACTGTAGTTGACTGCTATGAGTTAAGAATCTCAAACTCTTTTTAATAATTATGCTAATTTACATAATTAATATTTAAAAGCTCTTTTTATAATATGTTTTTTTCTAAAGTAATTTTTCTAGGGCAAAAAATACCAGTGCTGTCAGTATAATTTCATAGTTAAAATTTTATTTACACACGATTTTAAATACTTGTCCTATCGGGGCATTTGTAAAATAAAAGAAACCCCAAAACTATGCTGGATGCATGATAATTATCTAATTTTACATTTTATCACATTTACAAATATAGTATGTTTTTAAGCATAACAGACACTGAGTTGGCACTTCATGAATGATAGTGTTCTATCTACTTAGTGTGCTTTTTTTATCTTGGACATGCATGCATGCACACAACAGCCTGACCTTGCATCACTGCAACTGTATAGCACATAGTTTCATACAAGGTTTATTATATTTTTTCATGAACTAGGAGATGGCTACTGACATTAAGCTTAAGGATTATGTAATGTACAAGTATAAAAAAAGAATAAAAAAACAACTAATTAAGTAATTATATTGAATGTTTCCAAAGTAAGAGCAGAGTCAGCACTATGTGAATGACAGTTTTATTACTACTTAGCATGCAGTTTCTTATCTCCGACATTGCACATGAACTCAAGAGACAAAACATGGGGCTGGAACTCGAAATGCACAATTCTATACAAGGATTTTTGTACTTTTTCATGAACTAGGATATGGATATTGACACTGAGATTTAAGTTTATATAATGTAAAAGTATAAAGGAAGAATTTTTAAAAAAGGACCTTATGAATGTTATAGGGGGTGCTGCAGTTCTGCAGTGCCTTTATATAAGCTATGCCTGAATACTTTTCAACTAAAGACTGAGAATTTTGAAAAAATACAGATTTTAGTTTGACTACTTTCAAATTATTATTGACACTTACAAGATTTGAAAAAACTTTATTATAATATGAAATGAAAATGTTTTCATATTTGTTAAATTAGAAAAAATAAAGAAAGAAACAATATATTTAAATAGTCGACATTTTCATTTTATTATCAGAGAAGCACAAGTTTAGGGGAATTCAATATAAATTAAAAATGAAGAAATAGATTGGGGAAATCAATAGTACATCAAAAGAATAATTATTCAACATAAAAGTAATAAACAAATGCTCATAAGTTAGATTAATGTTTCAACAAATTTTTATTGTATATAAAAAAGTTTTATAAAAATGTTCAAAGTAGTTTTGAATAAGCTAAACAATCAATACTTTTATATACTTTTATTTAACTTATTCTACATGAATATAATTTGCACTAAAGAAGCTTGCTTTATTACTAGGGACAAACATACCATCAACAGAAAAGACACATGCTACAATATATCCAAAAAATGGAATACATAAAGTCATTTGCATAAATTTGCATCGCAGTTAACCACTTTCTTTAGTTACAATATGGCTATGATTATGAGGGCTGTGTCCCTTGAAAGCACTCAGCCATACTTATACATATTTATTTTGTATTATTGTAATATATAAAGAACTTAAAAATTCAGCTTTGTGTGTGTATGCGTTGTTAGCGCAAATTATATTCATATATTTAACTGCAAAACATCTAGTTTATTTTAACTTATTCTATTTTTTAACTTATCTGGATAAAATTCTTGTAATTTAATTTTATCCACTTCCCAAGTTCCAATCTAGTTGAAAATTTGCATATATATGTATTCCCAATAAAAATGCAATTTTTTAGAGTTTGCAAGAAAAAAAATAACAGAAAAATAGTGAAAATAATTTTTTAATTTTATATATAAATAGTTTTCTTTACATTTAAGACTAAGTCACTGAAAAATGGATTAACTGCCTTTTTTATTTCTTATTTGTTTCAACTTATTTACTTTTTTATCCTTCTGTCTGGATAAAATCTAATTTAAATAAATTTGCTTTATTTCAACAACTCAGTATAATATGTATAAAACTAAAGTTAAAAAAAAAAAAAATGAAGAAATTCATTTATTTACATAAATGCATAAAAAATAAATAAATTTTAGTTTTCACAAATAAAAACATAAATAGAAATTAGATTCATTTTTTTATATACATAGAAGCAAAATAATAAAGAATATTAAAATGTTAAATTAGAATGTTTACTTGATATGAAGTAATAAATTGATAGAAAACAGAACTAAGACTATATATAAATCTGACTCCGCCAGGCTTTTATTTCTGAAAACTAAAGGAAAAATATTTTTATTTTTAGTGCATTTATTTGAAAAACATTATTTTTTGAAATATTTTTTATTAAATTATTATGATAGTTTCTAATTCTAAAATTGGAGAATATGCAAAATTTGAAAGAATGATGGAAATTTTTTTGCTATGGATATCAAAATAAAAGGATATATAGCTTTTCAGAATTGTCTGAAATAGAATGCCTATAATCTATATATTTTTTTTCTTTTTCATGTGTCAAAGCATTGGCTGGGAAGTGAACCTGCAAACCCAGGACAACTGCTTGTAAGACAGCTGTGCTGACCACTCGACCACTAATGCTTGTCTAATAGTTTTGTGAGAAAAATACAAAGAGTAAACAATAAACATTTATGTTGCAATTGTGGATAGAGCAAAGATGAATTATATTTTGACTAAAATATTATTATTTCAAGATCAAATTCTTTTAACTTCAGAAGATAGAAAGACAAAGTATAAAAAGTTCTAGATTAGTTTTGTGATTATTTTAAACACCAATCATGAAACATAAATACATTCACATATTTCACATTCTGGTTCTTTATGATTCTATTTACTTGTACTACTATTTTTTAACTTTTTCTTCAGAAAACATTACATTTGGAAACACTTCATCCAACTTGCTCAATTATGGTCCTCCACTGCATTCTATCCTCAGCCACATTCCCCCCATAAAAGTAATCAATATTACATTTTTTATAATGCTTAGATAATCTTTATAATGTAAATAAGGTCTATCTCTCCCATAAGAATTATGTTCAAGATCACTCTAAATACTGTAACAGAACAAATCTGATAATAGGTCAAATTGCTTATATTACAAAGTGGTGTAGTCAAATAAAAAAAAAGAAATGTATAAATAATCATGTGTCTGTGTTCACATAACAGATATAATGTACACACCACTCATACACACTGATTTAAGCAATTAAAAGAAAAAAAAATCTATAGACTAATTTATATAATTTTATTAATAATTGAAAACAATAAGATTATAGCTCATACTATGTGAAGCAAGAAAAATAGTTTTGATGCACACAACAATTTGAACTGCATGGTTTAAAAAATATAAAATATTTTGTGATCCTTTCTGATTTGCCTATTGATTATGGTTTTAAAATAAATAATTTGACCATTTTTATGTAAATTAAATCACAAATTTAAATATGTTATTAAAAATTGTGAATTAAAAAAAATAGTAAAGTTAATGATCAATTTTTAAAACTTGGCAATGGTTTCAATTTTGGAAAGTTGGTAATGATTTTTTTTATCTTTTTTCCTATCACTAAAATAAATAAATAAATAAACTATTTCTTCTTTTATCCATTTATTTATAAAATAATATAATTTAAAAGTATGTGTAAAATTATTTGTTTCTACAACATGTTGTGAAATAAATATTTATCCTTATATTTAGGAAGATGATTTTAGAAAAAATTGATAGAGCTGTTGTTTGGAAAATATTCATTAAGTACAATGATAAGTGTAAAAAATAAAAGCAACTGGGATATAAATATGTCAAAAATAAACAAATATAGTAATCTAGTCCAGGATAATCTAGTCTATTCTGATGCTTAACTCAAAAAGCAGTGTTTCTGTGTTCCCATGAAGAGAAGAAAAATCACTGGATAAAACAATTTTCATCAAATAAGTTGGATAGCTATATTATGCTGTTTTAAAGTATTTTTCAGTACTCCATTTGTAGCAGCATATATGATGACTCTATCTATTGGATGGTACTACATGTGGCTAAAAAAATCAAAAAGCATACTAGTCAAAATACCAGAAGTAATGCAATCTGATCCAGAGACTAATGTTAAAGTTTTCTAAAACCAACCACCCCCTAGTTTAATCATGCCACAAGGAAAAAATCTGACTGTGAAATAAAACATACCAGAACATCTGTATAATCACCAATGATCAAGAAGAACAACTTCCATCAGGGATGAGCTAACAAATAATTTAATCATATAATATAGTAAAGGAATTATATCTGCAGAAAACCATTGTTTTGAACTTTTCAAACTTTACAGTTGGTAAGATCTTATCAATATAATTATTCTAAAGCCTTAAGTTTAAAATATCTCTAATATTTATTATTTCCATCATCTTTGCTAATCTGTATTATATTTATTATTATTAGTAATAGTCACAAATATGGATTAGTTTATATATATTTTTAATAAATTGTTAAACTTATTTGTATTATTAATCAATTTAGTTTGTGTTTGCTCATTGAACTCATGGCAAACATAATACTATTAACATACATTATTCTATTAATATCCACAACCCTAAGAAATCGTGCACTTAATTGGGGAAATGCAGGGATAATGATAATAATTTATAAATGATGATAATCAGTGATTAATAAGTTTTTCAAAAGAAAACTTTCTATTTAGAAGGTTTGATACCTTATAATTTCAATTTTTATTTATTGATAAAAAAAAAAAACAGATTAAAATATGCTTGGGGTAAATGTACATAATTTAACCTTCAATACTAGATTAGAAATCATCATTATCATCATCACAGATGTTAGGTTAATATTATTGTATATTTTGAATTTAATCATATTTATTTGAATGTATATTAAATTTTATAAATATTTATTTTCGCTCACGTAGTTTTATTGTATTAATATATTTGGAGCATTCAAAAAATACCATTATATATATATTGTAACGGGCACATATGCCGTTACATTATTTTTTTTATTATTAAACATGGAAAAATAAAAGTTCGCAAATAAAAACTTCTTTTTTAAGAATTAAAAATTGAAAATTAAAAAAGCATCTAAACTCTAATATATATAAAATCGCACAGATGAGAAATTAAAAAAAAAGAAACTTTATTAAAAAAAAAAAGAAAAAGTTTTAAAATTAAATTTTTAAGAAAAAGACTTAAAAGATTTAAAGATAAAAAAAATTAATTAATGTTATTGAAAAATGGAAATGATTATTTTAATTAGTCCAAGTGAACTATCCCTTGGGCATTTAAATGTATAAGCAACAGTCAGATAGGAAAACAATAGAAACTAATAGCAAATAAAAAGAAATCCCTTAGGAATCGGACTTCAACGAAAGGGTCTTCATCATCATGATGTAATGTTGAGTTAATCTGCAAAATTAATATAAAAGGAAAGGTATGGAAATAAAAAAAATAATTATTATTAAGAGAGAACAGATATGTGTTAAGTCAGAAAGGTTGGAGGAGAAGGGACTGAAAGACGCACTTTCAATTCCTTCAGTTGTTCAAAAAAATGAAACATCGTTTTCCGATATTGCAGACCACAGGACCTCAAGGCCCATAAGAATACCATCAACCATAAAGGACCAACAGTTACCTGCATACCAATCTCCTTATGACTTCGTGGGAATTAACACCTTCCATTACAAGAAATCAGAGACTATGGACATTTTTCAAAACAGTAAGAAATATATAATTAATGAACATTTCTAAACAAAAAGAACTCTAAATGCTAAACTTTTCAATATTTTAAATAGAAGAATTTCCTATCTGACTAAATTAGTTATAATTTTATTTGATGTATTTCTTTTGTAAAATCATTTCCATTTTTTTTTTTTGTTCTTTAAATTTTTATTATGATTTCTGTTTTTCGTTAAACTAAATTATATAAATGTTAAATTTAAGTCAGACGTGAATGGCTATATAGATTTGTGAAGTTTTATTAAGGGAGAGTAATCTTAGGTTATTCATTTCATAGTTGAATTAGGTCAATGGATTGGATATATTGGTGTAATTAGTAGATGTAGTATGAGGTTCGCTACTGGCAGAATTGCTAGTATACCCACACACACCCTTTTGCATATGGAATGGGATTGTAAGTCGGCAAAAAGGACCACAGTCTGTTTCTATGAAGTTTTTTTTTATTGCTCTTCTCATCAGATAGATGTAGTATTCCTATCTGGACGAGAGTCAATTTCTTCTCTTAACCTATATTTGTGCTGTCATATTCATATTACATTGAATACATCAATATATCAGATGGATTGACATTGATTTAACTGTGAACTTTTGGCCTAAGGTTAAATAAGGGATAAAATATTTTCTTTTCAAATGCAATCTATGTAGTCTATTCATACTCGACACTCTAAATGCATTAAATTTAAGTTGGGTATAGATGCTTGCATAGATTTGTTATCAGTTAATTATGCTTTTGGTTTTCATATTTGATCAAAATATATAGACATTCAGTAAATAATGATACCTTACAGTGAGTATATAAAATGTATTTATTCGGATGTCTTTTAAGTTATTGATGTCAATGTGGCATCTTATGATGAATGCCATTGGGTTTCTTATAAATTTCCCTCTGCAATTCCATCAATGACTTTATATTTTGATCGTTTATGTTTATTTTGAAATGTTTTTAACCGTGTAATCTATGTAACCGATCTATACTCAACATTATAAAACAAACTTTTATAAATTCATCTGTGCGAACTTATAAAAATTAAAATGTAAATTAAAATCTAAAATCAAAGTTAAAAATGTAAGTTAAATTTTAAAATGTAAAACTGATACTAAAATAATTTTAAATCTTATATATATTGAAATTAATGTTTGTGTGTTATTTCTGGAAGTGGTTTCCTTTATTTTAAAAATGTTTTCAGATAAGAATTATTTTATTATCTCTGCTGTTCCACTGAGCTGGTGACATTGGGATAACGGTCGGAATCAAAATATATGCAAAAAATTTTTTTTTTCAAACTTACGTATCTGCCTACTATATACATTTTCTAGGTTCAAATGCCTAGTGGCGCCCTGTAGTGTAGATACATTAAGTCTCATATTCTCCCTGATCGTTATAATATATATATATATTTGATACAATTCAATCTTGTCTGAACATTCTCTCTCAACTTTACCCATGTACAGTCACATAATATACAGAATATGATAACTTGAGTAAATTGAGAATATTCTGGTGAATGAGAAGTAATATGCAGTAAATGTCTGAAATAAGAAATCAGATTAGCATTTATAAAAAGAGTATATATTAATATTTTATGAAAGCAGTTGATTGTGTATAGGTAGGAAGGATAACATTTAATAAATGGCAGTATAGTTACAAAATAAATAAATGTTAAGCCAAGTGTATGGCATGATTCTGAGGATAATTGCATAGGAAGAAATGAGACTGGTGTGTTTATTCAATGATAGAATATATACACAAATACTTGTTTGTAAATCTGTATAGAGAAGATAAGTAGCACAGACATAGAATAATTAACAAGAGAATTGTAGAACTTTTAGTTACATATATTGTAACCCAAAATTCAGGTCACAATGGGGCAGAAGCAAAAGACAATGGGTTGAGATGAGAGCATTTTGTGGAATGAGTTTGAGATTGAGTTGCACCTTTACAGAAAGTAAACTAAAATAAATATATATTTGTTCTATCCATGTAACAACAATAATAAATAATTATTGTATAAAAAATGTGATATGTATAATTAGTAAAATGGTTAAATATCTCAGGGTACTTTTATGGACTTACCAAAATAATCTTAATGTGGTTTTATGTGCACTAACTGTACTGCAATGTACAATGGATAGAAACTAAGAGCGAGTATGTTTATTTATATCCAGCTAGAAGTTAAGGACGTAGACTGATCTTGAAAATGAGATTGCTAGTGGACTAATTATTACTATAGAAAAAAAAATAAGGACCGTGACACACCCCTATTCACCTGTAATTAACAGTAGGCATTGATTGAATCGTGTACAAACTTCTCCAACACATACATAATCACAACCCAATGAAAGATTAATAAAAAAGAACAAATAATAATATTTATAATTATTTTGTAGATAACTTTTGATATTAGAAGTAAGTTTATTGTTCGTTAATATTTTATTGTTTTGTTTTATATAATTATTAATAATAAAGTAGGTATTACATTTATAATACTGTTATTAAAACATTATAAAATCATCAGCTTTTACACCTTATCAAAATAAAAGAGGTCATACTTTGTTAAATTAATATTCTTTATTGAATCTATTTGCATTATTTATTTATCATCTCTAGTTGAAATATAAAATTCAATACAGTAAAGGGCGGTACAACAAAACCCCTTTGATATCTTAATCGTACTTGGATAAGTTAATCCTAAATTTTAATTTTTATATTTCGAAATAAATAATTTAATTACATTTAGTTAAAAACTTTGAGAGAATTAATTGATTAACATTACCTTTAATCTGGGAATGAAAGAGTCAACCCTTTTATGAAGAAGCAAATTTTTTAACCTAATAATCGTATCAGTGCTATAGAAGTAAATAACTTCATACAATCTAATCAATTTTAAACTTTATTTAAACTTTCCAAATACAAACAACTTATTAATAACAACACACAAATAGACAATAAATTACACAGCTTTTCGAGTAGTATTATTCTCCACTTTTCTTCATGTGTTGCTAGCCTATATGCACAGTAACAATATTCGCTTAGAAGTTGAACTCGCACCTTTAGATTCTTGAATATCAAATTTTAAGGCAAACACTCTACCAACTGAGCTATTCTGTCAATGTATTTCTTAATGGTGTGATTGGCTACATTGGCTAGCTTATATTATATGTTAAAGTTTCAATCTTTAGTTAGAAACAAACCTCCACTAACAAGTGAAGTTTATAATTATTAATACCACCAGACTGTTTTGCTACACAATATAGCAACCATCAAATTATACATAATCTTTACTAGGTACAATGAATATAAATATTCCCTGGTGATTTAATTATCGACTCAAAATATTTATGATCGAATAATATGAGACTGAGAACAAGGACAACTAAAACATAAAGCAAATTAAACCCAATAGGTTTATGAGATTTATAACTTAGTTTAAACCTGTCTCCAATACAAAATATAATGACAGATATTATATTTACATTCATGACACACTACTAATATAAGGTATTTATCTGTACTTTCTTATTTACCCTCTTGAAAACTTTATTAATATTATAACTACAACAAGAATAACTATAAAGAAAACAATTCCATAATTTCAAAATAAAATTCAGAAGGCAATCAATCACTTTTAACAAGTATTTCCTCAATTGCTTGCACAGTCCAAAAACATTGTATTTGGGCATATTACACTTTTGAAGCAGCATATAAAGATTATCGACATTTTACTGGCAATAATTTTAATAATATTACTTAACATTAAATCCACGTCATGGAATAATCTATTCAGAAATTAAGATTTTAAGCACAGAGTAATAGAATAATTTTCCTAAGATTTGTAGTAAATTACAATTATTATTATTGTCTTACGTTGTTAGCCGAGAAGTATCGCAGCCTCCATGCAAGCAAATAGTTGGTTGCAGATGGTTGTGGGTTCGTGTCCCGGCCAATGCTATGACATATGAAAAAAAAATTACAATTATTATTTCTATTCCAGCTTGCATTGTTGTAACAATTAACGGTAATACATCGATCATCTAAGTGTTTGACTAGTTTACTATAGGCCGTAAAATACATGAACGGTTTTGTAAACAGCATATTTCTGTGCTTTTGCATAGAAACAGCGCCATCTGGTGTGTGGATGATCGGACAATATATTACCCAATTAATCCAGTTTAGAAAATTTTATTTATTACTCTATAATGTCTTTATCATATTCATGGCTACAGCATCAATAATTATAAAACTGTTATCCTTGGGTTGACATTAGAAGTGTAGCTGTGCATAAAATGAGCAAATTAATTCTTTAGGACCAACAGAGAAATAATAGCTTACTGGTTTGTGGGTTATCCTATACATTAAATGCAGTTGTTTGATAATCTATTAATTTAAGCAAACAGAATCCCTTCAACTATAGTTCATCTTATTAACGTATGAGACCTAGCAGAGAATAAATAATCCATCGACCTGAGTTATTTTTACTAATCTTCATTGAGATTGTTAACAGCTTTCATATATAATCAATTATGTGTTGAATGTTTATCTGTAAATTATACAGAGTTTTTAATATTCAATAAATCCATAGTAAGAGGCAGTCAATATTATTTCAAGCAAGTTATTCCAAAATGTCAGAGAAGAGATGAATTATTTTTTAAATATTTATATGGAGTAGCATTCGGTAAGCAATTTTATAAATTTCATTGATGACTTAAAATATTAAAGTTTGATTTTCTTTTAATATTTGGTAATAATATTTTTTTTTTGTTGTAATTTATCCATTTAAAGCTGATAAGAAGATACATTTTTCCAGCTAGACAATATGCGTAGATTCCTCTTCTCTTCCATGTAGAAAAAGGTTAAAAAATTGGCAAATTAAAAAATTTAATTAGATATAGTTCTTGATGTGTTGTAATAATTACTTAAATTTTGAGAATGAGAATTATTTATAGCTTATTATCATGTGGTTTGCGATAGCATCTAATATTACCCAACATTCTTTGCTTTTCAAGATTTTACAGGGAAAATTTGTTCCATTGCTATGGTAATAGTCGATAGCAGGCAAACTTGAACATCAGGGGATATTAAAAGTGTGAATAATATACTTATAAAAAATTGTTCTCATGTGACATAGCATCAGATGGGAAGCGAATCTGCCAACCCGGGACAACTGCTTGTAAAACAGCCGTCGCTAACCTCTTGACCACCAATGCTTGACTAAACTTATAAATTACTTATATGTAGAATAAACAATTGCATATTTTATTTGTATCGTATGCAAGATAAGCAATTGTATATTTTATTTATATAGTAATAATCTAAATTAAGATACACATGAAATTTTTAATATTTTACACCAGAATATTATACAATAATAATTAGTTTGATTATATTTTAAAGTTCTCAAAATTTTATTTATAAATTTATCTAATAAATAATTATTAGCTGAATTTTACTAATCAATAAAATAATTTCCATTTAATTATTTCATATTAGTAACTTTTTTAATTGGCTATATATTTTATTATAAAAAAATTCATGCACGTATATATATATATATATATATATATATATATATATATATATATACGAATTGTATGCTAACTTTATTATTCTAGTTAAGTGTATTATTGATTGTTCGATTTTCATAATATAACTATTATATTATTGCTTCAAATATTATGTTTTATAGTAGTTGATCTAGAGCATTCTATCTTGTATAGGTTTTAGTCTATCAATTTTGTGTGTGTTTTCTGTTTGCACATATATAAAAAAAATCACTTTTACTTTTTGAAAAGGGTAAAAGAAAATTTTTTTTTTGAGATGCACATATTTTTGTTATGCATTCGTTAAAAAATCTGTTTGGAAACATGTTGGTAACTTTATACCATTCTTTTATAATAGGTAGTACTATAAGAAACTTTTTAAATTTATTTCTGACCATATCGCTTGCCATCTGATTTACTTATCATGAAAAGAAAGTCAATATATTTTTTCACAGATTATGGATATATTTGTTAATTCTTTCTAGTAAAATATAAGGTTACAATATAGATGATAACACATTCAGTAGCAATAAGGACAGAAGCACAATTAACATGGATTTATCAGTAAAACAATAGACAATACAGCCAACAGAATTAGAGACAATAGAGTGAGAATTCATTCAGACAATGAAAAAGCCTTTAGAAAAGAGACCAAACACATTTAATATTAAAATGATGATTGCATTGATGAAAGAAATGATAAAAAAAGATTAAAAGAAATGGAATGAAAACATAAAGAAAAGCAACAAAATAGAGAGAAAGAATTTATGAAAGAGATGCAACAAAAATTTGAAGAAAGCAACAAAAAATAGAATTTTTTAAAAAAGAAATGCATCAAGAAATAAGAGAAAAGTTTGAAGTGGTACAAAAGAATATAAGCAGCATAAAGTTGAAAATAGCAGGTCAAATACATGAGCAAGTAGAACAGAGAATGGGGTGTATAGAAAAAAAATACATTCTCATTTAAAGGAAATATTCCAAAAATTTATTAAATCTAATAAAAATAAATTGCAGGAAAGTGTGCAATAGATAGTAGAAAAAAATAGAAAGGTTAGAAGTGAGAGATGACATGAAGAGAAATGATGATTGAATTCAAAATTTACTACTTAATGAAAAATGGCAAGAGATTCAAGAGAAGGTGAAAAAACTCAGAAAGAAATAGTAATCATAAATAACATAAAAATAATTATGCTAAGATGAAGACAGATGTACACCATTGGTTTGCAGAATAGACAAAAGATTCTAATGAATATAATGTGAGAGATATGAAACCATAAGAAAGTTATGAGAATACAGAACAGCACAAAATTATGAGGTCTTTACTTGTATTATTCAATTCCCCAAAATTCAGGTGTTTAGACATAAGACAGAAGAAACTCTTATAAAACATCTTGATAGTTTGGAGAATTATTTTCAATTAAATAAGACAATAAAAAGAGAGCAAGTGACTATTACCTATAATCGTTTATGAGAACCTGTAAAGGAATGAGAAAACTTATTAATAAAAAAAGAATCTTCTATTCTGGATACCAAGAGCAAATGTTTGATCAGAAGATTGCCAAGAAGAAATCAGATATTAAATTATTCAGGAAAAATTTAACATAATATGATAAAAGTTATACCCAATTCTTTCAAAGGCAAGTGTCATGACAGAAAGCCCAATTATCAGCATTATGCAACATAATTTACTTTTGTGGATCAAACAGATGTTCATCAATCCTGACTGAAAAATCATAGAACAAGTGGATGTGTTTTGAAATGTCATTGACATGAACTCCAGAATCAGGAAAGTAAGGCAATGGAGAAGAGAAATTTACCACTAAAAACAAGCAATTAAATCAATGAGGAGAGGCATCGATTGATTGTATTAGAATGGAAGATGATTGAAGATTCCAACCATATATAGAAGATGGTGAAAGAAAAACAGAAGCACTGGAAATGAAAATAGAACATACTTAATATGAATATGTCATTAGCTTGTATAAGCATAAAGAATGCTGATCATATGATGTTGATAGTTTAGCCCAGAAAACCAGGTACTCCAGAAAAATATCCAGATTATTTACATATCCAGGAACTAGTACTGAAATAGAAAAAGGTAGAAGTAGACTCAGAAAATGAGAAGAAGAAAATCCAAACCAGCATGCAGAAATTAGCAGTGATCCAGAAGATGGCAGAATATATCTCAAATCTTCTTAGATAAGGATTCCTTCACCACTGCAAAAGTATCTGAATAGATGTAAAACTTGATTACAAAAGAATAAAGGATGGTTTCTTCTCTGTCAACCATGGATTTGTTAAAGGATAAATGGTTTAAAGAGAAAATTATTTGTAATATATATATATATTGAACCATGTTCGAATGTGTGCATTTGAAACACCGGCCTCTTAGGCAGAGAAGAACATACTCGGAGAGTATGTATGCCCAAACGATAGCTATAAAGTATATAACTAGCGTTACATTTCCAGGACATAGCTTCTTCTCAGCTGTTGAGTTCAACACCAAATCCAAAGCACTTTTTTGTTTGTGTATAAACATGGGTGCCAGCTGTTTATTCTAAAAGAATACTAAAAGAATAGACAACGCACTTTGAACAGTGGCCACTAACTCAACGCCTAAATCCACGACTAGCTCAGCTGTTTGTAATCACTAATAGATTATACTTCATTAGTGGTTAAAAGAATTGATAAAAGAATTGTAAAAGGAATTTATAAAAGACATTGATAAAAGAATTTGGTAAAAGAATTGATAAAAAGAATTGACCGACAAATAAAGTTTAATTTTAAAGACAATTTATTAACTAACATTTATTTACTAAATTTAAACATTTTATAATTCTAATAAAAACACACGCATATTTTTAAATTAACATTTCTAAACTAGTTTAAATATTCTTGTATATTTTCATAACCGAACACTGGTATTTATCTAATTTAACCAATAATATTGATATAAGGATCACACACATATTAACTCATGCACACACATAATAATAATAAAGTATTACCTAGCATTTGAAATTTAAACACACATATCAATAGTTCATTTATGTATGATATCGAGTTCATATAATTAGACTCTTGGAGGATTCGCACGAATTAATGAAATGCAATGGCTATTACAGTATAAACGAAAATAAGCAAATGTTTTACCTAGGATTTTGAACGTAGATTTAACACTTTGTTTTCTTCTTGTTTGTTGTTTCTTCCAGTATGAATGGTTCCAGTATGAATGCTTCCAGCCAGCTGGGATGTTTCCTTGATGAGTTTCCTTATTATTCACGATTATTACCATTGGAGACAATTAGATACTGACGGAGATTTTCTAAGTTGTTATGTTGACATTATTTCACGGGCAGATCTTGCTGTTTTCATCGGACTTTTTAGGCTGTGGAGAGGCGTGAATTCCCAAAATCTTCTCAACATTGCATTTTGTTTCTTAACTGACTCAATTAATTTCTGAACAGCACTACTCAATTACTTTGTGAACTGACTGACTCAACTAATTTGTGAACTGACTACTGTCCGATAAAAAAAGGTCTATTTATACCTGCACCTTGTTGTCTTTCTAATATCTCCAGCAAAGATCTGTTGTCAAATTCCAGTGATAATCATTTGATAAACGTGTTTTGGAAGATTGCTTAATTAGTAATAGCCATGCAATAAAATGTGTTGTTTTATTTTATTAATAGCCATTGCCGTGTTTTTAATGATAATCTTCTTTTATTTCGCATACATTTTATTTATTTACAAATCGCACATATATACGCACATTTACTATTTAGTTTTAACATAATTTTTTCTTTAATTAAACTTGAATGAAAAGAGATTTGTATGTTTTAACTTTTTAAATTATATTTTTACGAATACTAATAAAAACTCTTTACTTTCTTTTATAACCCTTAGTTTAATTTCTCTAACGAAACACCCCTCTACCCATCTGATTAATTAATTGTAGCTTTTTTATTTCAAAACTAATGCTAGAAAACTATTTGATTCTTATCCTTTTCTAAAACAAACTGCAATAAACTCTTCAACGTTTAATTTTATGTTTTTATTTTATGAACGATTATTTTAATAATATAATTTTAGATAAAATTATATGTGCCTATATCAATATATATATATATATATATATATATATATATATATATTAAAAGTTAAAATATATGATGATATAAAAGTGATGATTAAAATTACAAAAGGAGATATTACCAGCTTGCAAGAAAGCAAGAATGACTTTTATTGATAATATTTAAAAAAAATAGTAATAATTAAATAATAAATAGATATCAATAGTTTGAAACATATTACTAGAATAATTATATTGATTTTTGCAGAAAAAAAATCTATTAAAGTTTGTTTAGATGCATTCAATTTCTAGTCATGTATTAGGATTTGGTCATATATATAATACACTATATTGTCATGTGACATTTTGAAGTGTACATTGTCTCAGGTGCTACCACAACACATTTTTTTCATCCTCCTTAAAGGCTCAGAGTAAGCTAGGTTTAGTATGAATGTTTGTTGAATTTATCAGCCTCTAAGACCCAAAAGATAACTAGGCTTTATATATTGATATTCTATTGGATTATTGGTGTGTTGTTGGTACCTTAACAGAATTCAGACTGGAATAATCCTTTTAGTGTTCATGATTCATTGTATATCATAATGTCCTGTAGTTTAATTTTTTTATGTATTCTAAAGTTAAAATTCTATTTCTTTTTTACAGTTAATGTCAACCAAAATAGTGAAATCAGGGACATGTGTATTCTATTTATTGATGTCTTCTTATATTGATAAAACACTATTTATGAAAATAAATGAAATGCAAAAGCAGTTAAAGAATATATAAACTAAAGTTGTATTTTGAAATAGACATAGAAATGAGGAATGAAAAGTTACACTGCCCTATTGTCTCATTTTAAAGAGAGATGATTTGTAACAGAACAAATCTGGTAGCAGTTTGAATTAGTTACATTATGAGGCTGCATAAGTAAAAAAAAATATATAAATTCCCATGTGTGTGTATGCACATGTATTAGATATAAAAATGTGCCCCTTAAGTACATCAATTTAGGCAATTAAAAGGAGAGGAAATTGTCTATAGATTTTTTATATACTGATATTAAATATTTTTATAAAGGAAGTGTACTATGTAAAATTGATAACAATAAGAATATGACTAATATTATGTAAAACAGAAAATAAAAATGATTTTGATGCAGGCAATGGTTTCAAGTGCATAGTTTATAAAATTTTAGAGTTATCTATGACCCTTTCTGATTTGCTTCCCAAATGGGGTTTTAAATAAATAATTTGACAATTCTTATAGTAAATGAAATTGCAAATCTAAAATATGTTAGTGAAAATTGTAGGTTGCTAAAATTAAGAAAATTATCGATCACTTTTTAAGTCAGCTAATGATTTATCTTTTTTTCTTATTGGTAATGTAAATAAATAAATAAAAAAAACTTTTCTTTTGTTCATTTAGTTATAAAATAATGTAAATATAATGAGTTTGCTAATAGCTGTAACAAGCTTTTATCAATAAGTACCACAAGAGAAAGCATTTAAAATCTCTATTTAGAATTATCCCTATCCCCAAACTGGTTTTGAGCTGCTGGCTCTCATCAGTGAGGTACTAGGACATTCAGATACTATCATCTTACTGATGGGAGCCAAAAACTCAAAACTAGTTTGGGGATAGGGATAATTTTAGATAGAGATTTTAAATGCTTTCTCTTGTGGCATTTATCAAAAACAAAAATTTGCTTAGAGCTATTCCCATGCTCATTATATTTACATTTGTAAATACAAGCTTATTAAATTAAGTCACATGATATATGACTTGATTTCATCCTAATAAAATAATGATATAATTTAAAAGTATATATAAAATTATTTGCTTCCACAACATGTGAAATGAATATTTATTCCTGTAATTAATATGATGTTTTCAGATAAAACTGATAGAGATGCTTTTTGGAAAACATCCATTGAGTATAGTGATGTGTGAAAACCAACAACAAGTGGGCTATATATAGGTCAGTCAGACAACTATAGCAGTCTAGTCCAGTCTAGTCTAGTCTATTTCAAGCCTTAACTCAAGAAGCAGTATTGCAGTGAGTTTATTAAGAGAAAAGGAATGGCTGGATAAAACAGCTTTTTACTGAATATGTTGGATAGCTGTATGTTACTGACTGTTTTAAAGCAAGTTTTAATATTTCCATTTATAATAGCAAGTGTCCTATGATCTTATCTAGTGGAAGACTATCTACTATGTATGATTAGAAACCCAAAAACCATACCAATCAAAATGCCTGGAGTGATGCCATAAGATCCAGATACTAACACTGAAAAATTTTAAATCTAGCCATTGCATGAAGTGGACTGTGTCATAAACCTACCTGACCCATTGTATACTATACCTAACATCATCAATGCCCAAGAAGGACAACTACCAACAGGGATGAGATAATAAAGATTTATTCATAACTATAGTAAAAGAACGTGGTTTCAAAACTTTCAAACTTTACACCTGGTAAGATCTTATCAGTATAATTATTCTATAGTCTTAAGTTTAAAATAGCTCTAATAATTATTAGTTTTATCATCTTTATTATTCTGTATTAAATTTATTATACTTATTAAAAAAACATATATAAACTATAAATAAAAACTAACTAAAGGAAATATATCCAATAAAAACAAAAGAAACAAAAATTATTTATATGCGAAACTGCAATCGTTAATATTCCAACCAGCAGATTGGTTTTCATCAAAAAGAAATACAGTAAAATGGTGATGTTCAAAAATTACAAGTTATATTCACCATATTCAACAAAAAAATCTTATTAAAGAATATACAAAAGAAGATTAAATACCCAATGAAAACATTATTATGGTCTACATTACAAAAAGAACTACATTATTTTCTTAACAAACCACAGAGAAGTTTTCAGTCATAATTCAAAAATGTATATAAAAATACATATATGTCTGTATATGTAAAGAAATGTGTGTGTATATACAAAAATTATTATGTATTCATATTAAAACTCAAATAAAATCCAAATAAAATGTGTATACACCTTGATTAAATATTATATAGAGTACGAATTAAAATGTATATATATTAACTATAATCAACATGTGTTGTATATGATATCTGTACATACAACCAAGGTCAAATAAAAAAATAAAATTAATAAAAAATAACTCATAAATATATAAGTCTACGTAATGTGAAGAACGCATTAGGAAACTAAATGACTTAAAAAATATGATAGTTTTTATATTCAAGTTCATTCAATGTGGATGTAAGGTGTTCTATTTTTTAAAAAAATCCTTTTGTTTTCTCTCCCTTGTGAAAGAAAAATTGCTCTGTAACATGACAACTTTCAAATCATCAATTAAATGATCTGTAAATTAATGTACTTTGATACCGGTCTGTAGTCATTTTATATAAAAATGAAGATAGTCCAGTATCAAAGCACTTTAATTTATCAGGTTACTCAATTGATGATTTGAAATTTGTCATATTACAGAACAATTTTTTTTTCACAAGGTAGAGAAAACAAAAGAAATTTTTTATTTCTTTTTACATGTAGGATCTTTGAACTTGAACATAGGCACAATCACATCTTTAAATCTTCGTTTCCTAATGCGTTTGTCAAATTACCTAGTTCTAATACATTCTTTCATTATCCTTATGTGTAAGGTTTTTAAAAAAATATATTTTACTTTTTTTTATTTGACCAAGGATGTACTTATAAATATTATATATACACATATCATTATAATCAAAATCAAATTGTTGATTATTGTTAATGTATATACATTTTAATTTGTACTCTATATAATATTTAAACAATGTGTCTACACATTTTATTTGGATTTTATTTAACTTTTAATATGTAAACAATAATTTATGTATATACATACACTTACAGACATACGTATATTTTTTATATAAAGTAGGTCTAAAAGCCTTTGTGAGGTTTAATAAGAAAATAATATAGTTTTTTTTTTGTAATATACATCCTAATAAATTAGCCATTGAGTGTTTAATTTTTTTTATATATAATCTTTTAGCCAATAGGAATTTTTTGTCAAATATGTTGCATATAACTTATAATTTTTGAACACGGTCATTTTACTGTACTTTTTTCTGATGAAAACCAGTCAGTCAATTAAAGATAGCAATTTCACATATAAGTAATTTTTTTATATTTGGATTTATTATACTTAATAATCAACCAGTTTACCTATCTATTGATAAAAATTACGGATTTATTTTTATTATTAATAATATTTAGTTTGTATTTGCTTATCAAACTCACCCCAAAAATTAATGCTATTAACTCTCATTATGTTATTAATATTCACAACTCTGAGAAATCATGCATTCCAATGGAGGACATTTAGAAATAATGGTAATAATTTATAAATGCTGATGATGATCAAGCATTAAAAAGTTTTCCAAAAGTGAACTTTCTGTTTAGAAGGTTTGGCATCTTAAGGCTTTATTTTTTATTTACTGAAATTAGAAAAACAAGTTAAAATGCTTTTGGAGTAATTGTACTTTGTTTAACCATCAGTGATAGATTATAAGTTATCATCATCATCAATAATATTTGGTTATATTATTGTACATATTTAAATACAATCACAATTATTTGAATAAATATTGAACCTATTATAAATATTTATTTTTGCTCACATAATTTATTCCATTATATTAATATATTCAGAGCATATAAAAAAAGTACTCTTACAATATTTTTTAGAAAGTGTTATCATTTTATTACCAAAGTAGATTTAAATACAAACATCTAGAAATCTGAGAAATATATTTATTGCTGTCATCACATTTTTTATACAATTTTACAGAACATACTTAAATATAACTTTTACAGTTTTTTTTGTTATATTGACAGGCATTCTATGTATTACTTTTATACAATAAACTATGCATAATAATATAAACATCAAAAGAATAAAGTTAAACTAGTCAGTAAAAAGTCAAAGTTATCCCAAATTCACAACTCTACTGACTAGCCGAGAAAATAAACTCTAAAACTCTACCAATGGTTTCACTGCTATAAGTAAACTTCTCAAGTGTAAAGTACTACAAAATAACAGTATATTTAAACTAAACATTACCCACAATTTCACTTAACTCCCATACACCCTTAATATTGAAAGAACTTTTAAATAAGGTAATTGCTTCAGAATTATAAAGTTTTAATAATAAAGATTCTTTAATTCTTCTTTTTAGTTCATTTCTCTCAAAGAGCATAACCTTAGCTTCATCAAAATTAATAATGTGGCCTGTATCTTTTTCATGGATATATATATATATATATATATATATATATATATATATATATATATATATATATATATATATATATATATATATATATATATATATAAAGCAGAACTAAGTTATTTATTTCTAACCCTACTTTTATGTATTTTCTGTTAGTCAAAATATTTAATAGAGTATTTCTGAAGATTAGGAATATCAACTGTAAATATTGTTTTTCTTAATAATTTTTGTCTCTCTGGTTTTACATTAATATGTATCTTAGATCTTACTAATCAATGATCACTTCCTGTGTTAAATTTATTAAGAACATTACAATCTTAAAATATGTATTTTCTGTTAGTCAAAATATAATCCAATTCTGTTGTACCTTCATTTGGATACTTTCATGTTCATTTCCTTTTAACACTTTTCTCAAAAAAAAAAAAAAAAAAATTTCATAATATAAAGTTTTTCTTTTTCTACAAATTCCACAAGTCTATGTTCTCTCTCATTTCTATTACCATAACCAAAATTACCTACAGCACTTTCATCTTTCATTTGTTTACTAATTCTAGCATTAAAGTCTCCCATAACAATTTAAAAATGTACTTGTATTTAAATGTTAATAATTTTTGTTATAAATAAAGCCTTAGAAAATCACCTTATTGACAATGAAAATTATGAATTTCTGAAGAATATTTATCAAAGTTTAATGATAATATTAGACTAAATAATAAACCTAGTAAATATTAGTAAGGTTACAAAGATAGTTCTCAACATCTTTGCGAGAGTTTTATAGTCAACATTTTTTATGATAAAACTGGAAAAAATAAAAATCTATGGAGATTATTCGGAATTTATTTAAATTTTGAAATTGTTTTACCAATATTACTTCAAGAAATGTTAAAAAAGTCAGCATAAAAAAGCTAAAACAGGCAAAACTCTCCATACAATAGCATCACCAAGTGCAAGCCTTCATAATCAATGGATGCAGGAAAGTTTGTGCATGAAATCCCTATCTAGTATTCATCCAATATCCCTAGACTAGTTTTTAGCTTGTGGATTTCGTCAGTGAGGAGCCTTGAATCTGAGAGCATTGCACCTAAAAATGGTTATCATATGATGTTTAGTGGTTTTATAAGAAAGCTGCAAAGTACTTGTAAAACAAATTTTATTTAGTATTATAATTTACAGTGTTGATAACAATTACATAATTAAAAGTGTTAATTACAGTGTTTGAATCTAAAACAAATTGTTAAATGATTTGACAATTTATTATAAATTTTTGATTAAAAAAATTAAATACATAACATATGCTATACTTGATTCACATTTTTATACTTAATAAAAATATGATAAATTTCTTAACCAATCAGGTATTGGTTTATTTCTCATGTATTCATCAATACAAATATTGTTCAAATTAACACAGTATCTTAAAGAAGACTAAGCTTTTTATATCTGTATAAAAATGTCAGGAAGTGCAAGAGTTTGATATCTGATTTTTATTTTTATCAGTTTATTAAAAAAAAAAAAGAATTGAAAGCTACAAAATGGAGGTGAAGATAATTTAGTAATTATTAGACATTTTAGTATATGCCTAAAGCACTATTCATTGGATTTTCAAAAAATGTACAAATAAATATTGATAAATAATTCTAAAGCATTCATTTCTGGCAGTGTTTTGTCAAAAGCTGGCACATTGCAATTAATTAGTTTATGTTTACTAATTTATATCTTTTATTCTGAACTTGAAGTCAATGAGTGCTTTAGAAAGTTGGTTCTCGCACACACCCAACACAAACAGAACAATCAATAATGTGAAGGACAATATTGACCCAACCCAGACACCCCAGGTTGTATATAGAATTTCATGCCCTCAGGCCAAATGCAGTGCCACATATTATGGGAAAGCTAAGGCCACTGACAATAATAGAGCCACTCAGCATATGTATGTATACAGGAGAGCGCAAAAGAACAATGACAACATTTCAATATTCTTCAAACATGAAAACCAGGCCAGTCATAGGTTCGAATCCCCTGGCCCCAAAATTGTGTGCACTGAAACTAACGACTGCAAAAGATAAAAGAAACGTACTTTATCATCAATGACAATAATGCAATTAATAGACATGACACATGCTTCACTATCTCCAGAAAATGGGCAACCTGATTAATTTACATATACACTTGCATATATTACCATTTAATAATATCATGACAACTATTACTATTTTGGCTATGATTATGAGGGATAACACCTTGAAAGCGCTTAGCCTGGATTAATTCATTTTGATCGTGTGCTATTAACAGCTTCTTCAACCAGAGTTTTAAAGCACTTGTATATGATATATTTTTATGAAAAAAGTTAATATTGATAAATAATGAGTTAGAAATGAATAACTATAAATAATTTGTTCAAAATATTATAACCATCGTGAAAACATGATGGGTGAAAGTAATAATGAAACTAAAATTGAAGAGGATGTTTTAAAAAGAAACATTTTAATAGTAAAAAAGAATATTAAAAAAAAATACATCTATGGATCAAAAAAGATTTTTTAATAAATATGCTTCATTAATGCTTCTGTATAAGACTGATGCTTAGATATTTAGCAATGCAGACCACAAAATGAATTAAGGAAGATTAAGTTGGGAATTAACAAAAATAATCAATAACAAAATACCTATGAGAATAAACAAACTGATAATATTGATAATGAAACAATAAATAGATTAAATTACAACTGATTTTTTTTTATTAAATGTCATAGCATTAGCCGGACGTGAACCCGCAACCCGGGCAACTGCCTGCGAGGCAGTCACGCTGACCTCTCGACCACCAATGCAAGACAATTACAACTGATTTGAACATATTACTAGAAGAGATGAACAATAAATAAATAACTCATATCATAAACTTGATTCTAGAAGAATTTAAAAGACCAAAATATGGCAAGAATGAATGAGTAAGAAAGTTATTTAGAGTGATAAGGAATTTAAAAAAATCTATGAATGAGAAAAAGCTATTTAACAATAAATCTTCATCCGGCAGGGAATCAAAAATTTTTTGAAATAAAAGATGTTTAATCAAAAATTTATCTGTAAATGATAAGTATGGTAATTTTTTTTCAGCTGAATATGAAACAACTGTTCATTCCAGATGACAGGTATATTATACAGTAAACCCATGTTTCGTTATTATTTACAACTGATGTTAAAAAGAAGAAAATAAGTTATTTAGGAAGGGTCAGTATATTCACTCTTAATTCAGTTGAAGTATGATGCAATCTTCACATTGGATGAAAGGAAACCTCAAACAGTATTAAAAAGATTTCCTATAAACATGTGGATCTGTCAAGTTGTGCTTTAAATCGTAAATGTTAATTTAGATGATATGTGTATGTGTTCTGAAATATGATCTTTATTTATAAATATAATTAAAATTTATCTCTAATAAATACACAATAAATATAGTTTCACACAAGTATAATACAGTATAATTTTTATTAGCTCTATAAATAGCATCTTGTGACATCTTAATGTGTAAATAATATATATATATTATAATAGTAGTGTACTGTAAAACACGTTCCCATACCATTAGTATGATCTAGATTCGAATTCAGATTAAAAAAAACTTGAAAAACACTTGTTTTTTTCTAAATAGTTAATTCATAGACCATCCAACATAGCCATGCAGTACTGATGTCAAATTGTTGTTTAGTCATACGCAGGTAGGGAACTAATCAAGAAAAAAACCCCCATATTCTCAATTCTATTAATACTTAAGTAAAGTATTTTCATTCACTGTTCTGTGATTAAAAAGGATTATGGGAGAGCCTTTTGTATTTAAAAGTTGTTTTAACTATACAATATATATATATATTATAGTTATCTTTGTTATATTTTTAATAACAAAGGACTTTCTAATTTTTAAAGTGATAAATTGAAAATAAACATAATTAGACACCAATATTTATATATAGTTATATTTTGTAGATAAATTATTAAATTCGTTAGGGAATTAAGAATTAATGCTAAAAGAAGTATCTAGTGAATATTAACTTTTGTTATTGTTAGAAATGTTTACAACTATAACCAACTGTATTTAAGCATTATGTATACTTTTTTTTTTGTTTACTTTTATTTTAGTTTGTTTTAATAAAAGTTTTAGTAAAATAAATATTTACATAATGTAGAGAAAATATAAAAAATAAATTATTTCCAATTTATGTTTAAGCATGATTTGTAGTTTAACTTCGTAGCAACAAATTTGAGATATCGTAGGTATGCCATACCTTTTGAATACGTTATTGTTTATTGTATTTTTATTTTAAAATGAATATTATAGATTACTTTAAAACATGAAACACACATATATACAAAACACATACATATAGACCATATGTATTTGACGTATAGACATTTTCATATACTATGTACATACATATATTAATATATATTGACAGTTTTTTTTTTTAAGTGTCATAGCATCGGCCGGGACGCGAACCCGCAACCCGGGCAACTGCCTGCAAGTGCAAGTTGAAAGAACTATTTCAGTTTAAATCAAAAAATCTCGTTGTATCACCTTTGTAATAATAGAGTTGGAAAAAAAAGTGTTACTGACATAATTTTTATCCAATCTGATACTATATAAGACTTCAAAAATCCACATTTTTTATTTTTTCATATATCAAAGCGTTGACCGGGAAGCGAACACGGGACAGCTCCTTGGAAGGCAGCTATGCTAATCGCTAGGCCACCAACGCTTGACATAATGCATTTATACTTTAAGCCTAATTTGCTCACTAAAGATTACAAATACGGATTCATCTACAATAGATCATACCCAGAATGGGTACTTTTTAAGATAAGTAATGAAATAGTAAATGAACAAAGATTAATTGATAACCGGAAAAAAATTTTCAGTTAAATTAAGAAAGCTATATGATAAAAAGCTTTACTATATATATCAAAGCAGTCATTAAGAATTTTACAAAAACAACACATTACTTCTTATTATGCTTTATATTAAAATGATTATAATTTTATTTATTTTCTTACTCAAGATAGTGATTAGAAAAAATATTTTAAAACTATGCTTTTTATACTAAGCTCCACTGTGCAATAAAGAATATTTTAATATATGAATTTTTTCTACAGTACAGGGCTTTCATACCTTCACTCCAATATATAAAGGGTTTGAACTCAGACTTTCACACTATCTCATACTGCTGACACACTAGATCACACACACGTTGAAAAGATAAATAATCAATAAATGTATGTCATGCTAAACCAGCACTCATCAATTAATTTGCTCAGCTTATATTAAGTTAGCCAATCTTCATATTTTAATGGACAGGCTTCAATCCACTACACCCCACAACTCTTCAGCAGTCCATTTCATTGAAATTCTGATGATGGAATGCTCAAAACCCACATTGAATATTGTAGTTAACTGATTCAAGTATGAGGAAAACTCTCAGCGATATTATAAATGTTATAAAGTGTTGCATTATATAAAATGCATAAAAGTGTTTTCATTATTCATTTTAGCAACTGAAAATGTTCCATTATTGGATATATAGGAATAATGTTGATTGATTTTATCAATGCTAATAAGAAAGTCACAGTTAAAAATTCCATGTCCAAACAGGATTTATTCTTAATTAACTATTGATTATAAAAAATGTTAAACACAATACTGGTTCATATTACTTATATGCTAATTTAAAAATTGCACACATTTTAAATATCTCCTTTCCATTGCATAAAAATCCATTTTCATTAAAGTAGAAAAGTTCGCATCTGTGTGATATATTGTTCATTACACTTAACTTCTGGGTGGTGTGAACGTCTGTGCTCATATACCCTATATATTACATATATAGACATAGGTATATAATAAGCCTGTTTCAGTTATTAGATATAACATAGTAAATAAATTTATTCAGCACCAACATTAGCAGTATAAAATACCAAATTTTAGAAAAAAGTCACCTTTCAACTAAAATGATAAATTCTTTTATCATACAATGAATTAAAATTTACTTGGATACGTTGGAGCTTTTTTTACGTGACAACCAAAGCCCACAGGTAAATATTTAGATCTGAATTTTGACTTTTGATATACCGATTTTAAGAATCTTAACTGATTCAAAATAACGTGTGTTAATTTAGAATAATGATCAAAATATAACCTTAGAGATATATGATTATTATAAAAAAAATTGTAAAAATAATTAACTTAAAATAAAAGAGACAAAATTAATTTAAAATATTTAATGTTTTTTTCTTCATCACATTGAAAATAAATATTACATATGCAATTGCTTAAAACAGTTGACAGAATGTATTCACATAATATTATACTGAATAAATGTCAAACAGATTTTGCATTGTACCCAAAACCCGTTTCAAGTTTCCCTGGTTTTCTTAGAAGATATATACTCTAAATTTTGTATTTATATACTGGACTTTTTCCATCATCTAATATTAAGTATTGAATGACTTTTTAAAATAATTAACCTTATCTAAATTTTCAAATTACATTCAACTGTTAGTAGTCGCACACAGGTTACTATATGCACAACATTTTGAGAGGTACTATTCATGATCCTGGCTCAGTTGGTTGAGCACTACCTTAAAATTCAATATTCAAAAATATAAGGAACCAGGTTCAAATTCTATGGTATTACTAACACTGGTCAGGCCAGCAACACCCGAAGAAGAGAGAATAATACTTCTCAAAATGTTATGCATATACTAACCTGTGTGCCATTACTAACAGTTGAATGTAATTTAAACATTTAAAGAAAGTTAAATTTTTCTAAAAGACATTCAATACCTAATATTAGGTGAAAAAAATAGTCCAATATATAAATACAAGTAAAATACCATTATCACAAACCTTCAGGAAATGTCACTAAATATATTTCCTCTGATTATAGTTTTACATTAAAAATATTACACAATTTTTAATAATCTTTTAATTTATGAAACATATACTATTAGATTAATTTTTATTGGTCATACTTTTTACATCATGAAATAATGAGATTAAAGTCATCAAAATGGTATTAGTAAGTACCTAAGATAAATGCCAACTTTGAAGTTTATACCAGAAAATATTTATTTTTAATTTAATGTAAAATATTATAAGAGTACCAAACTCTCCATATAGTAGTGCCACCAAGTTCAAGCCTTTGTAATCAATGGAAGCAGGAAGGTTTGTGAATAAAAAGCAATTACATATTGCCCTGTTGGTATTTACCTTTGATAATAAATTACTTAGTATTGATACGCTTTTATGTAATATGGAAGATTTGATAAAAAATGGCTATAATAAGTAAAGATTATTATCAATTGTGTTAAAACATTATAAAAGGCATAATAGTACTAATGTAATTGTGAATATATATTACTTATAATACTTCATTCATATACACTTTAATGCAAGTAATTTTCTTAACCTTCTTTATTTTCTTACAGTTTCGACTGTCCAGCAGTCTTCGTCAGAGCTACAAGATTTGAATAATACAAATACATAATTATCATTTCAGATATATATGTATAAACCATATATAAATCAAATATATATATATATATCTCCATCATTTTACATACATATATATAAAATACACATATAAATATCAAAATATACACATATACTCTCTTCATATATATACACATATAAATCTATATGACCCCTAGACATATATATAATCCATATCTACATCTATATATACATATGCATATCCAATACTTAGACATACCTCTTTTAAACATACATCTATATACAGATATACATACACCTATAGACATATATACAATCCTCATATATCTTTACTAATACACATCTATATGTATATTCTACCTACACATATATAAAATACAAAACATATCCAATTCACCATTTTTAAAAAAATTTTTTTTATCTTTTTAAACAATTCCTTTTTTACTTTTTATTTTAAAATCAATCCTTTAAATATTATTCTTAATATTATTTTATAATATTTCATACTATTTTATTATTATTATTTTTATAATTATCTAATATATAACATCTTTTACTTTATTATCTTTAATTTTACTTCTTATAACTTTTATCTCTATATCACTAAAAAATATTTTTTAAAATTATTACCTATATCTTCCTTACAGTTTTAACTTTAATTAAAATGACTGTTATTTCAAAATCTTGTTTATTCATTTAAAACAGCTCCCTCTTTTATCATTATTATAAAACTTATAATTCTATTTAAACCTTCCAACTTCCCAATTATAATCATTAACCATATTCCAATATTATAAAATAACTACTTAACCATTATTTCACCTATAAATACACATACTATCCATATTTCCTACACACACATATATATATATCTTCACTTTACCTCTATACATATAACTAAAAATAATATATAAAATAATATATAAAACCCAATATATAAAACTATATCAAAAATAAAAGATTACAAAATTAATATTTAAAAAATTAACAATTTAAAAATTATTAACAAATCTCTACCTACATCTATACCTCCACACATATACATATCCCATATATAATTATATCCCTTAAAACATACTCATATATATACCTATACTCATAACACATACACATACATATACCAATCCTCCTATACATTTATAATACCCACCCTCATAAATACTCAACTTACTTATACATATATAACTATACAAAACACATCTAATGCCCCATTTTATATTACCTTTAAAACCTATTTTATTTTTACTTTTATGTTTTCATTTTATTATCTATCTTGTTTAATTATTATCTAATACATAATACCTTTTCACTTCCATATCTATAACACTAACCTATCCAATAGACCATTTCTATTACCTTTAACTATTTTATTATTACTTTTAGTTTTTTAAATTTTTTTATAATAAATTTACAAAATCTTATAAACATTTACCTTTTTATTACTTATTATTACTATCAACTCCCTCTGTTATCAATTTTATAAAACTTATCACTCTACTTTTTAACCTATATTTATTAACAATCTTTACAAGTCTTTTATGTATATCCACATATTATAATTTTTAACCTACTTTCTTTTATTACTATTATTATTACCATTATTATTAATCTATCACAACAATTAACATGCTAACAATATCTTTTCTAAACCATATTTTAATTTTTATATTCAATATTTGCTATCCATATACATATTTATATACTCCTAAAACATATATATATATACACTTATTTTTAATTACTAATAAGCCTATAAATCCAATACTATGCCTACCAACATAATGTTCTTAGTCCCCCATCCCTATTAAACTAGGCCTTATCTTCTTAATTAGTATTGCCTCTTTTATTTTTCTATCTCCTCTTTTATTAGTATATCCTATCATTTTTATACTCTCTTTGGCAAATATATGCCCTGTTTCCACAGTATGCAAATAAATTGGTGAATTTTTGTCATACCTATGTTGATTTAACCTCGTAAAAATAGAATTCTTTGTCTCACCTACATATTTTGTCCTTATCATATTTTGCTTACAATATCTACAATCTATTTGATATATGCCATTTATACATTTTCACATATCTTTAATATATTTATTATCTAATATATTCATTACATTTTTTCTTTTTTTATTTACTACCTTATACTTAATTACATTATTATATCTTTTATTAATTTTTCTAATAATTTTATTAACATTCTTAACTATATTATTACTATATGTTTTAACCCCTATATACTCCTTCTTTATATTTTTATTTCTATATTTAACACTCTCTTCTTCCTTATTACCTTTCTTATATTTCTCTTCTATTAATTTTATATTTTTCACTATTACATTCTCTGGATACTCATTTTCTTTAAATTCCTTTACTATTAATTCTACTTCTTTTTTATATTCCTTTTCACTTGAACAATAATTAATAGCCCTACATATTCTTGAACATATACTACTTATTTTATACTTATTATCTGTATTAGAATTCCAATTCATTATATTACTATTCTCATTCACTTTTTTATACACTGATGTTTCTATTCTACATCTATTTTTAATATATGTTTTTGTTAACAATATGTCCAAATATGATAACTTATTATCTTCCTCTCTTTCCACTGTAAATTTAATATTTCTATCTAAGGTATTAATTTTATCTAAATACTTATCTATTTGTCTTTCATTTCTATTAAAAATTAATAGATAATCATCTACATATATTTTCAACATTATTGGGTCAATTTCCTCATCTATCATCTTTTTTTCTATTTCCTCCATATATATACAACTTAATATCCCACTCAATGTCACTCCTATCAATAACCCTTTTTTCTGCTTAAAATATTCTCCATTAAACTCAAACTTTATTTCCTTACAACACAACTCTAGAATCTGTTTTAATTTAATTATTGGTATTTCTATTACTTTTCTTTCATCTTCCATATATTTATTAATAGCTAAATCTATCACTTTAAATACATCCAAATTCATGTACATTGACACTATATCTACCTTAATCATTGTCAACCTATATTTATCATACTTCTTAACTTTTTCTTTAATTTCCTTAATTAACTCCTTATTGTTTTTTTTATAAAAGCACTGCTTTTCTTATTAATGTATTTTTTAAAAATATTATGTGCTAACCATTTGAATACCTTATCAAAATAGACACCCTTTCCATTTATCACTGGTCTTAATGTCCTTCTTCTTTATATATTTTTTTGGTGCTCCATATATTCTTGCTAATTCACAGTCTTTATTTCCTAATTCATCCAAGGTTCTTCTATCTATTAATTTATTATTAAATAACCCTTTAATTAATTCATACATTTTTTTACTTTTTATTCCAGTATCATCCTTCTTTATTTTTTACAAAAAATTCTTCTGACAACATTTTTTCCATTTTTTCTATATATTCTTCTCTCTTCATTAATACCATTTTATTACCCTTATCAGATTTTATGAATATTATTTTATCTTCATACTTCTTTTTAATATCCGTTACCTCATTAACTGTTATTCTACTTTTTTCTTTACTTTTATTCTTTTTATTACCTTTACCTTCTAATCTTTTCATTTTATATATCATATTATTACTTTCTTCTTTTAATCTTTCCATCCATTCTTTATCCTTAACACTTATAACATTATTAATGTCTTTATTTTCATAATAATAAATATTGTAATTACTTTCTATATATTTCTGTGCCAATTTTTCTATTAATGTTTGCACTTCTAATATATCTTTATTATTACACTTCCCATATGGCACATATTTTATTCCTTTTTTAAGTATCTCCATCTCTTCCTCTTTCAATTCTATACCACTTACATTACATATTTCAATATTACTTTTTTCATATTCTTCTTTATTCCCTTCTTCTTTCCCTTTCTTCAAATTATCCATTTTCCTTTTATGTCTCAACCTTGTATTTTCATTTACCATTTCTTTCTTTCTTTCACATAATTTTCTAAATAAATCTTCTTCCTTCCTACTTATCCTTTTAATCAATATTCCTTCTATTCTTTCAATACAATATATTATATATCTTTTTTTTCTTTTTGTATTCCTGCCTTATATATTCTTTTAAAATTCTCTTTTCTATATTATTTATAATGTTTTCTTTATTTTTAATTCCTTTTCTTAATTTTCTCATCTTAATAAAATTTGGTATTAGATTATATCTTTCACAGTCCTTCATGAATTTAATATTGTTATTCACATTATTTAATTTTAATATTAATTTCCATCTTTCATTTAATAGTCTTGATATTCCATATCCTTCTAATTCTTTAATGTAGTCCATTAACTTTTTTATATTGGCTATGTTTTCCATATCATATATTATATATTACATATATCCAAAACCTATCTTCCTTCTTTTCTCTAATCCTTTGTGTGATTTTCTTCTTATCAGAAGTATACTATGTTATTCTTCTCCTTCACTTTCTTTGCATATCTTCATATAATCATATATATTACTTATAATACTTCATTCATATACACTTTAATGCAAGTAATTTTCTTAACCTTCTTTATTTTCTTACAGTTTCGACTGTCCAGCAGTCTTCATCAGAGCTACAAGATTTGAATAATTGTGAATAATAAACCATGGATATCATTCATATTAACAAATATATAATGAAATTTTTAAGCCAAGATTTCAGGTTGGCATGAAGGACTCACTTTTATAGATTAATAAACAATTATAAAGTAATAATTAGCAAAGAGGATAAAAGTAGTGTTGTAAATTCTATTGTATGATCACAACTATGTTGTAATGCAATAATGTATTGGTAAAACTAAAACAAATATTAAATATCATATTTAGCAGTATAAATATACATATAAGAAGGCAATGAAGGATATTTCAATTTATTCAGCTTTCTATATTCATAAAAATATAATGGTGCACAAATGTTGTTCATGAGAGTTTAGTGTGTTAATGTATGAAACACATAATGTAAAATGTAAGATCAATTAGTCATATGCTATAAAAAAAATTTCTGGTACTACTAATTCAAAGTTAACCAGTTTTCCAATTAGTTGTTTCTGACTGATATAATGAAATATTCGAGTTTATCACTTAGTAGAGTAGAACGATTTTTATGCAGCCTTGATAAGGACTCAAATAAGTTGAAAGCACTTGACAATAGTGTTTTATATTATTTTAATGTTTCTCTGTTTTATACAATAATTATATTGTTATATTGTGATGTATATTTAACATCTTATGATCCTTTCAAAGGTCATAATCAAAAAATTACCATGGAGGTCACATGCATCTAAGAGATTTAGCAGTAAAATGTGCTGTAAATTTGAAAACAATGAAAATTTGCTTTTATTATTTTTATATAATAAATACATGACTTATTATTTATTTGTAGTTACAATCAAGAAATTATTAAACCAAGAAATATGAAAATATAAAAGTCACAGTCAATCAAATTTCAATGACAGTTTATGTATCTGAGAGATATCATTCATTGTTAGCCGGCACTGAAATGTGGGGGAAAATTAAAAACATTACAAATTTGTCCTTATTATATTTATATATGATTTTTTATTTATTTTCAATTACAGTTTACAAATTAGTAAACAAAGAAATATGAAGATCATAGATCTATAAAATACATCCATTATGAATATATGTTGAAATATGAAAAAAAAACCTTCAAATTTGCCTTTACTATATTTAGATAATACATGATTTTTTATTTATTTTCAATTACAATTTAGCAGTTATTTCAACAATTACAACATGTCTTTGGAAGTTGCACTATCTCCCAAATTTAATTTATTAATGAATATTTCACATTTTTATGAAAAGCTTTATAACCAAAATTATGGATTAAACAATAAGGCTTAACATTACACAGTAACCCATACATCCAGCATATGTAACAATATTTAAGGAAAGAGTTTGTTTGTATCAGTTAGAACATCTATAGCTTCTGGAATCTTGAGAAAATATTTTTTTACTGTAGTAAATAGATAAAAACAATATTTATAAATTGCCATTGTAGAACAAAGCCTTCTCTTACAGTATTCTTATGGATGAAGAATTAAAGAAAAGGCATCACTCAACAGTTTTTCCAATTACTGATTGGTAAAAATTTTAATAGTTTATCCTTGTTTTACTTCTCAAATAAAAATAATTAAATCTCTCTTAATTGACCAATCTTGGATGCTTATTTAGATAATTACTATTTAAAATAGGTTCAATTATTGCTCCCAAATCCAAAAAAAATTCTTACTTAAATTCCAATATAAAAATAGTATAGTAATTGCACCATTCAGTAATATTAAAATCAGTCAATACTTAGACATTTCCAATGTTAATTACAATCAACAATCTCAATCTGTTGTCAAGGTAACCTACTTTTAACAAGTATAACAAAATAGGATTATTTTTTACTGCTTATGCAAAAAAAAGATACTCATTCTGAATTATTTAATAAGTCCCTAAATGTTACTTATTGTTGTAATAAAATTTAACAGACTTAAAAATTGCCAGTAAAATATAATTAAACAATGGATAAATCTGCTAATCTTTTTAAATTATAATAGTCAATTTTTTTGATAAAAGAAAAGATATTATTCAACCAATAGCAACCCACTTTCTATTAATGAAGATTTTAATCATATAAAAAATTAGCATGGAGGCAATCAAAACCTTAAATTATTTATATGAAAAAAAGTCATATCTGGAGATTTTAATATTGAAATAATGATTTATTTTTCAAACCCACCAAAATAATAAAAAAATTCTATATCTGTCTAAATTAAAAAAAAAAGTCTACTATCCAGATCGTAACTATAGGACTGGATATTCTAAAGATCTCTTCCATGGGGAATGTTGAAAACAAAACATTTAAAATTACCATAATCACATACTACAAAAGCTGTTATTTTTAAAGATGTTTTACTTACAAACATATTTGTTGATTACTAACTATTTGTAGAAACTATTAATAAAATTACAATTGCAGAAAAATAATATGGTTTATCCAATATGGTCACATCTAAAATAAAAGAACAGTATAATGAATATTTTTTCTCAGTAAATTAGGATTTATATAACAAATGCAAATATATACAATAAATATTAGAAAGAATTTGTCATGTAAAGCAGTTTATCAATTTACATCTCTTATTTTTAATCTTTAGTGATGAATATATTGTACTTTTATAAGTATTAAGGTATTTTACTAGATGCATGTAATGTAATAATTTTATCTATGTGTCATAAACAAAGAATTTTAAGGCTTCTTTATATTAATATATAAACATATTTATTTTGAAGTAAACATATAATAAAAGTATTGGAAATTTAAGAGCTAAACATGGAATCACTAAATTAATAAATGTCATTGGCTAAAATAGCAATTATTGACTAATATAGCAACAAATTTCAGTCCATGTTAATTTTAAATAAAATGTCAGATATCTTTATCATATTTTGCAGGATTATTAGTAGGTAGTTTGTTTGTTGTTGTTTTTTTGCAATTTGTTCATAGTTATAGTTTTTTTTAAATTCTTTCATGTGCATACACATATCATTCTTTAATCATGAAAAATAAAATAAATTCAAAAAATTTATCAGTATTGAAGTGAATAAAAATGATTCTTAAAGAGTAAAACTGTCAGAAATTTAAGTTCAGAATATAGTATAGCTGAAATAAACAATTACTACTTTTTGAAAATAAGTTTGAATTAAAACATGTGATAACAAAAGCAATTTTCAGTTCAATTATCATAAAACAAATGAAAACTTTTATGCTAATGTGATTTATTAAAAACAAATGGTGGGTGAAGGCATCAATGAGGTAATTTATTTTTGAAAAAGGCAAACAATTATTTGAGAAATTTTATAGGGCAATATTTCTAATATAAATATTGTCTATTGGAAAGAGTTTATTTCCAGCAAAGCATAGTTCTCCAGAATCGAAAAGAAACTGAGAATGCATAACATTAGATGGCATGATGAGGTTGCTTTGGTAAATAAGATTCCTGCTGAACATTATCTCAAAAAAATTATAAAAAAATATTTCTACACAAAAAAATGAAAATTCTGATATTAAAGATCTGTGAATTGTTATTATAATATATGTTTGTATTTATGATTTTAAAATAATATTGATATTTAAAGAAAATGAAAAAGAAGGTATTGTGTCCTGGTAGCTTTTTATGCAAAATATTTACCAAGATCACTACAATTTATCTACAGAGACCTTTAAACTTAACAAACTGGATTTGAAAGTATTAAGAAATAGTATAAAAGCTTCAAGAATATGAGCTGCCATTTTATTTAATTTGTAAATTCCAAAAAGGCATTTGGTTCTACGTAAACTTTTGATCATTAAGACATAAATCAACAATATTTGTGGATAAATTAAATAATAATTCTAAGAAGATTAACAATATAAACAGGCAAGTGATTCCACATATTTAAAAATGTTTACCGCAGGTTTATAAAACTATTTTGTGGGTTGAAAGGGGAATGAAAGGAATAAAAATAAATAATAGTTATCTTTCAAAGCAACCTTTATTGTTAAAGATTACATAAAAGTTCTTCGGGTCTAATTACCCGATGTGATTGCAAAGCATTCAATGTACAAAAAAAAACAATTATTAAACTTGTTTACAAAAGGACATACTCCAGAAAACAATTATGTTCACAAAAGGGTTACTATAATCTTGTCCAATATGTATCTCTACATGGCCCAACTGCTCAGAAGTTATTCATAACCCAATGATCCCACCCCTGGCACCCTAAAGTGAAGACTCAAGCTTCAGTTGAATAGATGGACAAGTCCAGCATTGCACCAACCACCACAACAGGCAATAAGGTCCAAGGCCAAAGTCCACAGGACAACAAACCTTCAACTCACAGCTGATCCATGCAAAGACCATTCTGGATATCTCTGTCTCCCAGTTTAACAGTCCAAATGTGCAGGGACCAAATTTGGTCTACCAGTGCAAAAATGGAAAGCCAACATAGGAAAATGTAATGAATAATAAGCACAGATTTGCACTGCCCAAAACCAACCTATCAAGAAGGTCCAGCAGCCCATCAGAAAGGAAAATGGCGCAAAAACTTTGACCAGGTATTCTCCCTGCAGATTTTCAGGTAGCGGTAACAATTGTCAACAGCTCATATCATAGACCAGACCTCTAGCGACTGCCCCCCAATCACCCCTGAGGGAGAAATAAGGAGTGCAGACCCATGCCCATAAAATATTACATCAAAACTCCATCAATGTTCCAAAAATTGATGGTGGCCCAAAGCAGACCAACTGCCTTATAAATGCTCTAAGTCTGAAGTTAACTCTTGAAACCTAATAATAGTGAGCACAAATCAACACTAACCTAACAAATTATCAATCAGAGGGTGTAGTAGTTCATCAGGGCAACATCCAAGTGAAGGTAGTGACTTTGACCCACCCATTGAATATTGCTGGGCTAGACAATGATCACCGATCACCCCCACAAATGAAAGTCCCTTATGATGATCATCACCACACCTGAGGAAAAAGGGGGAGTGCAAACTCATTCCCACAAATACAATATTTGATTCATTGTAGTCTTAAAATCAAGCTAGATTTACATGCACACCATGAGAACCGATTATTTGTTCATATCATCTTGCACACTGAGTCAATGGAGCTAAAATCTGCTTTTAATCATTATCAACCTTCAATCCACCAACTATAAAGTCTTTCAGGGTTCACAATGATTCTTATTTGTTGTTACTAATTGGGTTTTGCTTCCTTTGATTGAATTTTAGGTCTTGCTTAGTAATCAAAAATTCAGTTGTATAATTTGAAAGTTTGTTGTTAAACTTTGGAATGTTCTCAATAATTATTTCTTGAAAGAGGATGGATATTTTACAGCTTCAATGTATCTGTTTAGGTCTAAAACATCATTTGTACTAATTTTGTCTTTGAATTATTACTTTTTTGCTCATGAATCATTTCATTGTAATTCTGTGTTGATTTGGAAAAAAAAATGTAATTTTTGAGGCCCTCAATCCACCAGAAGTGGGCTAATAACTTTTGTTCTGATCATCGGAGAAACCTGATTTTTGTGCAGGGAGATAGCTTACATCATAACCTATAATGGAATTCTACAATTGAGATCGAATTAAAAATTTTAATTAATTTTCTGATCTGCATTGTTTAGACACATTCGACGATTTCTAGTTCGACACCACGATGTTGTATCTTTTTTTCTATGAACAATTTAACACTGGGACTTTTTTTCTTAGTTTTATGATTAATTTTTGTATCTATAATAATATCTAGGTCATTTTCTGTCTTCCCTGACCAGTTTGCAGTTATAGAAACTTGTTTCACATTTCTAATATCTGATTCAATAATGAAATTCTTAAAACCATCTTTGTTAATATTTTATGTTCCATGTTTTCTATGGGCTTTGATGTCCAAATGATTTTTCTGTCTATTCTAATAAGAAATTTGGATTTATAGTGTCTTTATTTTTTTTTAGAATTATTTGGTTTGATTTAAAATTATTTTCCAAGGTTTTAGGTTGTTCTAATGATTCCTAGAATTATTTAACCTAGCTTTTGCCTATTTCTAATGGTAGCCATTTGCATAACTGGACCAATAGATACTCCCAATTATTATTGAATGAAAACTGTTCTAAAATTTCTTATAAAGATGAAAAAACATATTCACTTACATCTTGGTAACCTCTTCTTTTATGAATCCAAAATTGGACTTTGGCGAGTAAAACAGGAAGCCTGTAACAGTGAAAACTAGAGTCCCAGGCTAATAATAATTACTAAGTTTATCAGAATTTTGCAGATGTGATTATTTTTAAAAATAATGCTTTAGCACTTCAGACATGTGCAATCAGACAAAAACAAGAACATAGAATTAAAGATAAATGTTAATAGTAGAAATAAATGTTTAATGATTTTTGAAAAACAACTTCAAATAGCTTAGGCAGATTATTAATATAAACAAGATCATCATAAGTAAAAGTAACCATAAAATTAAATTGAGATGGAATAGTTTTGAAAATAAACTTACAGATTTGGGTTGGAAAAAATGATTCTAGATATGTGTTTTATCCATGAATATATATGAATCAGAAACTTGAATACTGTACTTAATACAAGAACAATACAGATATTTCAGACCACATAATAAAATATAGAGATGCATCCTGAGTGTATGGAAAAAAATTCAAAGTAAAATATGTAAAAACCAAGCAAATGAGTATCGTTAACTTGAAAAAAGTCAAAAACTGAGATGGTGCTAAACTGGATATGTTTTTAGAAGATCTGACCAAATATAGATAATTGAAGTTTTAAATTGAATCCCAAGAAAGGATATAAGAGACTGCATATGAAATAGATGGGTGAGAAATGAGTTTGATCTAATGATGTGAAAAAGAAAATCTTATGGATCTAAAAAGTGGATTAAACTTAAAGAGATCTTAACCCCATGGTGGATCTATATGATTGAAAATGATAATATATTGGTTATAATTAATTTAAATTAATAATGAATTGTAATTTTTTAAATATAGCAGCACTTTTGATTATCATAATCATTATGTGGACTAATGAGATAAGAAACAGAAAATATTATGTGATTGTAATATTATAAATAGAAGTATATTTTATATATCTGGATTGTATATTTCAGTATTAACACATTAATTATTATGGAATCTCAAAATCTCTTTGTAAAACTAGCCTTCTTTATAAAAATTAAAGTCAATTGCTCCAACAAGGTTTATTGATAAATGCGAGCAAGGAGTGCCAAAGCATAAAACCAGTTAAGCATTGGTGGTCGAGAGGTCAGCGGCAGCTGTTTTACAAGCAGTTGTCCCGGGTTCGCTTCCCAGCTGATGCTATGACACATGAGAAAAAAAAAGCATAAAACCATTGGCTTGAGGTTAGAGTGTGGTTTCTAGATAGAGATTTTAAAATGCTTTCTCTTGCTGAAATTTATCAATAAAGCTTGTTAGAGCAATTAGCACAGCTCATTGTTTTTTAGCCTTCTTAATATATCTTTATTTTTTAGTATTTCTTTAGTTGTGTAGTATTATAGAATAATTTAAACCAAAATTAAATTCATAATTACAAGGTTTTTCAAGATCAAAAGAAACTGAAGTTTGAATGATTATTTACAGTAGTTTTTTTTAATGATTTTAAAATAACTAGTGTTAATTTACATAGTTGCAAATCCAATAAATCATATATCAAAACGTTGCAAAAAAAAAAAAAAAAAAACTTGTTTTAGAAAGTGAAAACAAAAGATGTCTTTTATTTGATTATATAGAATTGAGCAATTAAGAGATGTGAAGATAATAAAAACAGTTAATTAGAATAATAGCATAACAAAATGTAAAACTTCTATTTAAATATGTCGAGCATTGTTAGTCGAAAGGTCAGCACAACCGCCTTGCAAGCAAGCAGTTGGTTGAAGACGATTGTTGGAGGTTCACCTCCCTGCTGATGAAAAAAAACAACTTCTATTTAAATATTGATTAGTAATACATTATATATATAAAGAAAACCAACTGTGTGCTTATGTATGTGCATTAAACAAATTTAAAAACTTAATACAAATTTTAAAAAGTAGTTTGATTTTATTAGCAAAAGAACAAAACTCTTGTTTCAATGTCTGCATTAGTTTTTTCTACCCTATTTTTTTCTAAAACTAATGATCTCTTAATTTGTATTTAATTATACTATTCATTAGTAAAAACTTCGGAGCAATAAATCTTCTTTAATTTTTTTGCTTTCTCTTTTGTATCTTTCCTCAGCAAGATTTTCTGTTGAAAAGGATTTGGTATGTTACAAAATAAATGTATTAAAAAGTAGTACAAACACAATTGAGTCTTTTGATAAAACCAAACTAAAATAAAATTACAAAAATTGTATGTGTAATAAACAAATATATATATATTATAATGGTCAGCTTATGCATGTTTCAATTACTTACATTTACTTAAATGATTTGAACACAACGAGACATTAAAAAACAGAAAATAGACCAGAATGTGCATATATATGTAAATATTCAATCCGTTAATATGTTGATAATAATCACTACACAAACACCATCTCTTATGCTAGCACAGAACTGTTATTAAACAGGCAAAACTCTCAAAGCAGTAATGCCACCCTGTGCCATCCAGAGTAATTAATGGATGCCAGAAGGCTTGTGCATAAAATCCCCATTTAGTGCCTACTCATCCAATATATCCAGACTAGTTTCTGGCTTGTGGTCTTCGTCAGTGAGAAGCCATGGATCTGAGAGCACTGCACCTAGATCTTAGGATCTAATGCAACCCTCCAGAAGCCACCTTTTATCTCTATTTAACTACAAAACTATGAGAATGAAATTGAAAGTACAATAACATTTTCAATCTAAGCTCAATAACTTATATAGTCATATGGGTCTGAACTCAGTTTAGCACCCATATATTTTAGTGTCTTTGGCTCTTTACCAATGATAGTCACTATTATCTGATTAGGCAGGATTGGTGTTAAACCACTAAACGTCATATGATCACCATCTCTTACACTAGCAGCTAACTGTTATTAAACAGGCAAAACTCTCCATACAATAGTGTGATCCTGTGCCAACCAGAGTAATCAATGGATGCCAGAAGACTTGTGCATAAAATCCCCATCTAATGCCTACTCATCCAATATCCCCAAGACTAGTTTCTGATGAAGACCACAAACCAAAAACTAGTCTGGGGATATTGGATGAGTAGGCACTACATGGAGATGTTATGCACAAGCCTTCTGGCATCTATTGCTTACTGTGGTTGGCACAGGGTGACACTACTGTATGGAGAGTTTTGCCTGTTTAATATCAATTGTTAGGTCACTGTTAAATGGTTATTATATACTATATTTGTATGGTAAATTTATTCAGGGTTTTTTCTTTTTAGGAAATTGGGGTCAGATTCAGAGAACCATCTCACATAATTGGCTTGTTTCAAACCTAAAGTGGCCACTCCCTAAAATTACCATTAGAAGAAAGATGTATTAGTTGTAAGTCATCCTATATAAGATATATGTGTGTGACTTTCATATGATTCTTCTGATATAAATAAATGCTTTATATTTGTGAGGGTTAGCCATTCATAAGATTGTGTCCAGGGTATGGCACATATGCTTGATAAGAAAAAACAAGAATAATAATAATAATGTTGTATTATATCCTGTAATTGAAGGATTAATATTTAAAACTAATCAAAACAAATCTTGGACACTTGATACATAACTATTCCACAGAGCATGTGAACTAAAAAATAATAATCATAAAATATTGGAGAAGTGGCTTATTTAAGAAAAAAAAATTTGACTGACAATTATAATAGTTTGTAATAAACTATTGTTTTGTTATTGGTTTAAATAATGTGTAACTTTTGTTCTATGTAATATTGTCTGTTCTGGATACTTATCCCATGTCCATTTATCTGAAGTAACTTCTAGCCAAGTATTGAATATAGTGTTTGTGTAGTGATTATTATCAACATATTAACGGCTTGAATATATATACCTTCTGGTTTATTTTTTGGTTTTTAATGTCATGTTGTGTTCTAATTCTGTTACAACTTCATCATGTAGTTTTGATTCGTATTCTGACTAGTTCTAATTGAGCTTGTTCATCATCCATTATTTGATCTATTGTTTTTATTTAAGCTGTACTACTTATTTTTTATTTCTTTCTCTTTTTGCTTTGGATCATATAACTTTTGGTCTAAGTTGGTTCATCTTCAATATTTTAGTTATATGTCGTCCATCCATCTTTAAGATGACTTGTACCATCTCATTCTGTTCTTTTTCTATCTTTTGCTATAATTTTTTAATTTTTTGTTCAAAACATTTTTCCATCATTAATTTCATCAGCTTGTATACAATTTCTATGTTTTAATTAATTTGTTTTTGACTATTTTTTCTTTTATTTTTTATTACATCTGCTTTAGACTAATTTTTATATTGTGATTTATTTGCTTTTCCATATTTTCTATCTTTTCATCAAGATATTTGTTGCTCTACTTTTGTTTTATCTTCCATTATTAATTCTATCTGTTTCAGTAATATGCTTAACATCTGTATCATGTATAATTGTGATGGTGTTGCTGTATTCTTCTCAGAATTGTTTATCCAATCACTAGTCTATTTTTGTTTCCTTTGTTAATATATGTGAATGAACAATGTCCATAGCAGAAATCTCTATGTCATCTTTATTCCTTATGCTAACTTTTTCATAGCTTGTGTCTAAACCTCCTTCTGCAATTATTTTCTGATCTTCTTCATTCATCTCATTTTCATTTTGGATTTTTTTGAACTGAAAATTTTCTTTAATACCCAATAAATTCATCATTTTCAATATATTTATTATTGGATTCACCACCAACAGTACTACATCATTCCCTGTATCTTCTTGAAATCTGGAGTACATGAATGCTAATTTCTATTCATAATTTAAGTTTTGCATTTTATTATAATTACAATATACAGAGAAAATAAATTATTGCCTGGTCAACCAAGCCATTTATTCAAATTTAGGAAAATGGGTATTTGCACTACTGTAGGAGAGTTATTTAATCAAGACCTCATCCTAAGTGTTAAAAATGTATAAGTAGATGCTACTATGTTTCAATTATTTACATTTATTTAATTGATTGGACCATCACTTAAACATCAGGACATAGACTGACACATATTTTATATACATATTTAAATAAGATTTGAATTTTTTTTGTTTAATATGATGATGCTGACCACAACACAGTGACTATTTCTAATATCTGACTAGATTCATGTAGAACAGTGGTTCAAGTTGTGGGTCACGACCCCTTTTATGGTCAAACAACTCTTTCACAGGGTTCACCTAGACCATGGAAAACACCTTTTTGATTCATAACAGTAGCAAAATTACAAGTTGGGGGTCATCACAACACAAGAAACTGTATTAAAGGGTTGTGGCATTAGGAAAGTTGAGAGCCATAGATGTAGAACATAAATACTCTTGAAGAAGTGAACATGAGATAAGAATGCAAATCAGACAGTATTATATATAAAGAAGTTATACATTGTTTAAATCCAATAATAAAACAATAGTTTATTAGAAAATACTATAATTATCAGACAAAACATGTTGCTTTACTTAAATAAACCATTTCTATAATATTTTATCAATATTATTTTTCAGATCATATGTGCACATTGGAAAGTGGTAGTTATTTATGAAGTGTCCAAGGATTAGTTCGATTAATATTAGAGTTTAGGTTTTCAATTACATTTTGTAATACCACCACTGCCGATGCTATTGCTACTGTTACTACTATTGCTATTGCTACTATTGCACTACTGCCACCACTGCCACTGCCACCACTACCACCATCACTACCACTGCCATTACCACCATCACTAACTACTACTACTACTACTACCACCACTACTTCTACTACTACCACTACCACTACCACTACTGCTACCACTACCACCACCACTACCACTACTAATACCACTACTACTATTACCACCACTACTACTACTACTATACTATTACTACTACTACTGTTACTGCTGTGGCTACTACTGCTACTACTGCTGCTACTGCTCCTATTGCTCCTACTGCTACAACTACTACTGCTGCTAGTGCTGCTGCTACTTCTACTACTATTTCTACTATTACTACTGCTACTACTACTAGTAGTAATAGTTAGTAGTAGTAGTTCTTCTTCTTCCTCTTCTTATTACTATTGTTTTTTTATGATCAAGCATATTTGCCATAGAGTAAATTCCTGGCTTTTAGTGTATCCTTGGCATAATCTTAAATATCACCGACTCTCATAAATATACATTTATTTATACTAGAAGCTTCATAGGATAATCACACATTATCTAATACAGGGTACTTACAACTAATAAACCTTTCTTATAATGATAAGTGCAGAGAGTAGCCACTTTAAGTTCAAAACCCATTTAACAAATCAAATGACTTATGTGACGTGGATTTTTGAATCTGACCCTGATTTTCTTGAGAGAGAAAACCATAGATTAATTCACCATGTAGTTATAGTATATAATAATCCTTTAACATGATATAACAATTGCATGTATTTAGAAACTCTACCATACATAAAACCTAATTTACAGCAATAAATACAAGAATACATAAACTGATAGATGGAGCTCAATCAAATTTCAAAATAAACTTTTAACTTAAAATGCTCACAATTATATTACTGTCATCTTTTTTTTAAACACTTAGATGTTAAATATTTTACAAGTATGCACATTTGTGTTTAAAGTAAATATTACACCTTTGATTGTTTATCTGATGATTTCACATTAAAGAAAACTTAAAAAAAAACAACAAATGTTAACAAATCATGATATATATATATATATATGTTGATACGAATATTTTCACGGGTTGCATATATAAAAGACATATTTTGCAGGTTCATCCATGTTAAAATATTTTAAATATAGATATACTGACGTTTCGACTTGGTAACACAAGTCATCCACTCAGTAGATGACTTGTGTTACCAAGTCAAAACATCAGCATATCTATATTTAAAATATTTTTAACATGGATGAACCCAAAAAATATGTCTTATATATATATATTGTGCCATTACAATTTAGTCACTAGCTAAATTTATAGTAATGTGCATGTAGAAAAGGTAAACCAAAATCATCATCACATTTTTATATAACCATAAAGGAAGTTGTAGGGCATCCAAGTTTAAACCCTACAAGGTCCAGTTCTAAAAGCTTTAAACAGAGAGAGAGTGGGTCAACAATTATATACTTTATTTATTTGTGTGTTGATAGAAAGGTAATACACACATTTAAACTATTTAATATTTAAATTTTCTGTTAAAAAGCAAAGTTATAATGCATATGTATAGGCAGTGTATGTGTAAGCTATTTTTGTATTTCAAATATTCAACATTTTAACTTTCTTTAAAACTAACCTATGCTTGATCAATTCTAATATCTTATTCTATGCTTCTATTTTTCTTTCTATAATTGTAATTGGGATTTAAAAGTTACAGATTTAATTAAATAATAGGGTTATAATTACTAAGCTAGCAATTATATTATTTAATGTTAGTTTATGAATGATTTGAAACAATGAAGTATGTGTGTACATTACATACAGAAATTTACATTTATTAAATATTGAAAGAAAAGGAAGGATTAAATCTGTCAAATTATTTTTTTTGTACAATTTTATGTTAAAAGAAAAAATCTGTTGAATCAGATATCTATTTGTAGCAATTTTGTTTTTGTAAATAATTGTTTGTCACTTTGGGAGCTTAATCTGGGTGTGAACTCTAATTTTGAAATTGTCTTATCTTAAGATCTAAAGAAGGAAGCTCAAAAATTTGAAATGTTACTTAGATGTAAAAAAAGAAAGGAAATAAGGATTAAGTCTATTTTTTTTTTTAAAACAAAAGTGTCTGGAAAAAGGATTAAACTTTTCAGTTGAAAAATAATTTAGTTGAAAATAAATTAGAGATCTAATTAAAATGAATTTGTCCAAAAATAGCAAGTGACGCTATCTCTGATTGGTTAAGTTAGCTAAAAATTGGATATAAAAAGCTGTCTTGAATTATTATTATGGTGATTATGATTCAGATTATTAGACTATTAAATTGAATGTTGAAAATATAAGAAATGGCTGGCTAGAAAAATTATATGTATGTCCCATCTTTGCCGGACCATCTGGGGAAGCTGCACATCATATAGGAAAGAAAAGATGTTGTGTCTAAAATAATATTATACACCTTTCAACTAACCAGAGAAATAAGATGTTTTTAATAGAAGGAAGAAAGCATTCACCTGCATTCAAAGAAGATGAATTAATCTACTGATAAATATTAATCATAAAGTCCAATTAATTGTTACAACAACTGATTTTAAACTCAAGAAAATTTATAAATGTGAAAACAATGGCTGTATTTCATCCACTAAAAGAATCATGCTTGACAGGAAGAGAAGAAAAATTAATATACTGATTTCCAAATTGTCCACTAAAGCAAATAACCTCAATAGAGTCATCATCATCAAATAGTTATACACCTCAAGAAAGAGAGTGTTCCCACATAAAACAGAAATGGTAGCTGCAGAAATATAGACATTATACAAGACAAGTTTGAACCCTTGGAAATTTGCCACAAACAAAAGATCAGTAATATGACTTTTTATATCTATTTTCTTTATGATATCAGAGTCTTACTAAACATTTTAGCAATAAAGTGGTATATTTTATTTAAAGAACTTTTAAAGACTATTCAGATCGATTAAAAACAAGAATGTCTTACTAATAATAACTTTGAGCTTCATAAATAATCTTGAATGTATCAAAATTATTTGTTTATTAATTTTACAGTTATGAAATATTAATGTGTAAAACAATTTTTTTTTATGGTATTATGATTTTAGTTTTAACTAATATATTATTATTATTTTGGGATAAAACACGCACATACATAGTAATATTTTATATGTGTACAATTGCGAGTGAATGTGAAATAATAAGTGGTATTGAAACATTAGATTATTTTATTTCAAGTTAAGTATAGCATTTCAGAGGTAGAAGAGAGGGGGAGAAAATAATTTAAACTTGTTTCTAAAACTTGCTCTTTCAATTCTATTAACATTTTTTTTTAACATTCTACTTACATGTTAGATTTATAAAGTATGTGTGCTAATGAGCAGATAATATATTTTTTTTTAAAATACTTTTCTCATGGAGTGAAAATCATGGTCAATGTGACATCCAACTTAATACAAAATACATTTTAAGGGAAAGAGGGAAGAACTTGAAATTAATCTGAGGATTGTTATATAATCAATTATTATTATTATTATTCATGTCAATTTTCATATTTATCTAGAAATTTTTATGTATATGTTAGAAATGCAGTAATAAATATTAGTTTGTTTTATTAAATGAGGTGTATATATTTCATTAAGTGTAGTCTTTGTTAAGTGTGATTATTCATCATCAATGGTTGAATATTAGTTATTTAAGATATAAGTAAGTATGCTAAAATTAAGCAATAATTATGAATTTCTTTATAAAAATTAGTTTTATGTTTAGGCTTAGTCCTAGAGCTGTAGTTGAAACCCTTGTCATTATCATTATTATTATCATCATCATCATCGTCATCAATGTTTTAATTAATGAGCTGTTTAACTGTTTAAAGGCCATAAATAAATATTGATTTTATAATATTTAGTGATTTCTTAGTATTATTATAACCACATCCCGTCATCTATTTCATGCAAGGATGAGTGAATTGCCATCCTAAATTAGTTATATATAATCTGAGCTAGTAAACTTATAAAAATATTGAAACACATTTGTTATGTTAAGATCTAAGAAATGATTTATGTCTAATATACTCCACTTTGGTTTAAAGATGTTTTACTTTTACCTAAATATTAGTGCGTATAGTGATATGGCTCAAAAAGCAAAATCTCCCATTTTTATTAGAAATAAAGTACCAAAAAGGGGATTCAAACCCGGTACATGTGAAAGGTTATTATATATAACTGTGTCTAGATTCAAATAATCTAATGGCGCCCTGATAGACCATATTCACTTAGTATTTATTTAAACATGCACTTAACATCAAACCAAGAAATGAAAGTGGATAAGATCCACTGTCTGTATACCTGAGTTATATTTTATTGAATTGCTAGTGTACTCACCTCAACGTGATTTCATATACCTGAGTTATTAGTAATTTGCTTATAATTATTGATAGTGGGATATCTTGAGAAATCCAATGTTATTTTAAAATATTATGATCATTTAATCAATATCTTTTGCACCACCTTTAATTTGTTACAATATATAGCAAAGACAAGATGGAACAATTTTTTTTTAAATACAAATCTCTTTTTGTTATCTTCAGTTGCATTAAAAATGCAACTAACTTTTAAAGGCTTCCTACTTTAATTAATCAGTCAATAATAAACAATAGTTTGTTAGAATTAATATATCCCAAAATAAAACTTATAAATGGTTAATACATTAGTATAACATAAACAGTTCTTCCACTTATAAAACAAAAGTTCTGAAACCAGTCTTCTCTACAGTTCATTGATGAGTTTTCTTTTAAGTCTATATAGAATTTTCCCACGATGGTGATTTCTTTTATAAACTGCCATAATATTCTTTAGAAAGCTTCTGTTATTGAAATTTAAGGTTTAAGTCTTGTTTCCTTCACAAACAGCTTGGTTAGGTTCTAGCAATCCAGGTTAGATTTCAGTAGTCCACAGTTTTTCTATTTTTTTTTTTTTTTGCTCAGTTATCATAATGAATTTCAATCCAGCTTAAAGTGAAAATCCATATTGATGAATTTCAAGAAAAATTGTCTATGTATAGATTTTGATATATTGTTTTTAACACCCTTGGATCACATTTTCCAACATTTGTTCTTGTTTTTAATACCCTTTAATAATATCTTACTTTTGACGTCTTTCAAATATTTTATTTTAATTGCAAGAATATTAAAAGCACTTTCCTTATTTAATTAATTGAACTTGCAAAATATTATATCTTGACATTTTTCTTTGTTTCCAAATCTTATATCTCAAAACACATAACTGAAGTCTTTGTAATACATTCTATAATCTTTGATAAGAACAACAATTTTAATACAATATAATTTACAAGTTTCTCTTAAATTTAAATATTTTAAACAAACCTATTACATTATTTAATATTATTTTAATATCACATTTAATAATTTATTTTAGCATTTGATTATTACCTACTTTATTTTAAGCTATATTTTCTCTTTTACATAATAATATTTATACACTTCTGGATACTATATTTATTAGCATAACCCACAAGTCTGAAAATCTGCTCTCATGGCTGACATTTAAATGAATGACATTATTTATTTCAATATATATATATATATATATATATATATATATATTGATCATAATATATATATATATATATATATATATATATTATGATTGCTTTTCTAAATAAAACTATATCAAATGAGCTTCTTTAATTAAATAGTTTCCATATATTAATGAATTTAAAATATCATCTACGCAGTTTTTCTTTTCAAAAATAATTCATGATTTTCCATATATATATAAATGAATACACCAAACTTCTTTTTAAAAACTGTTTTTTATATGATTATTATAAAAATAAAACTACACACCAATGATTCGACTATAGACTTTTTCAAGTAACACTAAAAAATAAAAATACACACATATATATAATAATAAATATAAATCTCACATATTCCAAACAAATTCAAAATACTAAAAAATACTAAAAAAATATCTCTTCACCTCAACACCTTTTCTATTGCAAACAATCTCAAACCTTTATCAAATTTTTTACATTTATATATCCATCCAAAAATACCCTAAAAACATTTAATTAGCAAATCTATTTTTTTTTCCTTTTCTATAAATAGAATGTTAATAGAAAAAAAAAAAGAAAGAAATAGATTTGTTAATTAAATGTTTTTAGGGTATTTTTGGATGGGTATATAAATGCGAAAAATTTGATAAAATTTTGAGATTGTTTGCAATAAAAAAGGTATTAAGGTAAAGATAATTTTTTAGTATTTTTAATATTTTTGGATTTGTTTGGAATATGTGATATTTATATTCATTATTATATATTTGTATTTGTATTTTTTAGTATTCCTTGAAAAAACACTATATTATAAAATAGTCAAAATGTTGGGGTATAGTTTTATTTTTATAATAGTCATATAAAAAAACAAATTTTATAAACAAGTTTGGTATATTCATTTATATCAGGGTTCCCAACCTTTTTGCACTTAAGAGCACATTCTATAATACCAGCCAGGTGGCAGGCACCATTTATTTTTTTAACCAGGTGGTGGGCACCATTTATTTTTTCACTGTAAATATAGTTGCATATCGTTAATAATACACATAATGTACAAAGAAATATTTATTTCAAAAATAAACTTTTAACATATAATTTATGTTTATATTTTTACGTTGTAAAAGTATAGTATGCCCTACAATTTGATTACAATATAATACAATAATTTATAAGAAATTTTAAAAATTAAATTTATTTGTATCAGATAAATACTTTTTTTATCATGTTTGGATAGTGGCGGGTACATGTAAAATGGTTTGCGGGCACCATGGTGCCCATGGGCATAGGGTTGAGGACCCCTGATTTTATCCATATATTTTAATCACTATCATTATATAGTAAAAACAGATTAAAAAATAATTGTGAGCTCTTTGCTTTCAGAAGAATCACATCTCCCCATCATCAATGAAATCATGTCATATTGGAATCAAGTGTTTATTTTCAAAATCATATTCTTGCTATTTACAGAACAGTACCAGATGGCTGATTGGGTTGACTGTAGGCAACTACTGAAAAAAGTCGTAAGCTTGCAAAATTCTAAGCTTGAAAGTAATCTAAATCCCAGGTCATAGACATTGCAGAAAATGCATTAACCACTGTGCAATAAGGCTCTTATTTCAAACTTCTTATCAACTTTCAAGCATATACTATTTGATTATTTCATTTTATTAATTACATTAAATGTCTTTTCTCTATTTCATACAAGTTTTCAACCTAGAAATCAAATTTAGACAAAATATATTTTTGATTTTTTTTGGGTGTGTGTGCGCATAATTCTAAAGCAAATTTTTTTTGTATTAGTTGTTTCTTAAATTATATTAGAAATTAAAAAAATACAAGGAATTTTAGTTTTAAGCCAATAAACATCACATGACCACCACCTCAAGGCTTCTCACTGATGAAGGCCACAAGCCAGAAACTAGTCTGGGGATATTGGATGAGTAGATACTAGATGGGGATTTTGTGCACAAGCCTTCTGGCATCCATTGATTACTCTAACTTGCTGTGTGTGGCAATACATATTGTGAGTTTTGACTGTTTTAAAATAGTTATACACAAGCATAAGAGGTGGTGGTCATGTGATGTTTATTGACTTAAAACCAATCCTGCCTAATAGGATAGTGGTGGCTATGGTTATTAAAGAACCAAAGACATCAAAATGTATGGGTACTGAACTGAGTTCAGACCCATATGACTATATAAGCTAATGGGCTTGGATTGAAAACATTAAGGTGTTTTCAGTTTAAGACTCATAGTTTTGTAGTTAAGTGGAGATAAAAGGTGGTTGCTGGAGGGTTGCATTAGATCGTAAGATCTAGGTGCAGTACTCTCAGATCCAAAGCTCCTCATTGATGAAGGCCACAAGCCAGAAACTAGTCTGGGGATATTGGATGAGTAGGCACTAGATATGGATTTTATGCACAAGCCTTCTAGCATCCATTGATTACTCTAGCTTGCTGTGTGTTTTGTCTGTTTTAAAAGAATTTTAGTTTTGTTTGCTTAAAATTTATTCATTGTACATGTAACAGCTATAAATAGCTAGTACGATAATAAAAATGTAAATTTTGCATTGTGTTGCTTTACTAAATAAATCATTGTCATTTGAATTTTTATAAAACTATATAAATCAATATGTTTACTAATAATCATCCCTATGGCATGAAAGCTATGCTAAATTCTTAAACAATGAAGTACTTACATATTCTGGCGAATTTTAGTTTTCATTACTTACGAACATTTGTGATTGCTAAATATTTGATAGCACATTTTATTTAATTAATTAACTTTCAAAGATTTAAAGAATCATTTGTAACAAAGTTGCAAATAACAACTCCACTTCCTGTAATAATGTCGATTTATTTACGTGGCAAAAGATGGCGTCTTTAAAGCATAAGTAGGTCGGTGGTAACTAGATATTAATAATGTATAGTAGACATAAAAATACTCTCTAGAGATCTTCAACAACTTATCTTAGAAAGTTAAAATTACTTACGTAATTCATAGGTAATCATAATGATTTTAACAAAGACTTACATTTCCCGTCCGGATTAATACAAAAGTACCCTAATTTATAAATGCAAATTTAATTAGGACGTAATGAAGATTATGTTGATTAAAAAAACATGGTTTCTGCTTTAAAGAGTCTTACCTTAGCAATAAAAATATATCAAAAATAAGAAAAGGTACATTTCAATAAGTTGTGTTTTAAAAAAATATATTACCAAATATATTTTAAATATCGTAAAGAATATAGTTTAGAAAACATTGATTTGCATTATTAAAATGCATAATTTCCTTTTGAAATCAATTATTTATCAGATATAACATATAGATAAAAAGGGAAAAAGTAAAGCCCCATTATGGGTAAATGATTTTACGATAAAACACCCCTCTCCGTGAAGAACACTAATAAGGAAGCCAGTCTTCAACAGACTTAGCAATTGGCAATCAGGGAATGTTTAGTGGTTTTCCATTTTTATTTCACTCTCTAATTAACCATTAACTGATCAAAAAATGGATAGTTAATTAGATTCCAAATAGCCTAGATAACTAAAAAAAATCTTGATTTTTGGAACCTGAATAAATTTTCCAAGTTTTATCCAATTTATATACATATATAGGTTTATGCTATTTAAAAGTCATCTCATTGCAAATAATGTGTATATAAATAGCTTATAGTATTTACAAAGATTCAGTTTGTTTTCTCATAAGTATATTTTGAAAGAAAAATAAATTTTGCAGGTTATTTTGAATCCCCCAAAGACAGAAGATAAAATCTTCTTGTTCTTGAGGATTAGAAGTATCCTTGATGAATATCATTTTTTCAAAACTTATCCATTTCCTGAGAATTAGATTTTTTTTCTTCTTGCAATTGAATCTAAAAATGGGAGGTAGAAGACTTTGACAGTCGTTGTGTTGTAAGAAAAGATTAATTAGAATCTCTTAAAAGATGTCAAAAGAATTTGGACTAAGAAAGTAAATTGAATTTTGTGTACATTTAACTCTATTAAAAGAGGAATTTTCATTTCAGAAATAACTTTGTAAAACTTTGTTTTTAAGGTATACATTAAGTGAAATAATTTTATATTATTTGTTTAAGTTAATTAATAGAAGAGCTTATAAATAAATCACATTTTATGTCTCAAAAAATACCTAATTAAAAACGCTAAATTTATCATTAGTTTTGTTTCCGTTATTTAATAAAAAATAAGGTAAAGACATTAAAATATAACATACCAGTTATGTTTTTTTTAGAATTGCACAATTTTAAAATAATCACTCAATAAAGAAAGAGAATATTTGGAACACTTCAAATGAAAAAAATCTTTCGATTTGTTTTTAATCTTCAAATTTGATTATAAAATGTGTTAATATCTTTGTCATTAAACAATATTACGAGTGAGGTGTACTTTTAAATAAAGGATGTCAAATAATGGTGAAAATATCTTTTAGGATTATTACTCATCAAAACAATTGTAGAATATGTTTTCTTTACTGATATTGAATAATCAGTCAACAACCAACATGCAATACACTTTAATTATTAAAAGAAGGTCATTAAAAATGAGAATTAGCCTTCATAAATGAATATTAATTTAATAATTATTGTCACGTCTTTATCTAGCTAATACATTAACTATACGTATAACCATCAAAAGCTGAAAGGATAAATAGATCCATTCCATTTTTGATTCTTCATCAACAGAATATTATTTATTTATACTTGAAGTAAAATGATTTACTTCATTAATTATGTACATATTGTAACAGAATTAACAAATTCTAACTTATAATATTATCTTAGCCACAGGTAATCGTTAAATACCATTTTGAATTGACTGGTTAACCATATCTCTCAATATCATCTCCCTGGTGTTTGACCTATGGGATGTGAAGATGATTGATTTATGCATTAATAAGTACCAGCTCTAGTGGACGTTATAGCAATCAGTCATTACGTGATGACGCACTCTTTGACCTCCATTAGTATTAATAATGCCACCTCTTATCTCCTTAATTTATATTTGTCTAACTAATACCAGAAATCACACACACACACACACACACACACACACACACACACACACTAAAATTATAACACTATAATATATCTGAATATATTTTGGAACACTGCATAGAATAAAGACATTAACTGACATTAAATTTGAATAAAATGAATAGTTTAATAAAATAAAATAATTTAGTTATAAATACAGTTTAAAACTAAAACAAATAATTAAAAATAAGTATTTACTTGACCAGACAATGGATAGATTATTGCATAAATATTTCACCCTTAATAACTTTACTTCTTGTTATTTACCCATTGACTGACATATAAGTATATAAAATTAAAAAAAAACCTGTATGTACACAAAAAAATCTATACCCATTTTATGCTTATGTGTGTATTATTTAGGTATGTAGAAAACTAACTTTAAATACATATAATTAAAAAGATATATTTTACTAAAATAATTAAAAATCTCACTTTTTTTTAAATAAAATAAAACTTCATTAATAGCAAATCATATAGAAATATTAACATTCAAATCAATCACAATGATGTGATGTGATATAGCTACTCTTTTATTGAAGTCAGGAATCTCTCAGCCACTATGCCCAGAAAAATGTATGAGCCACCTTACTTTCTCTTTCCATTCCTGATCCTAGGATTTCCCCATATTCTTCTCTATCCTGCTCCATTCCACTTTCACAACATCATTATTGTTCATTTTATCACTTTTATATCTATATCCTAGTTTATATTTTTCCAATCCCAGCATAAAAAACCCATAGCCCACTTTCTGTATAATCACTTGGTCTACATTTATTCTTTCACAACTCCATTATTTGTATTCTTTCTGCTTGTAAGCATTTACATTCAATTAGCAGATGTCTAATATTTTTCATGCCTACCTTACATAACTTGCAGATTAAGTCATCCACATTTTTCCATTTATGTGTATATTTCTTTGTTGCTAACAATCTTCTTTGAGCCTTAAACAGTATAATAGTTTGCTTGCTGTTATCACAAATTAACTCAATCCAATATTTTGTTTACTTCTATATATATTTAAACTCTTTTTACTCTTCATACTAGTTGTTCATCTTTCTAATTCCCTATTTTTATTAATACATCTATACGTCTATCCCATTCTTTGTCACTATGTCATTCAACAATCCTCCTAACACATTCATCTCATCTTTTGTACAAGTACACTGACATAAAGTCTTTATCCAAATCTTTTGCATACTGTAATAATTTTCTCACCCATCTTGCTGCCTGTCTTTACTTATAATCCAAATAAATACTATTTTGGCTATTATCTTACTATCCATAAATTGCAATCTACTGAACATTTTCAATTTGCTTTTTTATTGCATTTAAATATCAGCCTTTCAAGCTAATGCATGCACAATTAGCTTGAAAGGATATTTAAATATAATACAATTGTAAACATAGGATATATAAAAATAAATGCTTAATTTGCTTTTTTGCATTTCTCAGATAAAAATTTTGACTCTCCCATTTCTCCTTGAATTGTTTCATTTGCTGTCCACACATCTGCATATAATACATGTTTTCCTACTTCTCTTTGTACTTTTTCTGAGTATATAACAATCATTTAGTAACAAATGACACACCATTACAATAAGTTAACCCTCCTACCGCCACTCCCTGCCATACAATGTCATATTTATTATATGAAAACTGTTAATTTCTTTATCGATCCCTTTCTTTTCTTTGCTTCATTTATCAATTTTTTCTCCCATTCATCCAAACAATTCCTCTGATCATTTAACATGATTCCCAAATAGTTATACTTATTCACACCATTTAACTTTATATCCCCCAATAAAAATGCTTTCTCTTCTCTTTCCCAGCATTTATTATCATTACTTTTGATTTTTCTTTACTAAATTTAACACCCATCTCTTTACCCACCCTTGCAAAAATCTTCAGCACAACTTTCATATCTTCCCTGCTTTCTATGCACAAGAAGAACTCAGCAAATAAAAGACCTGATATATATACACTCTCTTGCCATCTATTAATGCTATCATACCCCTCTTCCTAGTCTTTCTATTGCACTTCCATTTCTCTCAAATATAAAAAAATGGGTGACATTGGGCAACCTTACCTTTCTCTCAAATATAAAAATATGGGTGACATTGGGCAACCTTACATTAGCCCCACCCATTTTTAACTGTAACTGATTTTATATTTTTTAATTGACACATATGGTAATTATTTTCGTATAATCTCTAATATATAGGGTATATGAGCACAGACTTTCACATGACCCACCACTCTCCACTCTATCTCATAACACTGATACCCTTGAACACATATATGTCAAAAAAGATAAATAATTACCAATATACATATTTCAGGCTAAACCAGCAATCATCAGTTGGTTATCATCTCTATACATATATGCAATAAGTTCTCAGGTATATATTAAAATAGCCAATCTTCATACATTTGACAGGCTTCAATCCACTCTACAGTCCAACTTTTCAACCATCCATCCAATAACTTTAGGTCAACATGGATGCAATGAGAATCTCAGCCTCAGAGTTATTAAGGTGTGTTCAAATGAAATGTTTTTTTAAAAATGAAGTAAATAATATTAGGGAGAAATGTATTAAAAATGATTATCCTGAATATATTGTAAAAAGATTAATATCTAATTATAATATTGAAAATATAAAAAGAAAAATTAAATTGAATAGAAATGGGAAAAATAAAAAATTATTTATGTAGGATTTAGGGTATCAAGGTATTTATTTTTTAAAATTAAAAAACTTTTTAGGTATTTTAGTAGGAGATATAATACATTTGCCTGGTTTATAAAAGGAAACAATGTTTGGATGACTTAATAAATTATTATGATAAGACTGATATTTTAGAATGTATGAATTCAGTATATAGAATTAAATGTATGGATTGTTATAAAAGTAATGTAAATATGACTTATATAGAAACAAGTAAAAATAAATTAAAGACTAGATTAAGGCAGCATTTATATGATAAAAAATGTGCTATATATATATTCATAAAAAGGATTTTAAACATGAAAATTTTGATATAAGGCCATTGGAATGTGTTAAAAAAAATTAAAGAGAAAATAAAAAAAAAGGAAGCACATATTGATCAGTATAAACCAGTATTAAATAGAATGTTAATAAATAAAGATAAAAAAAAAAAGATAATATAGGAATAAAAAGGGTATTAAAAGGAATGTTAATAGGTAAAGATTTAGAGATTAGATGGATAAAGATTTAGAGAATAGATAATAAAATTATATGAGAAGAATATTAAATTATAAAGGTTTTTTAAAACAGTTAAATATAGGGAAGGAGGTAAATAATTATATTTGTAGATGTAATAATATTGTGGTTTTATTTGAATATTATATATATATATATATATATATATATATATATATATATATATATATATATATCAAAATATTAATATATAACAAACTAACCAAAGGAAATACATATAAAAACAAAAAAATAAAGACTTATAAATCCAATAAATAATATAATATTTCAACCAGAGGACTGGTTTTCATCAGAAAGAAAAAAATACACAGTAAAATGGCGATAATCAAAAATTACAGATTTGGTAAAAGATTAAAAATTTAACAAAACCCCCCTGATTGGTCACAAAATCTAACACAGAATATCTACCCAATCAATGACAAAATTCAAACAAAAAAAAAAAAAAACTACATTCCCTCCTAATCAAGCTTAAATTCTATTTAAATTAAAATAAATATAAAAATAAAAAATCCAAAATTAAAAATTAAAATATACATATGTGCATACATAGAAAAATTAAACTATGCTCACACACAAAAAATAGCTGTGCTCACATTAATATTCATTAAAAACTAAAATACTTATACATTTTAAAAATTATAGTTAGTGCAAAGTACAATAATTTATAACTAATTATTTATCTATAAACCAATTAAACACAGATATTAAACATCCATGTAACCAATCTTTACATAAAAAAACCTCATATAAGAAAATTTTCACATAAAAAACACACATATAGAAATCATTTAGGAGACCAGGTAACCCAGAGATGTAATAGTTCCAGTGTTCAAATTCAATCCATGCGGTTCTAAGGTCTTGGATTTAAAAATAAAAAAACTCTCCTTTTGTTTCCTCTCCCTTGTAGAAGAAAAACCTTCCTGAAGAATCACTACTTTTAAATCATCAATTGAATGATTCGGTAAGTTAAAATGTTTTGAAACCGGTCTATCTTTATTCTTATGCAAAATGTCAAATCTATGATTAGTCATTCTGACATGTAAACTATTTGCTGACTCACCTATATACTGGTTTAAACATCTACTACACTCTATCAAATATATCAAATTAACACTTTTACATGTAACATATTATACCATTTGAAATTACAATTCTTAGTACTAAAGACCACTTTTGTCACAACAATATGTTTACATGTAAAATATCTTTTATCTTTACATGGAGAACATCCTTTTTCCTGTACAGAACTACTAATAAAATTTGTTTTGACAAGTATATCTCTAAGTGATCTATGTTTTCGATATACAGCCTTAGGTGGATTAGAAAAAATAGATTTTAAATAATCTGTGGACTGTAATATGTTAAAATGTTTTGCCAATATCCGGTTAATATTCGGTAAATCTCTATTAAAAGTAAGAACCAATGGTGAAACATCTAATTGTTTTTTACTCTTTTCAGATAAAAGAAGTTTCTTTCTATCAATTAAAGAAGATCTCCTTACTGCATTATCCAACAATGTCTTAGGATACCTCATATTGAGCAATCTATTATATAAAATACTATTATTTTGTTGAAGAAATTTCTCATCATTACAAATCCTCTTCATCCTTAAAAATTGACTATAAGGAATATTAGCCTTTAAATGTTTAGGATGGTTACTATAAAAATGTAGATAGCGGTTATTATCAGTTGGTTTCCTATATACAGTGGTAGTAAGAACTCTATTAGTGTAAATAACTTCAACATCAAGAAAATGAGTAATTGATTTTGAAAAATTCATTGTGAAATTAATATGTTTATTAAAATTATTTAAATAACTTAAAAAATTATGAAGTTCAATTTCACTATGTGGCCATATCATGAAAATGTCATCTATATATCTAAGCCAAGTGTGAGGTTTCAGCTTAGCATTATCAAGTATAGAGGACTCCAGTTTTGACATAAAAATATTCGCATAACTTGGTGCCATCTTTGTACCCATTGCAGTACCTTGTTTCTGTAAATAGTATCTAGAATCAAAAGTAAAAAAATTATTTCTTAAAACCAAATATATTAATTCAACCATAGTAGTAATAAAATCATGATCATACTCTCTATCTTGTAAAGCACATTTAATAGCCTCAACTCCATCATCATGAGGTATATTTGTGTATATGTGTGTTTTTTATGTGAAAATTTTCTTATATGAGGTTTTTTTATGTAAAGATTGGTTACATGGATGTTTAATATCTGTGTTTAATTGGTTTATAGATAAATAATTAGTTATAAATTATTGTACTTTGCACTAACTATAATTTTTAAAATGTATAAGTATTTTAGTTTTTAATGAATATTAATGTGAGCACAGCTATTTTTTGTGTGTGAGCATAGTTTAATTTTTCTATGTATGCACATATGTATATTTTAATTTTTAATTTTGGATTTTTTATTTTTATATTTATTTTAATTTAAATAGAATTTAAGCTTGATTAGGAGGGAATGTAGTTTTTTTTTTGTTTGAAATTTGTCATTGATTGGGTAGATATTCTGTGTTAGATTTTGTGACCAATCAGGGGGGTTTTGTTAAATTTTTAATCTTTTACCAAATCTGTAAATTTTGATTATCGCCATTTTACTGTGTATTTTTTTGCTTTCTGATGAAAACCAGTCCTCTGGTTGAAATATTATATTATTTATTGGATTTATAAGTCTTTATTTTTTTGTTTTTTATATATATATATTTGTGATGTATTAATATTTTATTTATTTGTGTTATTATTTTTATGTTTTTTATTTTTTATTTTATTTTATTTTTTTGTTTAAGGAAACTTGATAATGACTACAGAATGTAGTTGAAATGTTGTTATGGAGAAAAAATAAAATTATAGTTTAAATAAACAAGTTTTAAAAAGAAAAGGAAGAATGTATATTTTATATATTTATTATTTCTTTATCATTTATTTACATTTTAATATCATTTATATTCTCAGATCAACAATTATTGTGTGAGTTCTAAAGTAAATTCAAAACTTTTGCAGTTTTTTTTTTACTCATGTCTTCCCTTGATCCATATTTAAACTTAGTTTCAATATCTGCTGTAACTTTCATTTTGGGGTTCTTCCATGTGCCACCTACAAATTTAGAAATATTACTTAGAATTTTCCATTGCTTCTGGGACTTGGTGATTAAATAAATTAAGATTCTCAATTTTCTGTCATATTTCTTCTGGCAGTGCATAATTCTGCAATGTTAATTTTGGCCTGTGTATTTTGGCTTTAATTGTTCTATGAACTCCTTGTATAAGCGACCTCAATAGAACTTCCTTCAATTTAAGAAAAAAATTCTTACATCAAAAAGTTGCTTTATCAAAGTATACATTAAGCAGTTAGGGAAAACTTTTAATTGTAAACATTTTTGCAAAACGGTGAGACCTTCTTGTTCTCTTACTAAGTTATTGCAAATCTATATTGCCCAAACTTATCCATTGTCTTATGTAAATCAAAATCAATAATTTGTTTTCTTTTTTCTGGATGATTGCAATATTCAACTAAATATTCTGGGCATTTATACAGAAAAGTAGTCTTTACAATTTAAACTTAGCTTTTATTAATGCTAAATGTGCTTTTGATATATAAAATATCATCATAGTATCATTACTGCTTTAGAAATCTGAGCTTTTAAGCACCCTTGATAAAAATATTTTAATATTAAAGAACATTTAAATTTATTTTGATATTCAAAAATATTTAAATCTATTTAAATAATCAGCTTCTTTGAGAGGGGGGTGCATGGGTCTTTTCTGATTATCTTTAACTATTGCTCAAATCTCTTTAATCTTTTGTTTTGTCTTCCCTCTCAATGCATACAATTCCAGCTTTTGAAAAATGAAATTTATGGCCACATTGTTTGCTCATAATCCAAAAATATTGAGAAATATTTCAGCACTCTTATGTGCTCTATCATATAGGTATTTATGCTGGGCTAGTCTTGTTGAGAGATTAACCCTCAATTCTCCATAATATGCAAATTCAGTCAAGTGTTTGTAGCCAAGAGGTCAGCATAGCCACCTTGCAAGCAAGCAGTTGCTTGCAGATAGTTGTCATGGGTTCACTTCTTGGACAATGCTTTGACATAGGGAAAAAAATGCAAATTTACATGTAGGCTGGTTGCATTTGCTTTTGATGATGATTTGGTCAGCTGATTCCATAGGCACTTTATCTTTTGAATTATTGAGCAATTAAGTAAAAAATGTATTAAACACATTTATCATCATGTCTATTAATTGCATTGTTATGTTTTTGGCTCTTATCTAACCGTTTTTTATGATTATAGTAAATCATATTGCACTTAGCAATGAAATGAATGAAAAATTATATAAACAATATAAATAAAGTTGTATAATGTATGTTTTATTTATTTTGTATATTGTTATGTTATATAGTCAATTATTGGAAGTTATATTGGATCTCTTTATTAAGATTGTATTCTATTTTATTGATGTTTTATTTTGTTGTTGTTATTTTACTTCCATTATGGAATACTAGAGAGTGTTATATATACAATAATTGGTTATTGTTAAAATAGATTAACATTTGAAAAGGGACTAAACCATATGCAGGAAAAGGCTTTTTAAAGTGCTGACAAAATGGCTCTAAATACAATAAAGTTGTCTGTCTTGAAAATCACAGATGTAGTCAAACTGATAAACAATACAAGCACATAAATAACATATAATAAATTAAAATAATCAGTTAACATCAGCAAAATCAAGTATTGAAACATCTATTTTTAATTATTCTCTTGATTATCTACTGACTTAAATTTTTTATTAAGGTGAGTCACTTGTGCTGCCTCTACAGGGTACCTCCAGCATGAACACACCTTTATAAGATAATATTTGAAAAATTTACCAATTAAAATTTATAAATTTCTAATGTTTTATTTTTTTTTAATGGCTGTGTCTGTAAATTTAATAGAAATACTGTGCTGAATGATTGAGTGCAATGACAAATATTCAGACCCTACAGCATATGGTTACCAGTCGGTTCCAGCTTCAGCACTTTTGGTGTTCAAATTTCTTATAAATCATGATCAAGGAAGCTATTCAATTACTTGTATAACTATTTTATAACAATTTTTAAGGTGCTACAATAGCAATTATAGCTTAAATATTACTGCAGTAAATTAACTCCTATTATCATAAATTCAACATTTGTTGATTAAATTTCCAGAATCTATTAATCATAAGATATGAAAATCTCTATAAGAAGAATGATCTTTATGTTATTTATATTATAATGACCAAATGTAGAAATAATAATTATAAGAAACTACTTTTCTTTTTATCAGTCAAACAATCTATATCATCTTCTAATTTCCAATTCTCATTCTTCTCTGTCATCTTCTCTGTCCATCCATAAAATCTTTCTGCAGTTTCTGTTTCTATCTATTCTCTCTTTGAAGCTCCTTTTTGGATGCTTCATTTTTCTTTTTCCTAGTGGTATCCAGTTTAATATTTGTTTTTTTTGCAATCCTTTCTGAGACATATTCCAAACATGTTTATATCATTCCAATAATCTTACTTTTTTACCATTTACTGTAGTGTATTACAATATTCATTATTTCTTAAATCCATTTATTGTTCGTGCATTCTCTTTTTGGCCTTCCTATAAATTTATAACAATACTTTATTTTTGTAACCACCAATTCTCTTTTCATTCTTTCTTTCAATTATCAATCCTAACTTCCATATACAATAATACTTTTCATTATTGGGTCATGTATTTATCTTTTATTTGCATTTAATATATTCTGACTCCACAATAGCCCATTTAATATCAGTTTAGTTTTTCTATCCAGTCCATTTCTTTCTTGTATAGCTTCATCTTTTGTTTTCTTTTTATGACTTTCATGCCAAGAATACTCATATTCTTCACATTTTCCAATCCTTTATCCATCTTCCAATATTACATCTTGTTATGTACTTCCAATGCACATATTATTTGTTATATTTATTTCTATGTCTTATTTTCTATATATCTCTATTAATTTTTTAGCCACATAACTTACATTATCATGATCATCAGCCAAAACTATTTAATTTACTTGTGGGATTCTAGGAAGGCTCTAACTGGATCTATTAAATCAGTGGTTATATGGAAATAAATTACCTTCTGCAAGTCTACAGGTACAACAGATGAAGCTCTTTTACTGTAATGAAATGAAATTCATTTAGAAGCAACTATAACATAAAACTCTGGTCCTCCAATATTCACAAACCAAATAGAGTAAATAGCTAAGGGGAATTTGAAAGTCTATGTTCAAATCCTCTATAGTTACATTTAAATTCTAAGTATATGAATTATGCTTGTAACACAAATATTACAGATTCAGCACGTATTCCTCCCATACTTCTTCTATGTATTTAAATGGACAAGGTTCTATACATGAGGGTCCAGAGTGAGTTAACATGGGTGTGACAATAATATTGGCATTAACAAGGAATTTCGTATTCCGTCATCAGATTTTCAATGATATGGATGGTTGAAGAGTTGGAGGATGGAGAATATTAAAGCTTGTCCATTAAAGTTTGAAGATTTGCTGTCTTAATATAAACCGAGCACTGATTATATATATATGTGGGAGATGATGGTCGGAACCATCTGATGAATTCTGGTTCAGCATTAAATACATACAGTGGAGATCATTTATCTTTTTTACATGTGTGATTATCAATTATATGAGATAAAGTGGATAGCTGAGGGGAGGTTGAAAGTCTGTGTTCAAATTTTCTATAATTACAATTACAAAAAAAAATGAATGTTAAAAAGGGCAACATATACAACTAACTATTAACTATTATTGAAACTTCTTTGTTTCTGTTGTTAATTATGTTTTCTGATTACTTAGAAAAGTTTTATATGGAAAAATAATCTAATAAACTGTTAATTTAACGATAAAATATCTTCATAACACTGACCGACATAACCGTATAATTTTTCGAAAAAATATTTCTATTTTTTAATTAATTATTATATCAAAATTGTTTTAGCAGAAATAAGAATGATCAAATTCAAGGCAATTAACATTGTTCATGAGAGTTTCAAACAATTCTTGTATTTCATTGAAATTTTTTTATAAAAATGATTGCATTTTAGTGGCATCTAATAAAATAAACATTCTTACACTTAAAATTATTTAATAAGAAGCTCTAGATGAACATACACAACTATTTATTTTTGTTTAAAGCATAGCAAAAACTAAAGGGGTGGAGGTATTTCTTTTTCTAAAAGGAATTTAGAAAAAGCTAGGCATAGTCACAAAAGCTATCTTTTTATTGGAATCACTTGAAACTCGTCAAATAAAATTGATTAAATTTTTCAAGTCTTAAAGGAATTCCATATATTGAATTTTTATTTTCGTTCCAACGTTTGAATTGAAGCCTTAATTATTTCAAATATTGAATGAAATCTTAATTTGTGAAATGAAAATCTTTTTTAATACAGAAAGGGCAAACGACTTTAACTTCATTTTTAGACTACTTCCACTACTTTTCGTATATATATATATTAGTTGTTGCTAATCGTTAGAGATTTCATTATTATATTTTCATTTTCTTTTGAAGCTTAACCAATATCATAGGTCTTTTGGCCACATCATTCAAATCATTTATTTATATGCTTGTTGATTTTGTTTCGGTTAGTTTTCTGAAAATTAAACGTCTTTGCGTTCGACTCAACGGAGCAGATTTAACATAAGTTGAAATCTGTCTTGTTGGTTTTTGAGATTTAGCAAATAAATAATCAGGCGGGTGATTAATTGAAGGAAAGATTTATAAAATATGAGATTGGGCATTCAAATAGTAGGAGGATGGTAACAGTTTCATTCAAGAGATCAAAATGGTTTTTTTTTTTTTTTACTTTACCTTCCCTTATGAATCTATTTAGGAATTTTTAATTTTTAAATTCATCATTTCTCCAAACTTGTATATTTAAATACTCGATATATTAGTTTTAATTCATCTCATCATTCAATATAATAATATTTTATAACTTTATTGCTCTGGCCAAGTATTGAGTTTCAATGTTATAAAAGTTAGGTTGATTCTGTTTGTTTGATGAGAAAAAACAATTTTTAAATTAATGATGAATAATTATGCGTCACATCAAAAGCATAAAGATTTCGGAGGCTGTATAATTGTAAGTATTAATTTTAAATAGATAATGTATTAATTAGATATATAAGTATGTTTAAAGTAAATAAGCAATCGTGTGAGTGATTACTTGATTGTAAGGTTACAAGAAATTTGAGTATTCAGACAACAGATGAAATCAGTTTTATTCAATCTATTAAAGTGACATTCTTTTTTATTTTACTCAATTGTGAATCTATGTAGAAACTTTGAGTTTTTGAATTCACCATTTTACTAAACTGCATAAGGCATTAAGCCAGTGACTCTTAATATATCAAAATGCTCAATGCATTAATCAATCATTTTAATATATAGGGGGTTTGAACTCAGACTTTCACACGACCCTCAACTATCCACGCTATTTCATACTTCTGACACATTTGATCACACATATGTCAAAAAGATGTGTGTGATCAAATGTATCAGAAGTATGAGATAGCGTGGATGTTAAGGGTCATGTAAAAGTCTGAGTTCAAACCCTCTATATATTACATATTGGAGTGTAGGTATGAAAATGCCTGTACTGTAAAAAAAATTCATATATTAATCACTTTAAATGATTTGCAATATATATATACATTGATTAACGTTCTCACCTCTAACTAAAGTTATTTATGGTAATTATGTATACAACAATAGTAAAAGCAATTAAAAGTGGCTATACACTGGTTGGATATATTATTGATTGTTAGTATTAAAGGAGAGATAAATTATTTAGAGCAATAATCATTTTAAGGTAATAATTTTTAGCGTTACATTTAAATCAATACAAAAGCATAACTTAAATGCAAAGTTTGTTTACATAAGTAGGTCAAGGTCAGCATGCTTATAATCAGTATATTTATATTTAACCACTAAACATCACATGATTATCATTCTTTATGCTTATACAATCTATTTACACAGACACTGAACTCTCCATACAGAAGCACCACTCAGTACAATCCACAGTAATCAATGGCTGCAGGAAGATTTGTGCATAAAATCCCTATCTAGTGTCTACTCATCCTATATCTCCAGACTAATTTCAAACTTGTGGCTTTCATCAGTGAGGAGCCTTGGATATAAGAGCACTGCACTTAAATTTTAAGATCTAATGCAACCCTCCAGCAGCCATCTTTTACCTTAATAGCTAACTACAAAGCTTTGAGTCTAATATGACAACACAATAATGTTTTTCAATTCAAGCTCATTAGCTTGTATAAATCTGAGCTCAGTTCAGCAGTCACACATTTTGATGTCTTTGGTTCTTTAATAATTACTGTCACCATAATCCTAGCATTTACTGTATGGGGAGTTTACCCTCTGTACTGTGTAAGCATAGAGAAAGGTGATTATGCAATGTTTAATGGTTTAATACCATTCATGCCCAATAGGATTATAGTGACTATGGTTATTAAAGAGCCAAGGACACCAAAAAGTATGGATGCTGAACTGAATTCAGATCTATATGACTATACAAGCTAATGAGCTTGAATTGAAAACATTATTGTGTTTTCATTGTGGACTCAAAGCTTTATAGTTAACTAATAAGATAAAAGGTGGCTGCTGGAGGGTTGCATTAGATCCTAAGATCCATGTGCAGTGCTCTCAGATTCAAGGCTCCTCACTGATGAAAGCCACAAGGTAGAAACAAGTCTGGGGATACTAGATGAGTGATTTCAAGCACAAACCTTTTTGCATCCATTGATTAACTCTGGCTTGCACTTAGTGGTCTATTGTATGAAGTGTTTGTAAATGGCTGATTAATAATTTTTTTTATTAAATAAAGTTAGTGGATATTTAAAAAATACTTAGTAATTATCAAAATTCATGAAAATTTGATATAAATTGATTGTTCATGGATATTCAAAATGTCTGAAATAATTATTGTCATATAATTGATTTTCATAACAAAATGCAATAAACATGATAAGTAGATATGATATAACACTTTTTTTGCATTGTTTAAAAACAACTTGATTTTATTTCCTGTTTCAGCTGAATTTGCAGCTCTCATATAAAAATTCATAATAAATATATACACTAAAAAAAGCAGGAAATTCAATAGGCAAACAAAAAAAAAAGGCCTTAAGTAATACAGATATAATTGAAAAGTTACTAATAGATAATTATGCCAAAGAAACTGGACATATGTTTGAAAATAAAAAATATCAAACATATTTTATAAAATAAATATTAAAAAAAAAAATAAAAAAATAAAAGAAGCATTATTTATTAAAAAAAATAATCCCAAATTTAATATAGTCAAAAATCAAATATTATCAATGTGTGGCTAAAATAAAAACTAATAAATCAATGTTAATTCAATGTAATTTTAAAAATAAGAAATTGATGAATTAGTTTTTTATTTAAAAATATAAATACTTAAACAGATAGAAAAAGTTATAATACAAAAAGACATTGTGTGTTCTGTAAAAAAGATTAAGCTGGTAAAAACCTTGCTAAAATGGTCTTAAAATAATTTTATTTGCAGATATAATTACAATTATTATAAAAAAGTGATAAAATGTATTATAAAAATAGCAAAAGTGTATTAAAATATATATTATAAAATAGTGTTTATATTAAAAATAATTCATAGTAAAGCTATAAGAAATACCTTTGTAAAACTGAAGGTATAGTTATTAATTATTTCATATATATATATATATTGAAGATTTTCATAGGCTACAGATATAAATGAAATATTATATAAATAAATATATATATAAACTGACATTTTGACTATTTTATATTGGATGTATTCTAAGACATTATAATATAAAGATAACATATTTCACATAAAAAAACAACAGCCTTATAAACAAGGCTAAAGACTCAATTCCTTTTGAAGCATATGGAGTTTATGAAATTCCATGTAACATTTGTAAAGTTTACTATATAGATATAAGTAATTATTGCATCAATGCTAGAAATGATGAACATATTAATGCAGTTGAAAACGCTCATCATCATCAACACTATCTTCATACTATAGATACAGGTCATAGTACTGATTTTTCTATCCACATGCGACACTCTCCAAAAATTTCAGATCAGAGAAGCCATTGAAATTTTTAAAAGACCAGATTGTACTAACAAATGTGCTGTTGCATGCAAATTACATTCCATTTGGGGGAATTTTTTTTTTTTAAAAAAAAATCATTAATGTAAATAATTTCTCATAATTATTATTTCTATTTTCTATTAATAGAATGTTCACTATTGTTATACATTAGTGTTTACAGCGCCTCTACAATTATTTTATAACATTTGTTACCAATTGAAGACCTGTGTAACCTAGTTGAAACATCGGTTTACATATATATTAAATAAATTTATATATATATATTTTAAATATATATATTTTAAATAAATTGTTGATTGTATCGATAATGGGATTGTCTAAGTGTTGACTGGTTTTTAATGGTTTAAATAAATTATACGCAGATGTATCCGGACAATATTTCATTTATATATATAAAGTTTAAACTTGTTTTTGAAATCTAATCTTATAAAATATGTTCTGTATATACTTATAATTATTTTAAATCAAAAAAGTTAAATATATTTGTAGTTGATATTTAATATATTGCTATGAAATATAAATTTATAAAATATAACTATAAATCTATATTGCAAATTCAGCTGAAACAAAATTAACTAAAATTGTTTTCAAAAAAGAAAAAAAAGATTTATTATATTAAATTGAGCAATTCATTAATTTATACATGTGTAAATGCCCCCAAAAATTTATTTAAAGAAAGTATCTGCATTCCCTTCCATAAAAATTACTAACTTTGATTTTTAAGAACGGATATTTTTCAGAAAATTTTCTAATATTCTATAAATTTTACAAGTGCAGTCTTATAACTATATAGAGGGTAAACAAATCTCCACTCCAGTCCTGTTATAACCATGATCTTAAACTGCAAGTATCCTTGCAGTCAAAATTTTTCTATAATTTTTTTTTATAAAAACAATTATTTTAAATAAAAATAATTTTCTTAAAGGTGACTACTGTTACTCTACCCAAAATCTGCACTAGATCCTAATTAATTTAATGGTTGCACAGCATTTCATGAGAACAGAAATATTTAATAAAGACCATTTTTGGTCAATTTAATTTCTCACCATTATTAACATTTGCGACTGATACATAACAAAATATCAGTATTTTTGATCAACTTTATATCTAAGTTATTTAACAATAAATTTTAATTTTAACTATGAGATATGTATGAAATTATTTTTATGTGAATACTACACTTATTTATATTAAAGTCAAAATTTTATATAATACTAATATATTTACATACATATATTAAATATACTTAAAACTTTCACTCAGTCACATGTTTTTGAAACACATGAACACAGACATTTAAAAAAGACAAAAGACTTTCAAGATACATTTTGCAAAGAACCATTATTCTTCAGTTAGTCCAAGTTGTAATCTCTTACACATATTTTTATTATTTAGTCAATATTTATCAATATCAAACTATTTCACTTTAATTTACAAATGTCTTACTTTCTGCATTAACAACTTTCTTTGTATTAGACTTTTATTAACATCTCAAAGTGAAATGGGCATATAATTGTAACCATATTTACATATAGTATTTTTTTTATATAAAAATTGACAAAAATTTGCATCAGAATTATTAAAGAAAATATAACCAAAGAAAGTAAAATATATAGCTATATATCTTACCCAGATTTCTAAAAAAAATCATAACATATGTTAAATAAATTATTTAATGGAAGATTAATAGACTTAATTATATATCATCTACATTAGCTACCTCAAACTTTCAGGATGTAATGTATTTGTAAGAATGATTATATAATTTCCATGTTTCTCATTCATAATTTATCTCTATGTGCAGTTAAATAATCATATGGCAATGCAGAATTTCACCATAAATAATTGACAAAAGCTTTTTAAATGATACATCATATAAATTTTTCTGAGGTTTTTAATTCAGAAATCTAGAGAATGATGAATAGAACTGTTAATGATGTATAACAGTACCCAAAATGTAATATTAACAACCTGATCAAAAAATGGACTTAGCCTAGTTTTCCAAAAATGTCCTGAATTGAAACCTCAAATTTCTATCCTGATAAAAGATTTCAGGATTGTCAAATATCTTGATTTATCATAACTAGTAAAACAATTCCAAAAATAATGTGTTTTTACTGTTTGCTATTAATAATTAATTACTAAATTAAATCTACACAGAGACAAAATTCTCCATACAGTAGCACCACTCAGTGCAAGCCAAAGTAATCAATGGATGCAGGAAGGTTTTTGCATAAAATCCTTATCTAGTACCTATTCATCCAATATCCCCAGACTAAAGAATAGTGATCATGTGATGTTTAGTGGTTTAAATTAAACCTAGGTACTGCAGTTAATATTTTATTAATAAAATTTTAGATCAGCAAAGATTATATGTTTACTGTTCAGAGTTCCATCACTTTGGGAATGCTGGGAAAATACTTTTAAAATTGTCATTTTAAATTTTTAAAAAAATTTTTTTTTATACCCATTCTCAGATTAGGGATGAGTTTTATAGAACTTTTTTCTTGTCTTAGTTATAATATTTATAAATCTGGAAACCCTATCTTATCCAAACATAATTTTAAAATGTACCAATAGTTCTAATATTACATCTATACATTGCTCAGCATGTCGGTGTAATCTATATACAGCTCATGACAACTGACTTCTCTTCCTCTATTTTAAAACACTCATTTTGTATTAATTAATACAAAACTCCAAATGACTTAACTTTAAATAATTTTTTAATGCTCTGTCAACATTATTTATCAAAACCATAAAGTTCTTGTTTTTCTTTCACAAACGAATTATATTAAATTTCAAAAATGGCCGACATTATGTAATAAAATAATATAATTTGCGATAATTCATCTTAGTTCTTAAAACCAAGTTCTGTTTACAAAATCAAGCTTACAATTACAAATAAAAAAATTAAAACAACAATTATTCTGCTATCATTAATATTATTTACATTATAATTACAAAAACTATTTAGCATATTCTATTTTGACGAATATAAAAAACGCATCAATTCATAAAATTAGAAAATTCAATAGAACATATCTACATTTGGTGACATTCTATACATTAAGCGTAACTGATTCCGGAACAATTGAAAAACATGTATTTAGGATTAATCTGTTCCAGATTCAAACCCTCAAACAAAGCTATAATCTACACTATTTAAGTACCAAAAATTTAATTTAAAAAATATAGGCATAAAAATACGAAATTAATTTACTGAATGTAATTTTTATATACTGCATTAACAATTACAGTTGAACTTTTAAAATCATAAAAATTGTTACACAGATACTACCACCTGTCATTTGCTTTGCATTAATCTTTGTTATTAAGTTTTCATCTGTTCTGCTTTATCTGGGAATTCTCTTATATGTTTTTGCATTTTTATTTCTATCATATATTTTAAAAAGGCATTCCATATGCAGAACTTAAACCTCTGATAATTTTACCACTATCTAAAGTGAGTGTCCACTTTATATGATCGTGTATCTTATTATTAGAGTATTGCTTAGCCAAAATCAAAGAAGTCTGTGTAAAGATAAAAAATATAAAAAAAGTGTGAAATGTAAATAAAAGTATTAAGTTGATATATTAGTACAAAAGTAAGTGTAAGAAAGGTATACGTATAGAGGAATAAAAAAAAGATTAATAAAGTTAGTAAAATGTAGAGACATAATAGTTCTCTTGCTACACAACTATACAAAATATAAAGGTTTTGTGGTTTGATTCCTATATAAAGGAAAGACCATGTTTAAATTAAAATAGTACAAAACCCATCCCATTATTGAAAAAATGATAGATATGACAAAAGACCTATATTTGAACTATGGAAATAAAATTAAAATGTTTCTTGTTTATAATGACTATGGTTGAATGATCTATTAGTTTCCATACTGGGATTATAAACGGATTATACTTGTTTATTAATATTACAATGAACACATTTTTTTATTTGCAAGGAAATCAAGTCATATATCACATGACTTAATTTAATATAACATTTTTCTATGCACATTTTTCTATGATGCAAAATTCTATGTTTAAAATTTTTGCATAACACAAAATACCTAAAATAACAAACCAATGTTCTAAATTATGGTTAATAAAGCAGGAAAATAATGGTGTGTATATTTTAATGATTAGGATTTTTATGAGATTCTTATTGATGATTTAAAAAACAGGTATTTACTAATAAGTTTTAAGAGATGATGATTGAAGTTAATCCTTTATATGTAATAGAGAATTTATCAAACTTTTCCAGTGTTTAGTACTTAATAATTTTTATTCACTGAAGCTATCAGATGTCTATATATGGTCTTTTATATTTATCAAATTTATCAGATAATATGTATCAGATCTTTCTCAAAAAAATCTTTTCCCAGCAGATTAATTTCTGATTTTTTATATATTTTAACCAGATGTACCATTCCTGGTTTTTTTTTTTGATTATTTTAAAATGTCAATTTGCTCTGAGAGACATCTTCTGACAATACATTAACTAAAACTTGCACAGTTTTTCAATTAGTGAACATTATTAGGAAGTCTTAACACAATCATGGATAATTTTTTCAGTGAAAAAGATAAGGCAAAATAAGATGTTCAAATATATATTTATTATCATTCTGAAGAATACATTGCATTTCAAGTTCTCTATCTGAAGCTATTAATACAACCATTATATTCCAACACAAAGACAAGTTATTCAACTTAAACTGTATTAGCATAGTAAAAATGCTACAATGGGTATCTGATATTGTTCCTTAAAAAGTATTATTTTAGGATATAGTTATGTTTCCAAATTTTATTTTTTATTGTAACCATTGATTAAAATAAATTTAACATTTATATAATATTTAAATACGAGTAGAATTATATATCTTGTAAACTAGATGTAATTAGAGGGGATTTGAATCCAAACTTTCAAACTCTCTTTAATCATCCACTCATCTTATACAATTGATATACACAACCACACAATGCGAAGAAGATAAATGATCTCCAATATAAGTATTTCATGCTGAACCAGCACTCAGTAGTTGGTCCAGATCATCATATTCCACACACTTATATATTGTAACAGTCAAGTTTGTACATTCACATAACAGAATTCAGAATCCAAGCAAAAGAGACCGAAGCTGGCCAGACTAGGACTGTGACATCCCGAATCCGATCACACTTCAACTCATAAGCCAGTACTCCAAGACTCAAGACCCTATAAATGACCACCTTGAAATTACATGTAGTATACTCCTTTATTTGCAGCTGAGATAGGTCAGGGAAAAACAATGAGACTCATAATTAAATTACAAATTGATCGTATCTAACGAATAGCTAACTTAATGGAGACCTTTAATAATGCATATTCTATAACATAATAATAATGAGAATTGGATTGAATAATGAAACTGAGAGTAGACTAGGTTAATTTACTAAAGTTTTAATTTCTCCAATAATAAGTTTTATCTAAAATATATATCACAAAGTACATAACAAGTGGAAATGCATGCAGGCATTTAATGGCTCAAGAGTTTTAAGTATGCTCTTTGAACAGATTCTTTTATCAGATTAATAAATAAATTTACATTTAAATAGGATGAATGCAATGGTTATTCATCTTATGAATTCATGAAAGCCATAGATTGCTTTTGATATGTTAGAATCTGAATATAATTATTTTATGGATATATATATATATATATATATATATATATATATATATATAATAAATGCACGCAGGCATTTAAATAAATAGCTTATCACTATGCCATGTCTATAGTGGAACATATGCCGACTCCTCTTAATGTGTGGCTGAATACTAATAATTAAACTAAACCTTGGTCAACACTTATGGTAGACGTTTCTTGTCTGTTTATATTTATTTATTTACCCTAAATAGGGCTGCAATAACTTAGATTGACCGAATTTTTAAGAATATCTCAGACAATTGCTGAAAGAAACTAAAATAGGGAGGTAGAGTTGGCTGGTCTGGATGTACTAATGCACTATAGTACCAGCAATACAATAATAAAGTCGCTCTGCGGATGGATTGGTAGATCAAGGGTTTTTGCGACCAATGCTGGTACCCTGAAAACTGATCATTAAGCTGCATGAAAAGGAACAAATACTTCAGAAAGGCAGGGGACTTACATGCTAACCTGGCCTTAAACTCAGGCTTCACGACTGCTCTACCCTATGAGAGGAAGATGTGCTGGCTTAACCGAGGCTCCATCTTAAATACGTAAATATATGTGGCAGCAAAATGAGAAAAATATTTAATTGAATGAATCACATCCGCCAAGCAAAGCATTTTATAAAATTTAATATTCTATAGGCAAGAACAATAGCTTATTAGCTTAATCAAATAGAAGCCAACTCTTAGGTAGCATGATAAAATATATGCTATAGACGGGAATAATTACAGATAATCTTTGCTGTTCCAGCTAACTCTAATTTGTTATTGATCAAATGACAAGTATTTAAAAGGAGGGAAAGTATATTTGATGGGGTTTAATAAATAACTTAAATAGCAAATATACTTATAAATATTTATCAAGGTTAGTCTATTTCTTAGTATTTAAAAATTAAACCTCACTAAAACAAGCCACATTGCAAAAATTTACAATCAAACAATTATCAAAAAAATATATTAAATAATAACGAGTGAGTCATTACTATTTTCTTAAGAAGGTTTCAAAACAGTGCACAGAAATAAGATTATAAATAATTACGTGAAGAGATTTTAATTAATCTCTTCTTGAAATATTAAAATTTAGTATTTGCTGTTTCGAAGCGTCAGCATATCATAAAATAAATATAACAATTATTAAAACTATGTGATAAAAAAACTAACTAGAGACATGACTGCAGTGATAGTTTAAAGTAGAGAACATTAATTAATTTCTTAAGGAAGGAAATTTTAAAAGCAAGTGGATCATTTACAGATTTTAAAACAATAAACGAAAAGCTTTAACATTAAAAATATATATTGAGTAGTTAGCTAACTAGAATTTAAAAGGTAGTATGAAATTATAAAGAAAATATACAGAGCTTTGCAGTTTAAAATGATTTATTGGTATTAGTAGGTGCTTGAGCTGGAGCTTGGTGAGTTTCCTGGGTGGCTTGCAGCATGCTCTTCTTTTACAGGTGGTCTGTAGGTATTATAGCAGCATTCTTCTTCTTTTCAGTTAGATGGTAGATGTTATAGCAGCATTCTTCTTCGGTTAGATGGTAGATGTTATAGTGGCATTCTTGGTTATAAATGGTGTCAGATGAAAACAAATCCGTCGCCTCCTTACGGAGTGACAGCTAAGACGGCCACACTAGCTGGACATCTCAGTTCAAAAATAAATTTGATTTTTAAATACAGATGCACTTCAAAATGGAGTCTCTTCTCAGTATATCTTTTTTCTGTGTCTCAGTATTATAGATCTCAGTCAGTCTATCCTTCTGCTCAAAATATGGCCCATTTATATCTTTTTCTTACCAGCTTAACACCTTTAAAAAATTTTCTTTGCTTCATGATTACATTTTTAATTAATTTTGTTAACATACGATCTGATTCCAAATATGCTGATAAGTTTCTGAGGTGTTATAACTTTTCCTTAATTCTATTTTAATTAAATTCTAAAAACGTAATTTTGATCTTAAATATTTGATAAACTATTAAAGTATTTCAGTTATAACTTTTATGGTTATTTTGTAAAACTATTTTGCCAAAAACAATTTTAATCCAAAAATAACTTAAATGCTTATATTTGACGCAATTTCAATTAGCCAGATTTTAAAATGACTTTTTAACTTGACCAAAGGTAGGTGTGGTCACTAATTACATACTTGTTTATGACAAAATCTGTTTCTAACCAACTTTTAATTCTAAGAAAAAAAAATACTTAATTTTTAAAGAAGACTTCTCAGCACATTTGAAAAAAAACCTTTTAAACATTTTTAAATAAACATTTTAAAATATTTTCATCTTTTAACATTTTAAATATATAACACATTTGAATGTTTTAAATCATGCCACCCCTATATACATTACAAATATAGGTTGGATTATATATTGACATATGAATTAAAATAATAAATTTATTAATAAATTAAACCCTTTCATTATTTAACATAATAAAAGTATTTTATTAAAATAAACGCAATATTAAAAATAATACGCTATAATTCTATCAAGCCTATCTAATTATAGCATCCTTTCATATGTAAATATATAATGCTGTTCAGACAGCCATGACAGCAAATTGTAGTTTTATTTTACATATAGTTTAAAAGAGATTCGAATCTAACACAGACAAGTGGGCTACTAGATTGATGATGAAACGGCAAGGGATTAGGAGGTTCCCGTTTCAATATATAATCAGTGCTCAGTTTATATTAAGATAGCAAATCATATATAATGATAAAATCTCAAAAAATGGAGAAATATTTTAATCATTGACTATTTAGACTTGTCTATGCTTCTACAATTTACAAAGATGGTTGAACTTAATAAATTTTCATAATTTTTTTCTAGTTAAATATTGGCAATAATGAAACACTAGCTTCTTGGCTTTTCACTATATATATATATATATATATATATATATATATATATATATATATATATATATATATATATATATATATATATATATATATATATATATAGTGACCTTCTGAATGGGCACAAGTAATTGGGCTGTGTTATATCAGTAACGAATAACTGCATTGTACTAAAAAAAATGAAATCACCTTAAAATTTTAAAATTTTTCTATTAATGGCTCAAAAACTCATATGTGGGCCAACTGTGCATTTTGGTTAGCAACTTTTCAAGCATTTAGTGTTGTTATTATATTTTGATAGTGTTTAATGCCAGGAAGGGAGGTGGATTATTACAGAAAGTGTTATGATAGTAGTTGGATTGATGCAAGGTTTGTTTTATTTATTTATAAGATAGTATTGCTGTGTTGAATGTTTTTCTGATTTATTATTCATTGATACCCATTTACTTACTAATATTATAGTCAGTTGTAACCCATAGACATATTAGGTATATTTTAGTTAGTATAATTTAATATTCACATAGCAGGGTATATGTATGAATGTATCATTATCTCATTTCCATTTCATATCCTAATTACAACAAACAATATATTCAAACTTACAATAAAACATTTAAATTACAGTAATCATCTTTTATAATTTTGCAAAAATATATCTTCCTTAATGATTAATGCATATAGGAATTGGTAAATCATTTGGCCCATTTAAATAATATTATAAACCATTTTATTTGATAGCAAATTGATATTCATTTGTTTTAACTTTGTAAAAAGCTATTTTTTTATTATTATTTGATGAAGGTCAAAGTATTTTTTTTTAGAAAAGTTTTTTTTTTTATTAATATTAATTAAGGTTAAAAAAAAAAAAAATGTGGGAGTCAAGCTTCTGCTGATCAGGTGACTTTTTTTGATTGGTGGGGAGATTTTTTTTTTTTGATAGCTAATAATAGTTAATAATAATAAAAAAAGTCATTATCTTTTGTAATTTTAACAAGTGTAATTTTCATTTCCTGCTGCTATCGATTATATATCTCTCTTCCAAAACAGTTTAAAGTGAAACTTCAAAACAGCCTTTTCATGAAGCTTATTATTAAAACTCCAGACGTTTAAACTTTATTGGGGGATGTCTGAATAAAGAATATAAAGGTATCAATCTTGCTTTCTTTTGTCTAATTAAAACATTTAAATTAACACTTTTATTTTTGTTTAAGGATGTGCTTTTCTGATAGTAAACTTACGTTAGTTCATTTACTTTTATTTATCTCTGTTAAAAAGAATATGAAAATGCAAGAACTTTATAATTTTTTAAGTCCCATGTGTGATGTTTATAATGTTTTGTCATCATGGATGTATATTCAGAACTGTTTAACAAAATTTACTTTGATAAGCTCTCTGTTTAACTTATATTTTACTTATACAAAAGTGAAGTTAAAAGTTAAAAGGATACGTGTACTTGATTATGTGTTTGATATGTAATAATTATTGCAGAATATTAACATTATATTTTGTTTTATGTTTATAAAATAATGTGTTTTATTAAAGAAATAGAAATATGACTTACCCAGGATAATTAATTACTACTACTTACCAAATATAGATGTAATATTAAATACGCTTAACGTATATAGTGAAATTAAATTCAACGATTATATTAATATTTCTTAAGGCTAAGCGCTTTCAGAGCTCTGAAAGCGCTTAGCCTTAAGAAATATTAATATAATCATTGAATTTAATTTCACTATATACGTTAAGCGTATTTAATATTACATAGTTATTAATAGTGAAGAAAAAATCAGAAATTACAAATATAGATGTCTAAATCGAATAGAAGAACTTTAATATTACATATTTTTTTGTTCTCTTCGATATACGGATATAGGTGTTAATGCTTAAGGAAATACAAATTACCTGTGGACAATTACCAGCAATTTATTAAAATTAATAATGCAAATACCAATCTATAAATTATGATGGTGGATATTTTCTGCAGAAAAATATGTTAAGTTATTATTTAATTAAATACCATAGATGTGCTTAAAAATAAATAACAGAATATACCAATTAATAGCTGAAACTGTCTTTTCACGTATTTATTATTATAAATATTTATCGTTATGGATGATATATAAGTAAACTCTATTGGCTTATGGCTGAAGGATATTGGATGTTTACTAAATTAATTGTGAATTATAACTGTTTTGTCCTACAAGAACTTATTTTATGTTTCATATTCATATTTAAACATGCACTCATTTTGGAATTCATATCCGGATCATTTATTAAGCTTGAAAAGGAACTTTGCAAGTGAATATATATATATATTTTTCTCAAGTTAAAAGAATGACTATTTTTTTATTATTATTTATTGTTAATAGTATATATATATCATAGGTAGTTAGACAGATTTAGTGTTGTATGTATTTAATATTATATGTTTATTTAATTTGCGAGCATCGAGAACGTCAGGATGGTATACCCACAAAAACGATGGATATGCTGGTAAAAATCTTATTGCTTAAATATGATTTGTTTTCTTTTATTTGGAAGTGAAACATATATATTTTGGGTGTATTATTAAAGAGGATTTAATCTTATATATCTCTCTTTTACCTTGAAGGGAAAGTTAATTTCAAGAGTAGCTAGAAAATAAAAAAAAAAGAAAGAAAGAATATTGTGTTAGAGGTAATAAAACCTAAGTTATTAGACTATTACTGTTTAAAGTATAAAATCCGTTCATAATAATTTAATATTATTTAAATTTGAAGCAATTGAATGTCTCATTTAAGATAAAAATTTATATTTTAATATGTTATTTATCGTAACTTTCGCATATTATATAACTTAGAATTATTTTTCATACTCGTATTTATACATGTATGTGTTTATTTTGTGCAATTATTATATTTACTTAATAAACATTTAGTTTTAGCTAATTCTCAATGTAAATTTCGGAGGTTGTCATATTCTCATGAATTGAAGGAATGAGTGATTTATCTGTGTGTATTTATCTGCCAGCATATAATGCTAGATATGTAAAAGAGCTGTGAAAAGGAAGTTATTCTTGATATGTTCTATGTTTGTAGGGATGAAAGATTTTTCCCCTTAGTATATTTATAAGTATTTTGCCATGAGTGGAGCCTATTTTAGATTGCATACGTACGTATTATGAAATGATATTTATGAAGTCAAGTGACATATTCCCATTGTTTGTTTGGTGATGAGAAAAATTCCAACAATAGTGTATTTCAGATTCAAATAAGTTATTGTTGATATATTAGTTAAAGAGTTTGTTCGCTCCTCATGTGCTGGACTCCTCTTGAACGTATAGTTTGTATTATCATAAAATATAGCTCTGTGTAATTCAGTCAGTGGTCAGATAAATAGTTAGGTTAAATTCTTTATTGAATATTAGAATAGATATAGTGTTCTATCTGCTGATAGGTGTATGACAGTGTCCAAAATTAAATAATTATTTAATAATTCCTGAATAAATTGATAAGGTGTAGAAATATTGTTTTCTGTTATTATTGCATGGGATGTAACACACACGCATAATGTAAATAATATCGCGGATATAGAGGTATATAATATTGCTAAGTTTATATATCTGAAAATAAACATTATATAATATATCATGTTGAATTTGCCATAAGTTAAAAATCATCAAATCATCCGTATGATTAGTGTTTGTTTATATTTTATTTTGTATGCCTAAAATTGTAGGTATTTAAAGTGATTATTTAATTAAGATTATTTAAAGTTTCTCTCTTGATAGACAAATGTATTAATTTGTTTTATTCCAACGATTGATAGTATATCCTCTCCAAAAGTGTATATTGTGCACAATAATATAATGTATGGTTTATTCAGTGTTGTATTTTGATAACAATTATTTAGATAGCCTGGATATTCAAAGTCAGAATATTAAGGTATAATTTATTAGCTAATTTACGTTTTATAAATATGACAATAATAAAGTGTGTAAAGTATAATGGGGATAATCTTAAATTTAAATTAAAGAAATTTGTTTGTAAATTTTAAAAATGAAGACAAAAGTCTTATTCTGATATTGTTTTACTTTTAACTAAACCTTAAGTATAAATAAAAGCTTTGCTTATTATTTAAAACTGTGTTTCAAGTTGTTCTTATATGCCTTCGAATTCTGGTTTCCACATCTCCATACTTCATACATCTATTACAAAATTAAGTATATTATTTTATGGCTTTGATATTAAATATGCTAAGACCTGATAATATTGTTTCCTAGATCCAAACATTACATGAAATATTTTACCATGTGATAAACTTATAAAGGTGTTGCCTAGTTAAAGTATTATTTGGATGATGATGTGAGATTAAAAGATACCCTATCTCCTTCACTATCTAATCACTAGCCCAGTAATCATTATTCAATTTATTTCCTTATACCTTATTATAATTTAGAGTTATAAATTACTGGCTAATATAGTTCTTAATCTATAACTGTGTTATAGATTCCCTGAGATCTAATTTTTGTGTTCCTAGATCAACATTGATTCATCTATTTAGATTAATATGTGCTGGACAATAGTTATTTAGTGTTGTGCTTTTCTGTTCTGTCAGAGTTATATTGAGCTATTATAGAGTGTAACTGGATGATGGAAGAGATCAAATTGAAATTATATTTTGTTAAATGGAATAAATAAAATTCTGCTAGCCTGTATCATTTGGTTAATTAATAAAGTTTATATTTTATTTGATAGCTTATATTATTTCTTCCTTCATTTATTTATATTCTCTATATGTTATAAACTTTCTGTAACCTCCCACTGAGTGAAGCTGTAGGATAAACATAAGTAAAAGAGTCTCAGCATTAGTTATGAATCAGATAAAATGATAAACCGTTCTATTCATTAATAGAACTGGCGCCCTGGGCATTTGCTCATATAATGTACATGAGTGGTGATGTGCGAGTAGGTTATAATATATATATATATATATATTGCTAGCAATTATCTTGACAATATTTTTTTCCATTCTTGAGTAATAGTGAAGCTTCAGATTATAATGAATTAAACCATTTTAATTTTTTACACTTTATTACAATTACTATAAGGGATTTTGAATTGGGAATTTTCTTGACATTACACTTAGATATAGCATTTATTTGGTGGAAATTTTATTGTCTATTCTGTCTTTTAGATATATTTCTGGTTTTTAGAATTTACTTAATGACATTCCTAGGAAATTTGAGGATCAAACTTTTATTCCTACACTTCCAGAAATGGTGTTCAATTGAGCTTTTACTTTGATCATTTTGAAAGATGCAAAAACTAGTATATTTTCTTGAGATTCCAAAGAACGCAGTTTCTTTTCCCTTCACAAAACTAAAACTTCACTGAAAATTGTTGCTTTTATAATTTTTAACTATGTGCTGTCTTGTTTTTAGATTTTAATAAGAATTTTATTATCTCTTAAATAATATATTTTTTATCATTAATCTAATTAAATGTCATGAACATAAATAAGTGTAGATCATTTTTTCTTTTTAATTAATCAAACCAAAATCATAAAAAACTTTTATCTAATCTGTACAATAATAAAATGAACTTTTAATAAAAAATATTTTAAACAATTTGTTTTTAAGTTTGCACTTTCAATGAGATGTATTATACAAAAAACTTATTTAGTTAAAACTGTTTTTGCATTAAAAAACTCTAATTATAGTAGTTAATGCAAATAATCGAACTAATCATAAAAACTTTTAATATCTAAAAAGTCAAGAAAAATGGTTACGTTTTTCTTTCTTTTAAATATTCAGTGAATAAAAAAAATGAAATATAAGTAATTTCTTTTTTTTTTTTAAATATTGAGTGAATATAATAGCAATGTATTTTGACTTTTCATTTTTTTTAAAATCAGGGTCTGTACAAAACATTTTTATGCACCTTTACTAACATATACATGAGCCCATTTCTAATCATATGTTATATTTTAAAACATCAATGCCATTCCTGCATCTTTCCTGTATTTTGGGAATAAGACATCATTTTATTATCCCCTTTTTTTGAATGAACAAACTAAAATAAAAATTAATTAATATACAACATAGTTTATGAGGCTTTGTAATCTTAAACTTTTATCTGTGCTTATAATAGTAAGTCTTAATTATAATGGGTTTTATTTTGAGCCTCTTCTATAATAGGGGAAGTATCTTTCATTTACCACCACACTTTAAATTAACTTTATCATTCCATTCAGGTGACTTTGATCTATAATTAATTTTTAAATTTACATTTATTTATAAGAATAGAAATGATTTTCACCATTTCACATATGTCCTGTACTAATTTATATAAACTCAAAGGTGCTGTGTTGAGTATAGGAAAACTCTTAAACCCAAACACAAGATAAAGTCTTTATAAAGATAAGGTATCTCTATCTTCTATTTGGGTTTGAAAGTATTCCTGAACTCAACATACCATCATTGAGCTTATATAAATTAGTACAGTGTATATTAAACTAGGATATTTTTTTCCAGAGTATTACTGATTTTGGAAATCTTAAGTCACTGTTTCCTTTCAAGAGGCTCATGTGGTACATTGCACATCATAATTATTCAGAAGATCTTTCATCACTTTTACATATCCTCTATTACATGCAATGATTGATCTCTACATGTACTGAGAATAATTGTGTTAAGTAATTTCACCATTGTTCTCCTGACATGGACAAACAATCAATGTTTTTAGCCTTTCTATTTAGTTGTGAAATAAATGATTATACTTCTGGTCTGGACTTAAAATAAACATTTCTTGAGATATCTTATGCCATATATTTTCTTGTCCACTCTCTTTCCAGTAACAGTGGAGATTAGCTTCACAATATTTCCAGAACTTTGAGGCATTACTGGAAAAAACTATCACTAATCTCTAGCAATCCTATAAACATGGTTTCTTGCTATAATCTTCTTACTTTACTTAAAGGTTATAATGAGGAAAGTTCTTTCAGTCAGTTCAAATATCCTAATGAGCTTTCATTCATCTCATTCTTAAAGGTTTAAATTTAAAACAACCTGGCAGCATACTTAATCCTTATACTTTTCTTCTCTATTGTATTTCCAACCCTGGATCTGAATCATCATTATAATCATAGTCTTTCTCTTCATAGATAACAGCTTCATCTCTTGCTTATTATTATCTCTCTATTGACCATCCCATCTTTTCTTGCACATTCTTGGGATTACATACATACATACATATATATATATATATATATATATATATATATATATATATATATATATATATCCATGATACTTTTCAATATCTCAATGCAGGTACATTTTTAGTCATATCTTATATTTGTTTCTCTATTAATGACATTGATATTTTTCAATTTATTTATTATTTCTTTCACTTCTTTCTCAAATATCAATTGTTTTTCACTGATTTCTTGTATTTTAACTTCTTTGATATATGTATCCATATTTTCAAATATTTTCTACAAATGTCTCTACTTTCTTCTGTGCATGTTCTGTTTCTCATTCATTTTTTATACTTCTCCTGCAAGAGCTGTCTTTCTTTTTCATCTGTGTATATATTCGCTTGCATTACTAATTTTAGTTGGATCTCTATTTTGTATTGTATTTCCTCTTTAAGAATATTTTATAATTCTTTTCACTTCTTTATGCATTTCATATTTTATCTAGTGTAATTCAGCATTGAGTTATTTTTTTTAGCTTCTAATTGCTGTTGACCTTGTTACATTTTATCTCCCATTTAATATTGTCATTTCTTTAAACCATTTTTCAGTTACTGCATTCCTTCTTGTGAATCATTTTTCAGTTACTATTGTTTTTCTTGTAGCTTATTTTTTATTTGTTGTTGTTTTATTTGTATTTGTTGTGTTCGATTAAGTATCACATGTAAAAGTCTTTCCATCTCTGGTGTTGAATCGTTTTGTTTTGCCCTCAATGTCATCGGCAGGATTTAAGGTGGCTGTCATCTTAGTTCATTTTTCTTTTTAATTGTCATTGGAAATTCTTTTTTGTCATCTTTATCTATATTCTAAAATTGTAACAATTCTATCCATATATAATTTTGTGCACATTTTTTTTCTATTATTAATGACTTTCCCATTTTTTCTTCATGAAACCACTAACTTAATCCCAATGACAGAATCTTCTTCCTAATAAATCATAATCTTTTTCCCATGTTACTGCTGTCTAATCAGAATGCATTCATTTCTAGATATTCTTTTCTTATTTGAATTTGTATCCAAAATTAAGCTCTCTTGTTAATCTGTTAACTCTATCACTCTCATATCATTAGTTGTTCATTCAGGAAAAGTGTGGTATTTTAACAGCTTTAGAACACTGTTTTATCATTATTATAAGTCATATTAACATACAATGTTTTAATAATATTGATTTTCCCATGCTGCTTTTATTGATTTTTTAGTTGAAGCAAAAATCTGAAGATGTCAGGATTTTACTGGCAATTGGAAAATACAATTTTTACTCTATTGTTCTTGAAGGAAAGATTTATTTTAAAGCATTTTATTCTTCTCAGTGATGCTTCATGTGACACTCATTGTTAATATTATCACTTATAAAATTGACACGGTAAAAAAATTTCAAATATAGATTTATCTACCTTCATTCATAATGATCACATTAAAAAAAATCTTAAATAAAAAAGCATTCATTTTCTGGAAAAGTGTTTACCTTAACTTGGTTTATGATGTTTATGGAACATTGCTCTTATTTACAAGTCAGTTTTTAAATATTTAAAAAGGTCAAATGTTATGTTTTAGAATATTATTAACATAAAATTAAATTCTAAAATATTACATGATTACTATTTCTTATGCTTGTTCATAACTGTTATTAAAACTGGAAAAACTGTCCATACAGTATTGTCACTTAGTGCAAGCCAGAGTAATTTTAAGATGTATGTGCAGTCCTCTCAGATACAAAGCTCCTCACTGATGAAAGCCACAATAGGGATTTTATGCACAAGCCTTCTGGGATCCATTGATTACTCTGGCTTGCACTGAGTGGCACTACTGTATGGAGAGTTTTTCCTGTTTTAAATTTAAAAATATTATGTCCAGTTTATTACATTTTAGTATAAAATAAAGATTTTACACAGGAGTGAAAAGTTGAGCATTTTCAAAAACTTTCACCAGGTGGAACAATAAAATATGTCAGAATTTTAAAAGTTTAAACAAAAATCCAATCTCTCAAGGTATATATTTTTTGTTTATTATATCAAGTTTTACATCGGTTGTGACATTTCAACATATACAAGTGCAATTGTTCAGCATGCTTGAATTTAATGAAGGAATAAATCTAAAACAACTTATCATCATAAAATATATAAGTAGAATACAAATGTGTAAATATTAAAGGTGATTCACTATCTTAGCACCATCTACATAATTGCATTAAGATTATATAAATGTTCATTAACAATTTAGATGCCATATTTTTATTTTAGTTTGCTATTGGTTTTCTTATGAATGACTTCACCTCATATTCTAGTTTGCTTCTAAAATTGTAACTATGAAGATACAAATTATAATTAATTAAAATATTAATATTGAATAAATACACATAACTCTATCTAGAACATTTTATAATATATCATTTTCAGTTGAATAATGTTTACTCTGTTTTTGATCTTAATAATATTATGTAAGCCTTCAATACTTTTAACAGACTAAGCTTTCATTTTCACTTTTCTCTTATGCTCTTAAATGTTTTATGAAAGTGTGTGTGTGTGCTAACAGAAAGCAACATATATTCACATTTATTCGTGCTCATTTTAACATGACCTAAATTTATATTTTATTCTAAATTTTATACAAGTATGGATTCTTTTCTATTCTTTATTGTTAATAATATGTTCTTGTATTTATGTGAGAAGTAATTTACTAGAATAATTATAAGGCATCAATAGTTAGATTAAACCACTAAGCATCACATGATCACATTTCCTATACTAGCACATTAATTGTTGATAAACAGAGCAAAACTCTCCATACAGTATTGCCACCTGTGCTAAACAGAGTAATCAATGGATGCCAGAAGGCTTGTGCATAAAATCCCTATCTAATGCCTACTCATCCAATATCCCCAGACTAGTTTCTGGCTTGTGGCCTTCGTCAGTGAGGAGCTTTGGATCTGAGAGCACTGCATCTAGATCTTAGGATCTAATGCAACCCTCTAGCAACCACCTTTTATCTCAGCTTAACTACTAAACTATGAGAATGAAATTGAAAACACAAAAAATATTTTCAATCTAAGCTCAATAGCTTAAATAGTCATATGGGTCTGAACTCAGTTTAGCACCCATACATTTTGGTGTCTTTGGCTCTTTTACAATCATAGCCACCACTATCCTATTAGGCAGGATTAGTGTTAAACCATTAAGCATCACATGATCACATTTCCTATACTAGCACATTAATTGTTGATAAACAGAGCAAAACTCTCCATACAGTATTGCCACCTGTGCTAAACAGAGTAATCAATGGATGCCAGAAGGCTTGTGCATAAAATCCCTATCTAATGCCTACTCATCCAATATCCCCAGACTAGTTTCTGGCTTGTGGCCTTCGTCAGTGAGGAGTTTTGCTCTGTTTATCAACAATTAATGTGCTAGTATAGGAAATGTGATCATGTGATGCTTAATGGTTTAACACCAATCCTGCCTAATAGGATAGTGGTGGCTATGGTTGTAAAAGAGCCAAAGACACCAAAATGTATGGGTGCTGAACTGAGTTCAGACCCATATGACTATTTAAGCTATTGAGCTTAGATTGAAAATATTTTTTGTGTTTTCAATTTCATTCTCATAGTTTAGTAGTTAAGATGAGATAAAAGGTGGTTGCTAGAGGTTTGCATTAGATCCTAAGATCTAGATGCAGTGCTCTCAGATCCAAAGCTCCTCACTGACGAAGGCCACAAGCCAGAAACTAGTCTGGGGATATTGGATGAGTAGGCATTAGATAGGAATTTTATGCACAGGCCTTCTGGCATCCATTGATTACTCTGTTGCCTAATAGGATAGTGGTGGCTATGGTTGTAAAAGAGCCAAAGACACCAAAATGTATGGGTGCTGAACTGAGTTCAGACCCATATGACTATTTAAGCTATTGAGCTTAGATTGAAAATATTTTTTTGTGTTTTCAATTTCATTCTCATAGTTTAGTAGTTAAGCTGAGATAAAAGGTGGTTGCTAGAGGGTTGCATTAGATCCTAAGATCTAGATGCAGTGCTCTCAGATCCAAAGCTCCTCACTGACGAAGGCCACAAGCCAGAAACTAGTCTGGGGATATTGGATGAATAGGCATTAGATAGGGATTTTATGCACAAGCCTTCTGGCATCCATTGATTACTCTGTTTAGCACAGGTGGCAATACTGTATGGAGAGTTTTGCTCTGTTTAATAGTTAGATTAATGATGATATAGATAAATATTAATTATAAAAAATATTATTGGCAGTAAAGATTATAAAACTTTCCATACTTCCTTAAGATTTAGAATGAAATACATAATAAGATCATGTTAATATGGTTCATCATAGGATAGTTAAAATGGTTAAGTGTGAATATATGTCATATTCTGTCAGCATATGTGAAGCATTTAAAATTGTAAGAGATGGATTGTAAATATGATTTAATATTATTCTATTCATATAAATCTTTTAACAAAGTATTTCATTATCGACCTCTATTCTGAAATGGATACACAACTCAAACACACACACACACACGTATAGATGCCATTCTTGAAAACCAGACAATTGGTCATTAAACATTAACCCTACATTTTAGTACATAAAGATTGACTTACCAAAATAATTCTAAATAACAGGCACTTAAAATTCATAATAATATAGCAATAATAAAAAAATGTCCATTTTTAAATTTGTTTTACACAGGATCACTCGACCGTATATATACCTATATGCTTGCATAACCATCAAATTTATACTAAAACTGGCCAGTCATTTATGCAAGTTTAACTTTTCTCTCAAAATAAATTATCTTTTAAATTTGTTTTTTTTTTTTAAAAAAATACTCTTGTTGTTCTAAGTTAAGCTTACTTGACCATTCCTTTTTTAATCTATATATATAAATAAATTGTTATATAAAATATAAACTATAAAACTATATACATAAATACATTTACATATGTTTGGGGTTAGCACTTTAGAGACATAGAGTAAGTGCTGATTCAAACAGTAAACAGAATTTTATATCATGTAAATAATATCTATTTTGAAAATATTATAAATTTATTCATATCTTGATTCTTTATGCATTGACTGCTTATATTTTTATGATAGCATTTAATATACTTTTTTTTCACTTTTTATAATGAAGTAAATTTTATTTATTCCTTGATATTTCCTTACAGTTGCAACTGACCAGCAGTCTTCATCAGAAAGACAATATTCAAACATATATGATCATAACATTCATTTATAAATAACTACATTTATGATTAAATATGTAATACATTATATATAATGCTCTATACATCTATATATCATGGTCACAGCTTTGCTCTGAGAAAAATGATGTCAATTGCAATGTTAAAAAGACCTAGCACATTGCCAATAATATATATATATATATATATATATATATATATATTGTTGATTATATATATATATATATATATATATATATAATCAACAAGAAAAGATACTGCATCTCCTTTCCAAAAAAATGACCCATGTAAATAAATTAATTTACCTCATATCAAATTTTATATAAATCACTACTTTTGTAATTCTTCTATAAATTTCACAATCCTCTTAGCTATGAGTATGACAACTATTAGTGAAAAGCATGCTTAATATATTATCTTGATGTATTTAGCATGTTTATTTTAAAGTATTAAACAAGCTTTCCATAGTACACATGTGTATTCTTTATATTGAATTATATTTTTTTGAAGAAAGTTTAAATCTCTTGGAATTACAATGTATTTTAATTAATCCAATACATATACATATATTATTTTTTAACAACTTTATAAATATTAATCTTGTCATTTTTTATTTTTAAGAGAAAGTAAAGTTAAAAACAAAATTAAATAAAAAAATTATAACTAGATAAAACATGAAAAAAATTATAATGAAATAGTTAAAATGAGAAAAATAAAATAATTTAATAATAAATAAATGTTTAAAATTTAGAAAGAAAATAAAAAGACAATAAGGTTAATATGTATAAAGTTGTTAAAAAATTATACATGCATCTTTATTGGGCATATTAAAATATAATTGTATTATATATAGCAAAAAAGTAAAATGGAGAAGAAGTATGGTAAAGCAATAAAAGGGAGAGATATTAAGCGAGGACCATTTTACCGTTTTTTTTTTAGAAACAGAGCATGCTATGAAATATGAAGAAAGTATTAAAGTGATAAAATATTGTAGAAATTATTAAGAAAGGAAAGTGTTTGAGACAATGTATATACAAGAAAATAAAGAGAAATATATGAATTTAATACAAGGCTCAATAAAGTTGGGAGGAAAATGGTCATTAAATAAAAATTGGAAAGTATAAAAGCATTTTTTAGGGTTGAGATTGGTCAATAGAGGGAGGGCTAAGATGATATGTAAATCACATGACATAGAATTACCATAATATCTTGAAATGGTTCAATTTTGAATGAAAGTTGATTAGATGAAAATAAATATATAATTAAAATAGAGTTGTCTATAAAGCCGATTTTACATATTCAATTCAGTGAGAAGATAAAATATAGACTATTGTATATAATGTATCACATATTTACTTATATATGTAGTTATATAGTAAAAGATATTAATTATGTGGTTATATGTGTTTAAATATTATAGCTTTGTTGAAAACTGGTAGTTAATTGAAATTGTAAAGAAATATTAAGAAATAAAAAAAAATATACAGCATTGTAAAACGTGAATTAAAAAAAGTATCAAATACTATTTATTTTAGTTTGAGAAATTTTAAAAAAATGAGAGATGTGTCAATATGATTGAATATGATAGTCAATTATTGGTGTCACATGATGTATGATGAATTTATTAGTTTAATAGAGACCAAAGTAAGAGCAAAATTTTTTTAGTGGGTCAGGACGTGCCATATTTTTCTTTAATTATTGATCGCATACCAAAAGTTCGCTATATTAATCAAATGACATTTCGTATAATTTGTTAATAATAAAGGAAATGGCAAGGAAGAATTTTTTGGTGTTTTATGCATTGAAAGTCATGATTCCAAATATACAAATGAAATGACTTCATTCTAAGTGATTTCTCTTTAGATATAAAAATTATCACAACCAAACTTACAAGAATGCAACTAATATAGGTAGCAAATATAATGTTTTACAAGAAAGAATCAAAATTTTGAATGAATATTTTGTGTTTCAGATCTACCTATTTTAATTGGAAATTGTGCTATAGAAGACTTGTTTGGTGGTTGTTCATTATTTTGATTTTCTTCAAAATATTTTTTTTTTCTTCATCTACACAACACTGGAATCTACTTAACGAGATTTTTAAGAATTCAAAATCTAAAATGATTAGCAGGAGGGCTGATGTAGTTTTTGCTTTATTTAAATTAGTGAAAATATAAATGAAAGTCTAATTACTAAATTAAAAGCAATAATTTATCTGATTATTTAGGCAAGTATAAAATTGAATTGTTAATAATTCTATGGAATAAATCATTAGAAAGACTAAACTGAACAAGTTATTCATTACAATAAGTTCGAGCAAATTTATTGTGAGGCGTAAATCTCTTAAATTCATTCCCTCAGTTTATAAAGGAGATTTAAAAATAATTTTGAAAATATAGAACAGGGAAGACAATTTTTTTTATGTGATAATACAAATTATAAAGAAAGATGAATAAGGAAATGAAAAATACATTTTTGGTGAATTTAAATGATATTTTTGATAGGACAAGAATTGCTTATGATAGAAACTCATAAGATGATTTGCATAAAATGACAAAATTTCTACTAGAATTGTTATCTATGAGACAATAATAAACAATTTATTGTTGTATTCTTCAATTATATTATGATTAATGATGAATAAAAAAATATATGTTAAATGTATCAAATCAAAATAAAAATGATCTAGTTATATTTCAGTGATGAATTTTATTATTTTTTTAAGATGCATCAAAAGAGAAAATATCACATGGTCTTTTGAATATACAAAATAATGGTTTGCAGTCAATCTTTCCTAACGTTGAAACTAATAAAATTTTTTTTAACACTATCAATATATAATGCATGTGAAGCATGAACTTAAATGCATAAAAAATATTTAAGAAAAAATCTTGAGCAAAATAATTTACAAAATTTATCAATAATGTTTATAGAAAATGATATTATGTAAATCTTAAATTATGAAAACATTATTGCAATATTCAATTTTATTTATTAGCACAGAAATTGTATGTAATTTACACAGAAGAAATTTACACCCCATAAGTATGTGCTATTATGTTTATTATAATAGTTCAATGATGTCTTGTTGAGTACTGAGAATACTCTCAAGCAATACACAAGATAGAGACTTTTGAAAAGATAAGAGTGGCTATCTTATCCTTATAACCTAAATTCAGTTATATAGGTCAATTCAAAGTGTCTTAGTTTGAGAGTATGAAGATGTACATCCATTAATCTCTTTCTATATATTATCAAGCACTAGTAAATAAAATTGAACATTACATAGTTTCTAATAATTTATAATATTAACACATAGTAAATTGAAAATTTTTGTGAACATTAATATATAGAAAGAGCTTATAACAGTTCTTTCATATACACTTCAGTGATGAAGATTGCTGGACAGTCGAAACTGAAAGGAAAATAAAGAAGTTTTTAAGAAAATTTGTTTGCATTGAAGTGTATATGAAAGAACTGTTATAAGCAATATGAATATATGAAGATATGCAAAGAACATGAAAGAGAAGAATAAGAGAATATACTTCTGATATATAGAAAGAGATTAATGGAAGTAAATCGAATAAAGAAACAACTTCACACTCTCAAACTAAGATGCTTTAGATTGGCCTATACAACTAAATTCAGGTTCAAAAAATAAGATGGCCACTCTTATCTTTTCAAGTGTCTATATTGAGCTTTGGTTTGAGAGTATTTTCAGTATTTAACAGGACATAGTTTGCTATTATAACAAGCTTTACAGGTCATGTGCTTAGGGTTTGAATCCCTTGTTTTTAAAAAAAGATTATTAAATTTGCTGTATCCAAAAGTAAAAAAGTATGTTTATAACAAATAAAACATATTATATGTTTATTTAGTACAAATATTTGACACTAAAGACAAAATTATTTGACTGAATTTGATTTTATCAAGTGCTCTTATTAAGTCTTTTTTAATATAGGGTATATGAGCACAAACTTTCATATGACCCATCACTCTCCACTCTATCTAATAATACCGATACACTCAAGCACATATAATGCTGAAAAGATAAACAATCAGCAGTATACATATTTCATGCTAAACCAGCAATCATCACTTGGTCCAGATTATCATCTCCCACACATATATACTATAAGTGCTCAGATATATATTAAGATAGACAATCTTCATACTTTAATGGACAGGCTCCAATCTTATACCCACTCCAACTCTTCAACTGTCCATCCAATTGAAAATCTGATGATGGAATGCTTGAAGGCCACCCTGAGGCCGAGATCTTGTTTAGCATGAAATACGTATATTGGTGATTGTTTATCTTTTCAGCATTATATGTGCTTGAGTGTATCGGTATTATTAGATAGAGTGGAGAGTGATGGGTCATATGAAAGTCTGTGCTCATATACCCTATATTACATATATAGACACAGGTATATATTAAGCCTGTGTTTCAGTTATTACATTGTAGAGATGTCTGCCCATCCTTGCATATGTATTTAATGGATTATGTCCTGTACATGTGGGGTTCAGATTGACCTTAGGTCAACATGGGTGTGACAAGATCTCGGCCTCAGGGTGGCCTTCGAGCATTCCATCATCAGATTTTCAATTGGATGGACGGTTGAAGAGTTGGAGTGGGTATAAGATTGGAGCCTGTCCATTAAAGTATGAAGATTGTCTATCTTAATATATATCTGAGCACTTATAGTATATATGTGTGGGAGATGATAATCTGGACCAACTGATGATTGCTGGTTTAGCATGAAATACGTATATTGGTGATTGTTTATCTTTTCAGCATTATATGTGCTTGAGTGTATCGGTATTATTAGATAGAGTGGAGAGTGATGGGTCATATGAAAGTCTGTGCTCATATACCCTATATTACATATATAGACACAGGTATATATTAAGCCTGTGTTTCAGTTAAGTCTTTTTTGCGATATTTTTGTTTTTGTATTTTATGTTTGTGTTATAATTTTAAATAATATATATTATGTATAACTAATTTATTTCATATAATGGGGGCCCAAAAGTTTATAGCACCTCAGGCCCCTTAAAAGCTAAACCCGCCACTGTATATATATATATGTAGCGTTTAGAATTCTAAAATATCTTTATAAAGATTGGCAAAATAAAGGTAATTAAAAATATGAAGGCTTTCCTATAAGTAATTAATTTGAAGATATTTTAATTGTATTTACGCTAATGAACTTCATTACGGCAAATTTGTCAGATCTCTGCCTGCTTTCTTTTTATCATACTATTAAAAATATAATAGCGATTACATTAAATAGTTTGAAGTTTTAATTTTTTTGCTCTCGACTTTATAAAGTAGATTTCATAAACAGTTTTTAAATGCACTTTGCACTGCTGATACATATTTTGATCAGAGGTATAACACGAAAAATAACTCACCGTAACGACTTGAGAACAATATAAGAATGTTAAAAGATAATTTTGCGACTGCTGATCCTGGAAAATGAATGATTAAAAAGGAGAAAACCATTTATAACATTAACTTAAAATCTGAAGTTGGTTGTTTATGCTTTGAATAATAAACACATCTCAGACTTTGACGATAAATGTAGCAGTCGAAATAGAAAAAGATGAAAAAAAAATCAACCTTGGTTAATTTTTAAATGTCAAAAAATGACATCAATAAAATTAATTAAATCTTTGAATAAATTATTTATAAATTGCAAAACTAAGTCAGGCATTTGAATATAAAACGATAGAAGGCAAATTTATTCTTAAAATTGTCACTGAAGTAATACATTACATTGTCAATCTATTCAACATTCTGACTATTTATACAAAATATATACAGTACATGAGTATGTGTATCAGCGCTTATTATCACTCCCATTTAATGGCAAGTTAATCTGAAGAGCTTTAATAGGATGTGCATTATTTTTGGTATTATCCATTTTTGTCACGTGCAGTAAATACATCTGCGATTAGTTCTCTCATTAATTAAACTATACACATATCTTGGACTATTTCCATCAACTATCATTAAGTATTGAATGTATAGACAATTTTAAACTTTATTTAAACTTTTCAAATATAAACAACTTGTTAGTAATAACACACAAATATCAACAAATATCGAGTAGTATTATTCTCCCCCCTTCTTCAGGTGTTGCTGGCCTAACTAGTAACAATATTAGCATAGGAGTCGAACTTGCTTGCACCTTTAGATTCTTGAATAGCTCACTTGGTTAGGACGTTTGCCTTAAAATTCGATATTCAAGAATCTAAATGTGTGAGTTCGACTTCTATATGAATACTGCCATTGTGCATATCAGGCCAGCAATACCTGAAAAAGAGTGGAGAATAATACTACTCGAAACACTCTGTAATTACTAACCTGTGGTGTCTATTTGTGTGGCATTACTAACAAGTTGTTTGTATTTGAAAAGTTTAAATAAAATTTAAAATTTTCTATACATTCAACATTTATTGATAGATGATGGAAATAGTCCAACATATTATCATATATAATATACCATCGACACAAACCTTCAGGTATATATACATATCTGTTTTAATTGATATATTAATGTAAAACAACAACAAAAATGTCAAACTAAAAAATCTTAGAAGTCAGTATTCTCTAAGATTATAAAATTAAATACCGAGAGAGTTTAATAACTTATTTTTTCAAATTTTATAGTAACTAAAATAAGCTTAATTTAGTTATAAACCAGACTCCCACAGAATTTACTTAAAATATAATTGGCTACAGAATGTTTGTCTAAATAATGATGGCAAAATTTAATGTTTTGGCAGGTTTTTTTTTTTTTTACTTTATTAGTAACAACATATTTACAAGAATTACTATATTTACATTAAAAGCTTTTACATTTTTTTTTTAAATAATTTTTAATTTCTTAGGATGTTTTTAGAATATAATGATTTGAAAACCATGGCAAATAATGAAACGAAGACTTAAAGATTTCTGGATCGAACTCAGTTCTGTTACTTTAGATGTTTGTGACGATCGATTCGATTGTTTACTTTGCAAAATTTAACGTGGCCTATTTTACAGAACTATGTCTTCACACCCTTTCCCCATAAAACGGACCCTTTAAAAAGGCATTTATATAATTAGAGAGGGGAGACTTATTATTTGATAACAATAAAAATTGCTGACTAACAAGCATGAAATTGTTACCGTAATAAATTTACTAAAACAAAAACGTAATGTATTTAATGTAATAAATAGATAATAGAAAAACTTAAAAATCAAACAGATTTTCACAGTAAAAATAAATATTATTTATAACCACTTTAGTAATGGCTATTAGTTTATATGGACACTAATAAGTTTCGTTAAAAACAGCAGCTATATAATTTATTTGTATATATTAATCTATTTACTTACATATATTGATCAGTATAAAACAGTATTAAATAGAATGTTAATAAATAAAGATAAAAAAATAAGATAATATAGGAATGAAAAGGTATTAAAAGGAATGTTAATGGGTAAAAATTTAGAGAATAGATAATAAAATTATATATGAAGAATATTAAATTATAAAGATATTTTAAAAGAAATAGTTAAATATAAGGAAGGAGGTAAATAATTATATTTGTAGATGTAATAATATTGTGGTTTTATTTGAATATTATATATATTTGTGATGTATCATATATTTTATTTATTTTTGTTATTATTTTTATGTTTTTTATTTTTTTGTTTAAGGAAACTTGATGATGACTACAGAATGTAGTTGAAACGTTGTTATGATGGAAAAATAAAATTATAGTAAAATATTCAATAAATAAGTTTTTAAAAAGAAAAACGAAGAATGTATGTATATTTTATATATTTATTATGTTGGAGCTATAATTTAAGAAGAACAAGAATAAATGAAAAGTTGTGTATATAATTTTAATATACTCATTCCATTTTATATTTACTTACCCATATAAGCATTCATCTTTTTATATATCTATTTATATATTAATTTTTTTTCTATTTTTACCTGTACTTCTACTTACCTATTTATATATTTATGTGGGTTCAACTTTGATTAAAATTTGCAAAATAAATTCAAATCTAAACTAACATCTAAGTAAAGAATAAAAAAATTAAAAAAATCTCCTGGCATTTAATGTTTATCAAATATTGCTTTAATTTTTATATAGAAGAATGTTGAACATGTTTTAGCCCTGTCATGAGCTATTTAAATTCTATTCTACATATCCAAGTTAATCTATCTATCTATCTATCTATCTATCTATCTATCTATCTATCTATCTATCTATCTATCTATCTATCTATCTATCTATCTGTCTGTCTGCTGTCTGTCTGTCTGTCTCTGTCTCCCCCATCTATCTATCTATCTATCTATCTCTATCTATCTATCTATCTATCTATCTATCTATCATCTATCTATCTATCTATCTATCTATCTATCTATCTATCTATCTATCTATCTATCTATCTATCTATCTATCTATCTATCTATCTACTATCATCTATCATCTATCTATCTATCTATCTATCTATCTATCTATCTATCTATCTATCTATCTACTATCTATCTATCTATCTATCTATCTATCTATCTATCTATCTATCTATCATCTATCTATTCATTCATCTACTACTACTACTATCTATCTACTACTATCTACTACTATCTACTACTATCTATCTATCTATCTATCTATCTATCTATCTACTATCTATCTATCTACTATCTACTATCTACTATCTACTACTATCTACTATCTACTACTATCTATCTATCTATCTATCTACTATCTATCTACTATCTATCTATCTATCTATCTATCTATCTATCTATCTATCTATCTATCTATCTATCTATCTATCTATCTATCTATCTATCTATCTATCTATCTATCTATCTATCTATCTATCTATCTATCTATCTATCTATCTATCTATTTACCTTCCTAATTGCTTATCTATTTGTCTGTCTGCCTATAATTAATCTGATCCATAAAATTGTAGCACATTACTCATTAGGGATTTTAAAAAAAAACCTATATAAGATCATAAACATCCTTCACCATAAAAAATCAGACTAGTTCTAATTTGCACTTATTATACATTTATTTCAAATAACAACTTATTTTCATACTAGGACTCTGATTCAATCTTTATATATTGTATTCTAATAAAAATTTTGATCTCTTGCCTTTATGTGTCTAATGATATGTGGAAAAAATAATATATGAATGGCTTATCTGAGTGATATATGTACTACAATTCTATATTATTTGTTCTGTAAGATTCTTTAAATTAGCATTAGGCATCAGTTGTATAAATACTGCATTTCTAAGACTAAAAAAATATTTGATTCTTTTTAGTCTTTGGATTTCTTGAGTGATCATTTGCATAACAAGTCACTAATCATTTAATCTAAATATATATGGGATAATCCTTAATTCAGGAAATACATTAAACTCTGATATATGACTCAATTAAGTATAAGTGATAATTGCTTACAAATTAAATAAATAAAATAATAAATAATTAAAATAAAGCAAAATCAATATAATTAAAACAATGCAAAACATTGGAATTTATTTTAATTATTACTTTTTCTATCTTCTCTTCATTATTGCATCACATCTTCTTAATTATTTTATTAGATCCGAATGCGTGAAATTTTTCTATGTATATAAATGTTATCAAATAATATGTCACATGGAAAGAAATGAAAAACCATTTTATAATAAAGCTTTTACATAATTTTAGGATACACACACACACATGCATGTTATGCACCAAATAATAATAAGATAATGTTACATTTCACAAAAATGATCAAATACAAAAGATGTTATACAGTTTACTATAAATGAAAGAAATATACTTTAAAGATATTGTAAAAATTTATATCTGATATAATTCAATATTACACTCTGAATAACTTTTACTTTAAAGCTGTGTATCCTACAACAAAAACACAATTCCTCTTAATCTAATGAGTAATCTTTTTTTCATCTATAATTATTAATCTTTTACAGTATAATTTCATCCAGATAAAATTATAAAGCTGAGGTCTATATATTAGTTATTCAGAAGCTCAGTATACAAGGGGTTATTTTTATTTATTTAATATGTGGTTATGTAAACCAACTAGATTTTTCAACAAAACATTACATATTCACCATTTCCTATGCTTATACAAACTGTTAATAGTAATAGGAAACTCTCCAGATGTAGTGCTGTTCAGTGCACTCTCCAGATGTAGTGCATCCCAGTGCAAGCTTTAGAGATCAATGGATGTAGGAAGGTTTGTACATGAAATCCCAATCTAGTGTACTCATGCAATAGCTTAGGTAAAATGTGGCTGCTGGGAGGTTGCATTAGATCCTTAGATCTAGGTGAGTGCTCTCAGATTCAAAGCTCCTCACTGATAAAAGCCACAAGACAGAAACTAGTCTGGGGAGATGGGTATGTAGGTACCAGATGGGATTTTATAAAATTCTGCTACTTGAACTAACTTAGTAATTTGGTTGCTATGCTATAGTCAGATGGGCAATATAATACTTATTACACTACCCGAATTATATATTGAATTTGTTTATTTATCCCTTTATTAAAGAACTATATTAAATAATACAATTATCCACTATTTTATTTGTTTTCTTATTTAATGTATAAATTATTTTTTTAGTATTAAACTCTTCCATCAAATAAATATTCCTTGAACAGTAAATGTAAAAGTAGTTTGTTTATTACTAAAGGAAATAAAGAAGCATATTTTATTGCTAATGACCTGAATGTCATCAATAGATGAGATACATATTTCGCAATTTCAAAGAAATAATTTGCATAGATTTGCATATAAAACAACTGCTTTATATCACTAACAACAAAGGCTATGAATATGGAAGTTAACATACCCCAAAAGGCTAAGCCAAATATTATTATTTATAGTTTAATGACTTACCAATTTAAAGCGCAATATATTATATTAATTTTTTTAAATATTTAATTTTTAGGAGTAGTATTTCATGTCTTCGTAAAGAATTTAGATTATTAATAAAAGCTGTTTTAAAATGCTATTGTTTATTAAATCTATGTCTTAAAGAAATTAAATTAACAAACTAAATCATTAATTTTAATATTATGTTTAGCATTTATTGCAATCATAATAAGCTGCACAAAAATTAAACCATTCATCAGTTATTAATAATTATGTATATAATTTTAAATAAGATTAGATATGCTCACATTCATTTGAGATATCATGGGGTTGGAAGTTTATTCAATTAGATTTATATTACATAACTTAATATTATATTAATAAAGAGTGATATACTCAGATATATGCCATATAACAAACTGATTTATTCTGAAATCAATTACTAATTAATAACACAACTCAAAAAACGATATTAACTTATTTGAGAATAGTCTCATTTTTCCTCATAAAATTAATTAATGATTATAATATTTTGACTATAGTTTTCATATATATATATATATATATATATATATATATATATATATATATATATATATATATATATATATATATATATATATATATATATATATATTATATAACATATGATTGAGGGTCAACCAAACATTCTTAAGATTACCCATTTATAATAAGGGTCCTCTTAATATTATTATACTTTAATGAAATATTTTGCAAACATAATGTTTCTTACTATAAAAATTAATCAAGAATAAATTAATCTGTGTTTAATCTAAGGCTAGCAATTTTTTTACCATAAAGTTGATTAATAATTTATTTTAGTGTTACATAAAATAAATAAAAACATGGATGTAAAATGTGTTACTCATCTTAGGTTATGACAATGTAAAAGGGATTTTATGTACATCATCTTACCCAATGATTCTATATTTCAGATAGCATCCATAACATTAATGATATACTTAATCCAAATAGATTTATGTGTGATTTAGTATTTTAAATATGACCATTATGCAGTGATGATGTTTCTTTAATAACGACAAAAGAGAAGTATTAAAAAAATAATACTAGCCTTATTACATAATATAAATAAATGATAAAATGAATAATAACAATAAAGAAAAGTATGTAAAATATCTACTAAATGTTAATATTTGTTTTCTAAATTTAATTTTAAGCTTGAGATATGAGAAGTGTATCATCATACAATGTTGCAAAGACACTAACATTAAGACAGCTGTTTAAAATCTGATTGGCTGTCTGAGAGACAATGGTAGGCACATGTGAAAGACTAGCAACCTTTCAATTATTACTAATTTAATAACAACATGAGATTTAGACAAATTTTATTTACATACGTTGCTGATAAATTATATTAACATCTAGAAAATTGCGGTGTAGTAAATCATGGGAGTAATAAATGAATATGTTTATATCTTCAAGCTTTTGGGCCAAGATGCTTAAGACTGACTTATATATATATATATATATATATATATATATATATATAATAGTCAAAAAAAAGAATTGGTTTTAATTCTGATTCTTTTTCTGTATATATATATATATAAAGTTAAGTAGAGAAAAGGTTGGTATCATCCTTTTCTTATCAAAATCTCTGTCATGTGTCAAGGTCTGATCATTCTTAAGACAGCTGTTTAAAATCTGATTGGCTGTCTGAGAGACAATGGTAGGCACATGTGAAAGACTAGCAACATTTTAATTATTACTAAATTAATAACAACCCAATTTAGACAAATGTTATTAACATTAAATAGTAATAGGTTGATTATTATTTCAAAAAAAATTCTCAATTCAAATACTGGAGGATAATCATCATCACCATAATGATAAATGATATATGCTCTATGTGGTCCTTAATTAGGTTGTTTCATTAACTAATCAACTATTAATTAGCCTTACTTAATAATGCTGGAGAAGTTATTACACTTTTAAGAGAAGCAAGTGCAATTATTACCGAGTATATATAAAAAATATTTACAACATAAGGTTTATTTATAACACCTCAAGTTCCTTGTTTGGATTTATTTGCAGATTTAATTGTTAGGACCAACAAAAATATAACAATCATTTGTATGCTTTATCGCATATTATATAACATTTTAAAAATTCATACCAATATGTAAGAGTGATACATAGAATATTCTTTACACATTTTTAAATCTAAATTTGGATAATTAACCCCATTTAACTTTGAGATTGAAACATAAAAACTCATAAAACATATAATAATTGCAATCTAACAAAGTTTTATATAAGTTGAAAAGTTACTTGCATTTATACAACCTAAATCTAAGGTAAAACACACTCGATTCTATTCTGTATCATCAAAATAAAATATTACCTGTACATTTATATAATAATATCTGAAGAACTGTTATATATTTTTATTACATTAACAATAAAAATATTAACTAACTAGGAAAGAAGTGACTATAGTAAAATTCACTAAATAATTCATCATATTATATTCCAATGATTATAACAATTTAAAATTTATCCCAATGAAATATTAATATATGATAATATTGCAGTGTTTTTGGAAATTCAGAAACACATTTAAAATAACAGCATTAATTTCATTTGTAATTTCATTTGTAATGTAATCCTTTCTGGAACACAATGTAAAGAGTAAAAAATTCCACTTAGCATATTTGTTAATCTAAAGTAAGTTATATTTAATCCATTAATCCATTTTAGAGTTTATTTTTAAATTTGACATTTACCATCCTTAATATAAAATTGCAGAAAGAGAATAAACCATTACGTTTAATGGTGGATTTCAGAGGGCATTTTATTATGAAACGTCGATTAGTTGAGAAAATGCTACAATAAATCCTTGGGTTTGGAAAATATATATGTTCATCATTTGATTTTGTCTGTAAAATTTGTAATGTTATGATTGATAATAATGATGTTATATGTACTTTAGATATTAATGAAATGTATCGATCAATTGATCAAATAATATCTATTGAAATTATTTTTAATGCATTCACTTTAAAAAATGTTAATGTGAAAATAATAAAATTTATAGTTGAGACATTAAATTTTATTGATAAGAACATTTATGTGGTTTTTAATAATGATTTTTATAGAATGGATAATGGTTGGCCAATGGGTCTACTTACAGTCACTCAAATATGCTATTTTCTAATTTCAACATATAAAGAAATTATTCTGAAAAGGAATTTGCATGTGGTAATTCAGATATTATTAAAGAATTGTTTACAGAATAAAATAATTTAGATAATTTAAAATTGATCAAAATGGATGAAAAGTCAATGTGTGTTCAGTTTCTTGATCTTAAGATAACTAGACATAGATGCAAACTAGAATACTGTATGATGATTAAACCAGTAGAAAAAAGAGGGTACATTCCATATAAGGCAATAGTGCCAACATCACATAAAACAGCAGATTTGTAGTCCTTTTTGTTTAGAAATAACAATCTTTGTAAGTATACATTGGATAAAGGCAACAATATTGAAATTTATACAAAGGAATTATTAAATGTTGGATATAATTATCCCTGCTATATAATACTATTAAAAATTTTAATAGGAAATATAAAAATAAAGATATAACTAATAAGGTTGATTCTAATAAGAATAAAAATATGGGTATCAATCCCATATATTTCAAATAAACAAGTGAATTTTATAAGGGAAATATATAAAGATATATGTGAAATTGTATTTTATGTACCTCCTGGATTAAATAAAATAATAAATATTTCAAAAGCTAAAACCTCATTTATAAATCAAAATTGCATCATATATAAATGGAGATTTAAAATGTAGTGAATATATAGAGGAATCAAGATATAAATTGGAGAAAAGAACTAAAAAACACTTGCAGTTATTAAAAAGAGTTAAAAAAAAACTAAAGAAAATTGTAATGGAAATGATAATGTTGCAGTTTTTTTATGATCATAATAGGTTACGTATATATGGTTTTAATTTTGACTATAATAATGTGAAAATATTAAGTAAGAGAAACAATAATAAAAGAAAAATAAAGGAAGCTATATTAATATATAAGTGTAAGTATGACTTAATAAATAAACAGGCAGCAAACATTGAAATTAATGAATTGTGGGAAGGCTTGTCTTTGAAAGCGTGTTTGAAGATACCTAAAAAAAGAATTAGTGTTAGTTGACAAAGACTACAAAGCTAGTTGAAAGCACTCCTTGGTAGATAAAAGTTTTTAAAGTTGTGCTTTATATGTATTTATGTTACTGTAGTTATTAATATTTAATTACAAGATTACACACACACACACACACACACACATATATATATATATCCATTCTTGCTATTAAAAGGTGTGAAGGTTGCTTTGACAGCAGTTAAAAATATTGGTTGCTATATTTACTGTGAATGTTTAGGTGGTTACTGGTTGGAAACTAATTATATATATATATATATATATATATATATATATATATATATATATATATATATATATATATATATATATATATATATATATATATATATATATATATGTTAAAGATAAGACTTTTAAAAAATTATGAAAGTGATTAAGATTTCTACTTATCCAGAAGAGACTATTAAAAAGTATCACATTTAATAGTTGTTTTTATTTTAACTTTGAATCTTTAAAATAGATAAATGAAAACTGCTTAATTTAAATAATGTTCATGTCTACTCTGGTTTGCAGTTAGAGATGTTGTCATTTATCACAATTGATGAAAGAATATCCCAAAAAACAGATCTTGTGGACTTTGTATCACCATAGTTTACATTTCAAAGTTTGGCTCTTGTGTAAAATATGATTAGTTAAATATAAACTAAAAGGGTTATTTAAATGCTTTCATTTATAGTATAAAATGTCACTCTATAATTTACCAATTGCATAATTGGCTACTTTTACAAATTTTTTTTATATCACTTATGCAAATAATTATTAAGCAGTAGCCAATCTAGTAATCTGCTGGCCATTCCAATAGCAAATGCATATAAAAGTGAATGTATATACTAACAAAGATGGTAGACATGTCAGAAAACTGGATATAGTTTAATATTTATGTAAATGATATTGTCATAGCAAATTTTATAAGATACCTATAGTTTTGCTTTATTATAAATATATATAATGGTAAAATATAATGCTAGAAAATGTGTAATATCCAGAGTGAGCAATTCTGAGCATAGTCACTATAAACTATTTTACTGCCTTCTAGTTGCTGTAAATTCACTTCATTTATCAGTACATTCAGTTATTTTTCATCCATTACAGGATGATGTTTAACTAAGATTTTCCAATCCATATCTTCATATATTCATATCAATTTAGAAAATTTTATTATTTCATATATCAATCTCATGTCTTTTAGAATCTCTTGGAATCCAGTTGAAGACTTCAATTGTTCATTTATTCTCATACTTTTCTAAAAACATATTCATCCCAACTCTAATTAGGTTTTTAAATTTGTTTAATAATGTCGATGATATCTGTTTTTTCTTTGACAATGACTGCCAACAAACTTATCTTTAAATTTATAATGTGGTATGAAATCTCTGTATTTTTTCTGGTAAGTGTCCAAGTCTTAGATTCACATTTAAGAACTGATAAAATACATAGATATATTAACATTTAAGAGCTGGTAAAGTACGTAGATATACTTCCTGTTAATACTAAGTAATTTTACCAAAGGTACTTCAACTATGTTTAACTCTTTGATTTACTTCATTTATTATGGTTTCATTCATATTAGTATTACCCAAGACATTTATAGTTCTTAACTTTTTCTAAGTGATATATAATATAAAATGTTAACTAAGTTTATGTTATAGCATCAGTATAGTATATTAAGATATAAAATTGAATTGTGTTATGGAAAATTATCGCTGACGATGATCAAATATATATACTTTACTCATAGTCTTTGGTTGATTACTTATTTTTAGTTTTCTTGGACATACAACCTAGCAAACGCACACATAACTAATTTGACATTCACATTCATTTATAAATATATATCATTAATTAAAATTTTTTAATTAAAAATATCTGCTAATTTTTTTAACTATTGAACTATAAAAATATTTTTCTTTTATATAGATATATTAAGTACTTTTATTATTGCAAATCTCTTTAGTGAAATATTTTAACTAATTATCAATACTTATGAATGTAAGTCATTTTATTTTGCAAGTTTCCATCTATTTATCCTGTGAGAACTTTTTCTACAATGATCACATTGAACAGTAAAATAACATTATCATAAAAAGAGAGTTCTTTTTTTTTATTTTACGTTGTTCAAATACTGAACATTTTCTAAAGTTATTTCAAATTAATAAAAAGCATTTTCAATCGAACTTTATTTTAGAAATATTTTCTTTTCAATATTTTTTATATAGAATTTTAAAGTAAAATTATTAATATTGTATACATTTTCTAGTGAAGAACGTAAATTGAATAGAAAGTTAAATGAAACCTAAAAATGAATTCCAATATCGGGGAGTCGTGGTGTTCCTAATATTCATGGAAGATAAACAAAAGAACGAGAAAAGCACGAAAACATTAAAATATTTTTTGATATGCAATTAAAAAGTTAAAGAAAGCTAAATCACTGAAATAAAAATTATTATTAAGTGCATTCGAGTTAATGAAGCTTCTTGTTATCATCTGAATCCGTTCTCCTTTACATAGTAAAAGGAATAGTTTATGACAGCTTTCTTCGGCATAGCTTGAATTATTTTCTAGTGACATGTTTGCGATCGACTGACATCATTATCATTCGTCTTATATAATTGCTACCCAACTCAGACATTAATAGCAAGACATTAAAAAGATAAGCAGACAAATAAAAGGAAGCAAAAATTAAAAACATAATGATAATAAAAGAGATGTATTTATTAAATGTGATAATATATTGGACTCCTTCCATTATCTATCAATAACTGTTGAATGTATAGAAAATTTTAACCTTTATTTAAATTTTTCAAACCCAGACAACTTGTTAGTAATAACACACAAACAGACACTACAGAATAGTAATTACACAACATTTCGAGCAGTATTATTCTTCACTCTTCTCTGCTCTTCTTCTGGTATTGTTGTCATAACCTGTGACAGTATTCACATGGAAATCAAACTCACATCTTTAGATTCTTGAATATTGAATTTAAGGCAAATGCTCTATTCAACAGCTATTTTGTCAAAGGCCCATTGGTTAGAGCATTTGTCTTAAATTCAATATTCGAGAATCTAAAGATGCAAGTTTGACTCCTATGTGAATAGAGTCATTGGTTAGGTCAGCAATATCTGAAGAATGGAGAATAATACTACTTGAAATGTCATGTAATTACTAACCTGTGTTTTCTGTTTGTGTGTTATTACTAACAACTTGTTTGTATTTGAAATATTTAAATACAATTTAAAATTTTCTATACATTGAACATTTAATGATAGATGATGTGAAATGATGGTTATGTATTTATATTATTCAAATCTTGTAGCTCTGATGAAGACTGCTAGACAGTCGAAACGGTAAGGAAATAGAAAAGTTTTTAAGAAAATTTGTTGCATTAAAGTGTATATGAAAAAAGTGTTATAAGCAATATATATATATATATGATGGAAATAGTCCAACATATTATCACATCTAATATACCATCATCACAAACCTTCATGTATTTATTAAAATTTGTTATCCTTATTGTCTAAGGGCAAATAGAATAATTGGGCATATAAATCAGTACTATAGTAAAGGAATACTACTTGATTATCATCAGTGGTAATTTGATATTGTTTGTCATCTTTTTAATATGACTTATTCTGCCATATCAACTTTAGCAAGATGGAAAACAAAGATAAGACATTGTTTCTACAAAAAGTTATTTGTGAAGAAAGAAGTGAATCTTAGTATAGATGTCAGTATTAAAACAAATGGTATAATCAATAGATGCAAAATAATACAACTTAGTTACATCACATCATCTTATATATTAGATGTAAGGATATAATAACAAAGTTAATTTTCCTTTAAGATGGAATACTTATATAAAGACACTAAAATATCTAGTTACTATATAAATGAACTGCTTCTATTTTTCTATGATTAATATTAATTTGATTGATGTTGGCTGATTCATATTCAAAATAAAAGAATTAATTTACAATTTAAGTTCTCCAAGTTCAAAAGTTAATACACCAAAGAATGGTTTGAAGAATATATTTAAAAATAAAAAGAAAAGGATAATATAAACTGATAATTTATATATATATATATATATATATATTGTATTTATTATCACATAGTATAAAGTGTTTGATTATAAACATTGTCATCATCATCAACGATTAGAAATTCACTGCAAAATGAAGATATATCCAAGTTCAATCCATCTTCTCTAATCTGTAGCCCCTTTTCTCTACATCACACCCATACAGTTTCTTATTTCATCCATCCATCTTACATGTGGTATCTTTCTGGTTTTTTTTTTACAATCTCCTGGAATTCACTTTAAAATTTCAATTATCCATCTATTACCATCTCTTTTAACAATATATCCAGCCCAAATCCACTTCAGTCTTTTAATTCTTTCAGTAATATCAGAACACCTGTTTGTTCTCTTATCCATATATTGCATTTTCGATCTCTTTTTGTTACTCCTAACATGCATCTCTTCATATTTCTTTGAATGGTCTGAAGTCTATATTGCTCTTCTATTAAGTGTACAAATCTCAGATCCATAAGTAAAAACTGGTAAGACATATTTATTAAAAACCTTCCTTTTCAAACACATAGCCATATTTCCTTTTAATATTAAGTTATTTCTACCCAAATTACTCCAACCAAATTTAATTTCTATGATTAATTTCATCCATTATAGTAATAAAAAATAAAAATGCAATTAAAGGTAAAAAAGATAAGTATAGAAAACACTAAACTTAATAAAAATAAATTAAAAATAAGAACCTTGATGCCTTATAAAATGAATAAATGATTAATGAACATGTATAGTGCAAGTAGAATTTTATATTAGAAATGTAATTGTGTTATTAATGAAGAAAATATTAAAGAGTTACATCTTTTAAAATAAACAGTTTGTTGTTAAGCAATGCCATCTAAACAAGTTTAATGTTTACCATATATATATATATATATATATGGTAAACATATGGCTGTAAATAAACTATATATATATATATATATATATATATATATATATATATATAGTTTATTTACAGCCACTATGTGTGACATTTTCTAAAACATTGATGTGGCGACTAGTTTAAAATTTTATTTTCTTCTAGCTGGAACAACTAGACATTCATTTACTAATCAATATTGGAAGATTTTCTAAATTAGCTAAAATCTAGCTTTTTAAAAAACCTATATTGAAGTAGAGATGTTCAGTATAAATCTACATTGTTATCTAAAAAATGAAAAAATGGTAAAAGGGTTTGATAAATTCTTGGCTTTTGTTTACAGTTATCTTAATTTATATTTGATATTTACCTGTATCAAGATATAAAAATCAAAGTTGTTATAGGCGAATATTGTTTAATCTTGTCAAAGCCTTTTGGATTTTATGAGATTTAACATATTTAAATTTCATGTAAGTAGATAGATTTGAACTCAGGATTATTCAGTTTATTCATCCTCCATTCCAACCAAGTAACTGATACTCGGGATTATAGACATGCAAAAATATACATGTACCCGATGTGTATGGTCACATGTATTGGCTGCTTGAGATGAAGTGGAAGATGAATAGACTGAAATATCCTGAATTCAAATCTGTCTACTTTTATATATATATTGTGCCATTACAATTTAGTCACTAGCTAAATTTATAGTAATGTGCATGTAGAAAAGGTAAAACAAAATCATCATCACATTTTATATAACCATAAAGGAAGTTGTAGGGCATCCAAGTTTAAACCCTACAAGGTCCAGTTCTAAAAGCTTTAAACAGAGAGAGTGGGTCAACAATTATATGCTTTATTTGTTTGTGGGTTGATAGAAAGGTAATACACACATTTAAACTATTTAATATTTAGTTTTTCTGTTAAAAAGCAAAGTTATAATGCATACATATAGGCAGTGTATGTGTAAGCTATTTAATTGTTTTATATTTCAAATATTCAACATTTTAACTTTCTTTAAAACTAACCTATGCTTGATCAATTCTAATATCTTATTCTATGCTTCTATTTTGCTTTTCTTTAATTATAAGTGGGATTTAAAAGTTACAGATTTAATTAAATAATTGGGTTATAATTACTAAGCTAGCAATTATATTATTTAATGTTAGTTTATGAATGATTTGAAAGAATGAAGGATGTGTGTACATTACATACAGAAATATACATTTCCTAAATATTGAAAGAAAAGAAAGGATTAAATCTGTCAAATTATTTTTTTTTGTACAATTTTTTGTTAAAAGAGGAAATCTGTTTAATCAGATATCGATCTTTGTAGCAATTTTTTTTTGTAAATAATTATTTTTCACTTTGGGAGCTTAATTTGGGTGGAACTCTAATTTTGAAAGTGTCTTATCTTAAGATCTAAAGAAGGAAGCTCAAAGATTTGAAATGTTACCTGGATGTTAAAAAAAAAAAAAAAAAGAAAGGAAATAAGGATTAAGTCTATTTTTTTTTAAACAAAAGTGTCTGGAAAAGGATTAAACTTTTCAGTTGAAAAATAATTTAGTTGAAAATAAATTAGAGATCTAATTAAAACAAATTTGTCCAAAAATAGCAAGTGACGCTATCTCTGATTGGTTAAGTTAGCTAAAAATTGGATATAAAAAGTGTCTGGAATTATTTTTTGGTGATTATGATTCAGAATAAACTATTAAATTGAACGTTGAAAATATAAGAAATCGCTTGCTAGAAAAATTATATATATGTCCCATTTTTTTCGGACCATCTGGAGGAAGCTGCACATCATAGAGGAAAGAAAAGATGTTGTGTCTAAAATAATATTCTACACCTTTCAACTGACCAGAGAAATAAGATGTTTTTAATAGAAGGAAGAAAGCATTCACCTGCATTCAAAGAAGATGAATTAATCTACTGATAAATATTAATCATCAAGTCCAATTAATTGTTACAACAACTGATTTTAAACTCAAGAAAATTTATAAATGTGAAAACAACTGCTGTATTTCATCCACATGCTTGACAGGAAGAGAAGAAAAATTAATATAATGATTTCCAAATTGTCCACTAAAGCAAATAACCTCAATAGAGTCATCATCATCAAATAGTTATACACCTCAAGAAAGAGATTGTTCCCACGTAAAACGGAAATGGTAGCTGCAGAAATATAGACATTATACAAGACAAGTTTGAACCCTTGGAAATTCACCACAAACAAAAGATCGGTAATATGACTTTTTATATCTATTTTCTTTATGATATCAGAGTCTTAATAAACATTTTAGCAATAAAGTGGTATATTTTATTTAAAGAACTTTTAAAGACTATTCAGATCGATTAAAAACAAGAATGTCTTACTAATAATAACTTTGAGCTTCATAAATGATCTTGAATGTATGAAAATTATTTGTTTATTAATTTTACAGTTATGAAAAATATTAATGTGTAAAACAATTTTTTTTATGGTGTTATGATTTTAGTTTTAACTAATATATTATTATTATTTTGGTTTTAAATAATATTTTGTTATTATGGGATAAAACATGCACATACATAATGATATTTTTATATGTGTATAATTGCGAGTGAATGTGAAATAATAGGTGGTGTTAAAATATTAAATTATTTTGTCTTGAGAAAGTATAGATTTCAGCTTGGAAGGGAGGGGGAGATAATGATTTAAAACTCTTTTCTAAAACTTGCTCTTTCAATTCTACTAACATTTTTTTTTTACATTCTATTTACATGTTAGATTTTTAAAGTATGTGTGCTAATGAGCAGATAATATTTTTTTTTCTTGAAATACTTTTCTCATGGAGTGAAAATCATGGTCAATGTGACATCCAACTTAATACAAAATACATTTGAAGGGAAAGGGGGAAGAACTTAAAATTAATCTGAGGATTGTTATATAATCAATTATTATTATTATTATTATTATTCATGTCAATTTTCATATTTATCTAGGAATTTTTATGTATATGTTAGAAATGTAGTAATAAATGTTAGTTTGTTTTATTAAACGAGGCGTATATATTTCCTTAAGTGTAGTCTTTGTTAATTGTGATTATTCATCATCATCAATGGTTGAATATTAGTTATTTAAGATATAAGTAAATATGCTAAAATTAAACAATAATTATGAATTTCTTTATAAAATTTAGTTTTATGTTTAGGCTTAGTCCTAGAGCTGTAGTTGAAACCCTTGTCATTATTGTTATTATTATCATCATCATCATCGTCATCAACGTTTTAATTAATGAGCTGTTTAACTGTTTAAAGGCCATAAATAAATATTGATTTTATAATATTTAGTGATCTCTTAGTATTATTATAACCACCATTCCATCATCTATTTCATGCAAGGATGAGTGAATTGCCATCCTAAATTAGTTATATATAATCTGAGCTAGTAAACTTATAAAAATATTGAAACACATTTGTTATGCTAAGATCTAAGAAATGATTTATGTCTAATATACTCCACTTTGGTTTAAAGATGTTTTTCTTTTACCTAAATATTGGTGCGTATAGTGATATGGCTCAAAAAGCAAAATCTTCCATTTTTATTAGAAGTAAAGTACAAAAAAGGGGATTCAAACCCGGTACATGTGAAAGGTTATTAGATATAACTGTGTCGAGATTCAGATAATCTAGTGGCGCCCTGCTAGACCATATTCATTTAGTATTTGTTTAAACATGCACTTAACATCAAACCAAGAAATGAAAGTGGATAAGATCTACTGCCTGTATACCTGAGTTATATTTTATTGAAATTACTAGTGTAGTCACTTCATGTGATTTCATATACCTGAGTTATAATACTTGTTATTAATAATTTGCTTATAATTATTGAGATAGTGGGATATTGAGAAATCCAACATTATTTTAAATATTGTAATTCTTATATATATATATTTTGGACACCTTTAATTATGTTACAATGGCGCCCAATGTGGGGCCTGAGATTTTACCATATACCTGAAAAAGAGAGTCTATAGAATGATAGGAGATGTGTGGTTAAAAATAGAGAAATTTTTTTTCAGTAAAAAAATTTTTTTTTTGTCTTACAAAATTTTCTTGGCCAAACAGTCTTATTTTAGATGATGATGTTTAATATGATTTAATCTTTCATTGATGATGATAAAATGGGTACAGCCATAAAACAGCTTGTTTTTTTTATCAATTTTGAAAATAGAGATGAATATCACAACTTAAGACAAAGGTGAAATAAATAATAGAATTTTTTTTTGTTTGTTTTGGAACATTAAAATGATCTATTGCCAGATAGGATAGGCATAGTAATAGTGATGAATTATGGAATAGTAGTCTCATGTGTGTTTGGGGAGTTCATTTTGTAAAAAGTCTATGATTTTAGAGGTTTGATTGGATGGTTGATCGTTGGAGTTTGGTTGGTTAGATTGCAGTTTTGATGATGAGTGGAGAGTTTTGTCATTGCCTTGAGAATGCTATGTATTTCATGTAACTTATGAATGATCAAACCCATTCACTGCTCCAACCCAATTTATATGTTATCTTTATTTTATCATGAAGCAGTTAACAGCAGACCTGCCATGATATCAGCCTATAAGTCTCCAAGAGAGAGAGCATGGCATAGTTTTCCAATCCAGTTATATGTTATTCTTATGTTATCATGAAGCAGTTAACAGCAGTCCTGCCATGATACCAGCCTATAAGTCTCCAAGAGAGAGAGCAAGGTTTCATTTTTGTAGTCTATAATAAGCAGGGCATTCCTTGATACTTGCCACATAAGACTCCAAGAGAGAGAGCAAGGCATAGTTTATCTACTTTAGCCCCTAAGACTTAAAATACTTCTTTTATTGCAACAGAGTTTGTTTTATTCAATTAAGGGTTGTGGTAGGTGATAGTGATCAAATTGGGATGATCTTCTGAGTGCTCGTGATGCATTGTGTGATTATAGTGCTGTGAATAAATTCTTTTATTTATCTCAAGATTGTGAACTGCTAGTCATTCTGTGGACTGTCAATATCTGTCGGATTTCTGGGAAAATGGATGAATGTATAATTTGGGCTATTACAGACAGACATGCACTATATAGATTATTGTTGTGTAGTTCATTAAATAAGGATATTAAATTTTTTTTGTTGTATTTGTAATGCATAATAAGGTGAAAATCAAATCAGTCAGTTGGTCAGAATAGGTGTCAGACAGGGAGAAGATGTGTGGATTTTTGATGGTCAGGGAAGTACAGATGGGATATATGTAATTTTATAACCTGAGTGAACTAAATTATAGTATGGAAGAGGTTATGGAAGAGGAAGCTGCCCCAATACCAGGAATCAGTGATCGTTTTCATACTGAAGAAGAGGATAGGGAAATTGCCTTTAAAAAAGCTCAAGAAAAAGAGGAAATAGAGGGAAATGCCTCTAAAGTCAGTAGCAATAATAAGGCCTCAAGTATAAAAATGGTAGATGAGGAGCCAGAAGTGGGCCAGACTACAATAGCAAAGAAAGAATGCTCAGACATGAAATTAATGATGAGGCAGTTACTTAAAAGTATAATAAGTTTAAAAGAGGATACTAAGAGTATGCTAGAAGATAATAGAATCTGGAGAGAAAGTTTAAGAGATGATAAAAAAGGCATAGAAAGTGTAGAAAGTTTTAAAAAAGAGGATAAGAGGAGTGAAGATGAATTAAAAGAAAATATCAATAGCTCTGTTGAAAACAACAGTAAAATTCCTATAGCTTTGGGAAATAAAATAGAGAAACATGGGAAAAGTGCCTCAATTCCTGGAGTTGATAATCTTTATAAAGAAGAGGATGGAGAGGTTGTAATGGGATTAGAAGTTACCGTAAAAGTAAAGGGGATAGTAACAAGTACTGAAGAGTGTCAGATTCGAATAAAGAACGAAGCACTATCAGGTATAAAATTGACCAGACTGATGAAAGATTGTATGTATCAAAACATACAAGAAGATTATAACAATTCCAAAAGAAATAAGGAAAGTCTGGAACAAAAGATTTGTCATTCTGTGAAAAGATGGATAGAAAGTCTAAGAGAGGATAGCAAAAAGAGTGCAGAAAGTATAATAGAAGGTAGTCAAAGATTAGAAGATAATGCTGAAACCTCTTTAGAAGATAGAGCAGGAGAGATGGGTGAATATGTTAGAATTGTAAAACGGAAAGGTAGTCAGAGCTTACCAGTTTTAAAAGATAATCTGGATAGTCCGACCACTGATAATAAGAAAAATAATGTAAAGTTAGATACACTGATAGAGAATAGGCTCCAAGAAGTAGAAAGGCCAATAGTAGCCATAATACCAAATCTCCCAGTAAAGAAAGTAAATGAGATGATGACCAAAGAGCAGATTGGGATAGATTATGGAGTGAAAAGAAGGAAAAGAGAGTTGGAGGAAAAACTTCATGCATCCGATAAGATGATTGATTTAAGAGAGGCAATAAGGGAGATGAAACCAGTTATTTTAGAAAGAGAGCAAAAGTTTCAACAGTCTGTAGTTCTCAATCTAGTAACAAACCAGCATGTGTGGTTTCAAAAATCTGTCTTCTTAAATAGATTGGAGATACCTTATATATGGTATAGAGAGGCAATCTCTCTGAAAAATGTAAATGTCCAAATCTCTCTGAAAAATTCAACTGCTCTGGAAAAGTCAAAAATAAGTTATATCTGGTACAGAGAGGCAATCTCTCTGAAAAATGTAAATGTCCAGTGTGTATCAGACAGAGAATCAATCTCTCTGAAAAATTTAAATGCTCTGTTAAATTTAAGTGTGCCTTATATTTGGTACAAAGAGTCAACCTTTTTAGAGAGTTTAAAAATAAATTATACATGGCACAGAGAATCAATCTCTCTGGAAGATGTAAGGATAAATGATATCTGGTATAGAAAGCCAATCCTCTCTGGAAAACTTCAAAGTGCCTTATATATGGTACAGGGAGTCAATCTTTCTAGAAAGTTTAAAAATAAAGTATGTATGGTATAGAGAGTCAATCTCTCTGAAAAACTTCAAGGCATATTACATAAGGTACCAAGAGTCCATATTTCTAAATGGAGTTTGTAAGAGGAGGTTATATAAAATAAATCCTCCAGATATGTTTTATAAATATCCAGTCAAGATGAAAAATGGAAATATTAAAAATGGACTGGATGTACATATGCAATTTTATGCAGACCACAATATGATTTGAAAAGAAAAAGCCATTCCAAATTACCAAGAAAATAGGAGAGAATGCCTTTATGCTTGCTGCTCTTGATGGGAATAAGGGAACCTATAATGCTAGGAGTTTGATCCCTTATACTTCAGCAGAATAGCCTGGCAAGATCTCCAAATAAATTACTTTTAGGTTTTCTAATGAAAAATATATTTACCAGTAGTTAATTTTTTTTTTTTATATATTATAAGTGTTTATTATTATTAGTGTATTTATTAGTTAGGATTTTTTTTTTTAAATATAGTTAAAACAAAAGTGCTGATGATTTTATCCGAAGGGGGAGAAAGTTGTGCCATTACAATTTAGTCACTAGCTAAATTTATAGTAATGTGCATGTAGAAAAGGTAAAACAAAATCATCATCACATTTTTATATAACCATAAAGGAAGTTGTAGGGCATCCAAGTTTAAACCCTACAAGGTCCAGTTCTAAAAGCTTTAAACAGAGAGAGTGGGTCAACAATTATATGCTTTATTTGTTTGTGTGTTGATAGAAAGGTAATACACACATTTAAACTATTTAATATTTAGTTTTTCTGTTAAAAAGCAAAGTTATAATGCATACATATAGGCAGTGTATGTGTAAGCTATTTAATTGTTTTATATTTCAAATATTCAACATTTTAACTTTCTTTAAAACTAACCTATGCTTGATCAATTCTAATATCTTATTCTATGCTTCTATTTTGCTTTTCTTTAATTATAAGTGGGATTTAAAAGTTACAGATTTAATTAAATAATTGGGTTATAATTACTAAGCTAGCAATTATATTATTTAATGTTAGTTTATGAATGATTTGAAAGAATGAAGGATGTGTGTACATTACATACAGAAATATACATTTCCTAAATATTGAAAGAAAAGAAAGGATTAAATCTGTCAAATTATTTTTTTTTGTACAATTTTTTGTTAAAAGAGGAAATCTGTTTAATCAGATATCGATCTTTGTAGCAATTTTTTTTTGTAAATAATTGTTTTTCACTTTGGGAGCTTAATTTGGGTGGAACTCTAATTTTGAAAGTGTCTTATCTTAAGATCTAAAGAAGGAAGCTCAAAGATTTGAAATGTTACCTGGATGTTAAAAAAAAAAAGAGAAAAGAAAGGAAATAAGGATTAAGTCTATTTTTTTTTAAACAAAAGTGTCTGGAAAAGGATTAAACTTTTCAGTTGAAAAATAATTTAGTTGAAAATAAATTAGAGATCTAATTAAAACAAATTTGTCCAAAAATAGCAAGTGACGCTATCTCTGATTGGTTAAGTTAGCTAAAAATTGGATATAAAAAGTGTCTGGAATTATTTTTTGGTGATTATGATTCATATTAAACTATTAAATTGAATGTTGAAAATATAAGAAATGGCTTGGTAGAAAAATTATATATATGTCCCATCTTTTTCGGACCATCTGGAGGAAGCTGCACATCATAGAGGAAAGAAAAGATGTCGTGTCTAAAATAATATTCTACACCTTTCAACTGACCAGAGAAATAAGATGTTTTTAATAGAAGGAAGAAAGCATTCACCTGCATTCAAAGAAGATGAATTAATCTACTGATAAATATTAATCATCAAGTCCAATTAATTGTTACAACAACTGATTTTAAACTCAAGAAAATTTATAAATGTGAAAACAACTGCTGTATTTCATCCACATGCTTGACAGGAAGAGAAGAAAAATTAATATAATGATTTCCAAATTGTCCACTAAAGCAAATAACCTCAATAGAGTCATCATCATCAAATAGTTATACACCTCAAGAAAGAGATTGTTCCCACGTAAAACGGAAATGGTAGCTGCAGAAATATAGACATTATACAAGACAAGTTTGAACCCTTGGAAATTCACCACAAACAAAAGATCGGTAATATGACTTTTTATATCTATTTTCTTTATGATATTAGAGTCTTAATAAACATTTTAGCAATAAAGTGGTATATTTTATTTGAAGAACTTTTAAAGACTATTCAGATCGATTAAAAACAAGAATGTCTTACTAATAATAACTTTGAGCTTCATAAATGATCTTGAATGTATGAAAATTATTTGTTTATTAATTTTACAGTTATGAAAAATATTAATGTGTAAAACAGTTTTTTTATGGTGTTATGATTTTAGTTTTAACTAATATATTATTATTATTTTGGTTTTAAATAATATTTTGTTATTATGGGATAAAACATGCACATACATAATGATATTTTTATATGTGTATAATTGCGAGTGAATGTGAAATAATAGGTGGTGTTAAAATATTAAATTATTTTGTCTTGAGAAAGTATAGATTTCAGCGCTTGGAAGGGAGGGGGAGATAATGATTTAAAACTCTTTTCTAAAACTTGCTCTTTCAATTCTACTAACATTTTTTTTTACATTCTATTTACATGTTAGATTTTTAAAGTATGTGTGCTAATGAGCAGATAATATTTTTTTTCTTGAAATACTTTTCTCATGGAGTGAAAATCATGGTCAATGTGACGTCCAACTTAATACAAAATACATTTGAAGGGAAAGGGGGAAGAACTTAAAATTAATCTGAGGATTGTTATATAATCAATTATTATTATTATTATTATTCATGTCAATTTTCATATTTATCTAGAAATTTTTATGTATATGTTAGAAATGTAGTAATAAATGTTAGTTTGTTTTATTAAACGAGGCGTATATATTTCCTTAAGTGTAGTCTTTGTTAAGTGTGATTATTCATCATCATCAATGGTTGAATATTAGTTATTTAAGATATAAGTAAATATGCTAAAATTAAGCAATAATTATGAATTTCTTTATAAAATTTAGTTTTATGTTTAGGCTTAGTCCTAGAGCTGTAGTTGAAACCCTTGTCATTATTGTTATTATTATTATCATCATCATCATCATCATCAACGTTTTAATTAATGAGCTGTTTAACTGTTTAAAGGCCATAAATAAATATTGATTTTATAATATTTAGTGATCTCTTAGTATTATTATAACCACCATTCCATCATCTATTTCATGCAAGGATGAGTGAATTGCCATCCTAAATTAGTTATATATAATCTGAGCTAGTAAACTTATAAAAATATTGAAACACATTTGTTATGCTAAGATCTAAGAAGTGATTTATGTCTAATATATTCCACTTTGGTTTAAAGATGTTTTACTTTTACCTAAATATTAGTGCGTATAGTGATATGGCTCAAAAAGCAAAATCTTCCATTTTTATTAGAAGTAAATTACGAAAAAAGGGGATTCAAACCCGGTACATGTGAAAGGTTATTAGATATAACCGTGTCTAGATTCAGATAATCTAGTGGCGCCCTGCTAGACCATATTCACTTAGTATTTGTTTAAACATGCACTTAACATCAAACCAAGAAATGAAAGTGGATAAGATCTACTGCCTGTATACCTGAGTTATATTTTATTGAAATTACTAGTGTACTCACTTCACGTGATTTCATATACCTGAGTTATAATACTTGTTATTAATAATTTGCTTATAATTATTGAGATAGTGGGATATTGAGAAATCCAACATTATTTTAAATATTGTAATTCTTATATATATATTTTGGACACCTTTAATTATGTTACAATATATATATATATATATATATATATATATATATATATATATATATATATATATATATATATAAACCATTCAGTATAAGCAAGTTATATACTGTCTTAGAATTACATATTTAATTTTTGTATTCATAATAAAAATGAACATTTGTCTAAATTCATTGAACAGTCAATTGCCAGTATGTTTCAATGTTTTATTAGTTTTCAGTATTTGAGAACTGGAAGAGAGCCAATGGTCAACTAATTATATAAATGAGACAGTAACAGAAAAATTTACAGGTTCATAAAGATTGCATTTAGCAAAGTATTAAGATGAAAGTGTCCTGGATGAATGAAGTGTAAGATCAGTCAAGTTAGAAAATAACTCCTTTTCTTAATAGTTTTAAAATTATAGTAGAAATTATTTTTGAACACCATTAAGTTGTACTGTATGCCATACATTTGGACCCAAATTTGCATTGGAAATTAATTTACAAATTGTTCTTTAATGAGTGAGACCTTGAAAGGTCCAATGTAATGATTTCTGTTGAGGTATATTAATTTTATTTATGTTTTAAAAATTGTTTCAACCACTAATAGCCAATTATAAACTCAACAAAGTGTTGTCTTAAAAAATCTTTAGTCAGCATAAATACCTTAACTTTATTTTTTTATATGATTTATGATTATTTAAATGTGACAAGAATTTCATTCATCTACTTGATATTTATCGCAATAAATTCTGTCAAAAGTCTTTATATGTAAATAAATATAAAGTTTAAACCTTAATATTATGCACCTTTTGAGTGCTTAATTTTTCCATAAAAGGAACCTCTACAAATCTTAACACAAGATTACAACTTTATAAAGATAAGAGTGGCCATCTTATCTTCAACCTACTTTCTAATTACATAGGCAAATCTAAAACATTTTGATTTGAAAGTGTGAAGTTAGTAACTACTTTACTAATTAAGTCCTTTGCCTCATTTAGAATCAACATTCATGAAATATTTTGATTCACAGCAAGTTAATATTTAAGTCTTATAATTAGAATGTAGGTTGAAGATAAAACAGCCACTCTTATCATTATACAGTCATAATCATGTGATACTATTTGTAGAGGTCCCTCTCATGGTAAAATTTAGCATTCAAAAGGCACATAGTATTAAGGTTTAAGCCTTATATGTATTTACATATTATGTGTTGACTGTGCACTTAATAAGAATTAATGTTTACAAAAGTCTTTATATATAATTTAGGGTATGTGATAATATGGTAGATTATTTTCATCATCTAGCATTAAATGTTGAATGTTGATAGTAATAACACACAAATAACTCAAGTTAGTAATTACTCTGTGTTGTCTATTTGTGTGTTACTACTACCAAGTTGTTTGTATTTGAAAAGTTTAAATAGTTTAATATTTTTTATACATTCAACCTTTAATGACAGATGATAGAAGGAGTCCAACATGTTATCACAGCTAATAATATCATCATCACAAACCTTCAGGCAAATAACCCAGCATATATTTATAGATTTATCTAGGATGTTCCTAATTGTACACAATTAAGATATAATTTACACTCATCAAGTTGTAAGTTATAAAAATATCTTTATACTGAAGTGAAAGTTATAAAAGTGTAAAGAAATTTAAAGAATCTGATGAATATTCTTGGAAAACAGTCTAAAAATATTAATCCAATTTTGGAAACATGACAAGATTAATAAAATTAGTTGAAAAGTGTCATTTTATGCCTTAATACAAAGCTATTACATATCAATCTCCTAAGAGACTAAATGTTATGTTGGTAAAAAAGAATATGAATTAGAAGACCGAGAAGGAGATTTTAATACTTCATAAATTAATACAAAAAGAATGAATTCTCATGATTTATGTTGTATTCTGTACCGATTCTTTTAATTTCAATTTGAAATTGATTTTATGTTTCAGAAAGGTTAATGTTAAAATGGAGTATCACATTCTAATAAAACCCTATTCCAGAATCTTCTTACAATTAAAAACATTTTTTTGATAGAATGTATTATATGTTGTAAATTTTTACTAGGAATCTATTAACTCATTTTAATATATATATATATATATATTATTGTTAAAGAAGGTTGCCTTGACAACAGTTTGAGATTGTTGATTGTTTTCTATATTGGGATTGTCTAAGTGTTGACTGGTTTCTAATAGTTATATATATTATAAATCATATTTTCAGGAGCAACCATATTTAATAAAATAAAATTAAAGTACTGATAGTTCGACAAGATATCACTTGCCCTCAACTAGATAAATAATAACAACAACAATAATAATAGCACTAATAATAATAATAATAATAATAATAATAATAATAATAATAATAATAATAATAATAATAATAATAATAATAATAATAATAATAATAATAATAATAATAATAATAATAATAATAATAATAATAATAATAATAATAATAATAATAATAATAATAATAATAATAATAATAATAATAATAATAATAATGGTGATGATGATAATGATGATGATGATAATAATAATAGTTCAACAATAATAATAATCACATAGTTGTTCCAGGATAATTGTATTATGTGATTGTTGAACAGTTTGATTTAAATTTTGCTAGTATTTTTTAATTTATATTCATTTACATATTGGTAATTTTTCATCATAAATAATGGCAATGCAATATTCATTATCTTCTTATATTAATTTATAAAATATTAAAATTTTCTAATTTATATTTGTTTCCAACAACACAACATTCAAACCTCTTAAAAAATTAATTGTAACAGCATATTATTAAATCACAAAATGATATCATTCAATTAACTTTATTAATATTATCACTTTAACAAATGACACAATGAAACAATAAAATTGTAATCTATATAAAAGAGTTTTCTCACATCAATCAATATAAATAAAGAAAACAGTATCAAATTTAAGTCATATTATTTAACAATCATGAGATACAATTATCTGTATAACAACCATATGATTATTATTTACCCTGAAGAGGGCAATGGTTATCTTGTTAAAATTTTTAATATTTTACTTTAATTTTATTTTATTAAACACAATTTCTTCTAAATCATAATTTGTAAAACATCTTTTCCCAATGATGTTTATTTCAATATATATATATATTTAAAAATTAATATATTTGATGTTTATTTATTATCTTTTAAAATCTATGTAACATTTCAATTTATTTATTAAGCACATAGAATTATGTAATTAAAGAGAAAGGATTTCACCTTTTCACATATGTGCCTTAATAACTTATATAATAGATCAATGATGTTATATTGAGTACAGAAAAAATTCTCAAACCCAAACACAAGATAGAGACTTTATAAAGATAAGAGTGGCCATCTTATCTTTAACCTAAATTCTTAATTATATAGGCCAATTTGAAGCATCTTGGTTTGAGAGTGTGAAGATGCTACTTTGTTCATTTTTACAGCCATTACTTTCTTTCATACATTAACATACATGAAATCTTCCAATTTACTATGAGTCAATATTAAGAATTAATACAAACTATGTAACGATCAAACTTATTTATTAAGTACATATATTTAGTAATTAGTTTTATAATATATCTAAAGATATATTATAAAGCAGTAGACCTTTGCTTTTAAAAAAATTATATTACTAAAACTAGCTTTTCCATCACAATAACATAACACTACATCATTCTGTTTGTACATATTAAACATTAATATCATCTCAGTGATGATTGTCGTTTATATTTAATTTTTAAAAATTTATTTATTTGTAGTTTTACATATATTTATCAACGTATTGAATTGTAATTTTCCATGCATAAATATTTAGATGAATCTTGAAATGTATAATTTATAAACTTTAAAAACTTTTTAGACCAGAAACAGATTTAGTTGTTTTTTTCCAAGTAACTAAGTGAGCTGACTATCCAATAGTGAATGATAAATGGGTGTGCTTAGCTAGACTGTAATTTGGGTGGGGCATATGAGTATTTTGACTAAAAATTAAAAAAAAAATGTCTGTAATATGCACTTGTAGAAAAGATCTTATGAAGTAAAGATGTCAACCCATAGTTATTTTTATTTTTTTAATGATTATTAAAATATTCTTAAAACACTTAAAATTAATTACAGTATGTATTAATTATACAAGAATTAAATAGGTAATGACCGCGTGGAAGAAAAAGTGAGATAATATGTAATATCCCCTGTTTCAACACACTTATTATTGAAATAATGAAAGACACAAGCAAATCGTAAGTGGTATAATCAACACACCCCAAATTTTTTTAATAACGAATATAAAAGAACGGTAATGCCCTCCAGAATAAATAATCAGAGAAATCACAGTCATAATTAAATACTGCGTTGGGATCCCAATGCAAAAGGTGTGGATAGATGCAATGCCCATTTTTACCAACCATACTTAATAAAATATTTGCATAAATTATTTTTTGCACTATGACATGTGTGTGATAATAAATAATGAAAATTGCATTAATCAGTTTGTAGCATTAGATTTCAAACCGATGCTGTAATCAATATTAAAAAGTGTAAGCTGTTAATGACAAAACTGTGTTTACATAAATAAAATGCCGTTATGTAAAACAATAAAAAAAAAATCAAACCTAATTTATTTTATTATTAATACAAATCTTCTTAGGCAAAGCTAATAGAATAGATGTTATAATTTTTTATTTTTTGTGTAATGTGTTTTTATTATATAATAATAATTTACAATTCTGTGAATTAACAGCTTTTAATAGCCTCAAACTAAAAAATGCGTTTGTAATTTGAATATGCAAGATAGCCGCCATCGTAGCACGACTAAAAGCTTGTGGAGTTAGGGTTTTTTTTTCTTTCACCTAGTTAATACCACTAATCAAATGTTGATTTAAAATTTACGGATGTAAATAAAATTACAGCTCTTCATTATCATATCAGTAGGCAAAAAAAAAAAAAATTCTTTAATTATTACTATAAAGTTTTTTAAATAAGCATTGTAATTTGATCTTTCAATATATTATTTATTTAATTGCAAATCTGGTTTGGATTCATATGAATTGAAATATTTTCTAACTTTTAAAATGAAATGTATATTTGTAGTTTACTGTAAAAAATCTTGTATCTATGATTTTATCATAAGACAGTCTAAATAAACATAAGTTTTGATTATTTGTTCTCTTGGAGAATTGTTGCAGCTATAAACATTGACCATGATTATGGTTTAAGTTTTAAATTATGAAAAATAGTGTGTAAAATTTTTATTTACTATCACACTTATCAGAGGGCACAAATTAATTAATTTATCTACCAATCTATTTGCTTTCTTACTTTCCAGTAGGAAAACTGACTGATCTACCTATCTATGCTACATATTCACCACTCACGTAACTACATACTTATCTCCCTCTCTATCTCTCTCTCTGCCTATATAAATTATCTACATATGGCTATCTTTATTGATATATCAAATAAAATATTTAAAATGACAGTTAAGAAACAGTCATAAAATTAGTATCTATCTACCTACCTACCTGCCTCCCTCCCTACCTAGCTACCCACCCACCTAGCTACCCACCCACCCACCTAGCTACCCACCCACCCAGACCTAGCTACCCACCCACCCAGATCTATCTACCCACCCACCCACCCACCTATCTATCCACCCACACACCCACCTAGCTACCCACCTCCCTCCCTTCTTACCAATTTACTTACCCCCTACCTAGCTATCTACCTACCCCATTCCTACCTTTCTATCTACTCCCTATCTACCTCCCTCCCTACCTACCTACCCCCTACCCACTTACCTACACTTCTATCTCTCTACTTCACTTTCTCCCTCCCTACCTATCTACCTGCCTACCCCCTACCTATCTATCTACCCCCTATATTTAAAATAACAGTTAAAATAGTCATAAAATTAGTATCTATCTATCTATCTATCTATCTATCTATCTATCTATCTATCTATCTATCTATCTATCTATCTATCTATCTATCTATCTATCTATCTATCTATCTATCTATCTATCTATCTATCTATCTATCTATCTATCTATCTATCTATCTATCTATCTATCTATCTATCTATCTAACTATCTATCTGTCTATCTATCTATCTACCTATCTGTCTGTCTATCCTATCTACCCACTTACCTACCTATTTATCTACCTGTCTACTTACCTACCTACATACCCACTTACCTAACGACTTACCTGCTACCTATTACTTATCTATTGGTCTGTTTATCTGTCTGTCTATCTACATTCTTACTTACCTATCTGTCTATCTATTTGTCTACCTACCTACCTACCTATTTGCATACATACCCACCCACCTACACACCTACCCATTTACCTAACTATTTACCTACCTACCTATATATCTAAATTAACTAACTAATGTTTCCTAGTGTTATAGAGCTCAAATTACCAGCAGACAAGAAAGTGGTCCTCATCTAGTCACTATGATGGTGAGAGTGAATATGGAATTATGTGTTTTATTTATTACCTATTTATAATTTTAGATAAAGTGAAAAAAATGAATCCATTTTCAGTCTGTTACTAATTTATACTATATCATTTTTCTGGTTAATTTGATCTGTTAGGGTATTATGATATTTGTTTATAATAAATGTCAAATAATATTATGCATTGTTTAATATATTACTTTAAACTATTACATGATCAGTTTAAAAAAATGTGCTTTCTCTCTAAAGTACTTCAGATAAATCTCTCTATAAGAAGCTGAAGTAAACAGAGAAAACGATTCGTTCTCTTTTCTATAAAAGTTTTATCTTATACTTTAGTTTGAGATTATTTCATTTATTTAATAAACCAGTAGTTTGAGTATTAATCTCAATATACTACATAATATTAATCCCTGGGAATAACAAATATTTACATAATTCACCTCTTTAGTTGATTGGTATTAACAATGTATTAACTGAAAATTTTCACAAATGTCAATTTAAATCAATTTAAAAGTATAACTTTAAAAAGTAATACGATTGGTTTAAAAATTCACGCTTTCTTTCCTAAATGCTTCAGATAAATCTCTATATAAAAAGGTGAGACAAAGAAAGAGGACAGTCTGTTCTTTTCTCTATACAAGTTTTGTCATGCTTATTTATTTAACAAACCAATATTTTCTTTCCATATGTCATAGCATCAACCGGGAGGCAAACCCGCAACAACCGTCTGCAACCAATTGCTTGCTTGCAAGGCGGCTGCGCTGACCTCTTGGCTAACAACGCTTAGTACATAATATTAATCACTGGGAATATCTTATATATATAAGGGATTTAAATTCAAACTTTCAAACTCCTTATAGCTCTCCAATTCATCTTATACAACTAATACACATAACCACATACATGTGAAAAGACCTCCAATTTACATATTTTGTGCTGAACCAGCAGTCATCAATTGGTCCAGATCACCATCTCCCATACATATATACATATATACAATCTGTGCTCAGTTTATATTAAGACAGAAAATCTCCAAACCTTAATGGACAAGCTTCAATCTTTGCCCCTATTTTAGCCATCCATAACATTGAAAATTAAAAATTGCAATGCTAAAAGTCCCTGCGATGCCAATACTATTGTCACACCTATGTTAACTTTAAGTTAATCTAACCCCTCTCACATAGGACCTTAATATGTCTATTTAATTATACAGAAGTGGTGTGGGCAGAATCAGTATCAATATGTAATATTCAAATACATCTATATTTTGTATATTAAACTTAATGTAATTATAAAGGACATGAACTCAGACTTTTAAACTCACTACAGCAAAATCCATCTTATTCTATTGATACACATGACCATGTATATATGAAAAATATAAATGATCTCCAATATACTTACTTGTGCTGAACCAGCATTCATCATTTGGTCCTGATCACCATTGCTCACACATATATACAATCAGTGCTCAGCTTATATTAAGATAGAAAATCTTCAAACTTTAAGAGACAAGCTTCAATCTTCCTCATTCTCCAACTCTTCATCCATCCATAACATTGAAGATCCGAAGATGCTATATATTACATACTTGTATTAAATATTATATATTCCACCTGTATTCTGCTCATCCCTCTTCTGTGTATTTAAATGGACATGTTAAGATCCTATATATGGGGGAGAGGTCAACATGAGCATAACAATAATAAAGCATCAAGAAGGGTTTTGGGCATTCCATCATCAGATTTTCAATTATATAATTGTGTATAAATAAAAAATTATATACCAATTTTAATTTATTATCAATTAGATATTTATATCTTTAATAAATTTGCTTATCTGTAAATGTATTCTGTAAAGGAGTTTTTTAATGTCCTGAAGCTAACACAAATTAATTATATTATGTAAACTGATATTGATAAACACCTGTTTTCAAAAAATAAGTATGAAAGGTTATTATTAAAAGAAAGAATAAAACAGTGAATTCAGTTGCAGTAAAATTGAAGAGTCTTAACGCCCACTATTAAAATCACCTCAAGTAGGAATAATATTGCCTTAAATTGTCATTTCATATAAAATGAACACTGCATAAAAATAGAGAAAAACCTAATTTCAGTTATAAACTTAAAACTACCCAGAATTCAAGGAAAATCATCATTGTGGTTTTGAGTTAAAAGCTATACAAGTTTATGCAGAAAAGTAAATCTGTTTGAAATTAAAAAGACAACCGCATAATTCAATTAAATTTCTAATCTGTATTTAAAGCAGAGGTCACACATGATAATTATCTGAAGAAATTAATAATTAACAGAAAGAATTACTACCAATTATTTTAAATTATGAAACAAACAACTTTATCATTCGCAGATGTTTAATGAAAGAGAAATTTCGCGAAAAGAACGACATCTTGAATATAGGTATTGGTTATAAAGTCTTATTTAAAACTTTGGGTAAGGTACAAACTTTTTATTTCCTTTATTTCTTATTTAATATTCTTTATTTTATTCTCACAATTATTTAAATATTTCTCATGTAAATTACTTTATGAATATTTATACTATTATATGAATTATTTCCTCCTAAAATATTTATCTGGATTGGTTTATTCTTCGATAAAAAATGTACTTAAAACAGAATATCAATGTTATTCCTGATTTACTTAATTTTAGCATTTTAGTCTTTTAAAAGTTAAGCTGTTCTTATAAAAAATAGTTATTGGTTTATAGTCGTTTCTTGGAAATATATTCTGATATGTATTAATATTCTCAATTTAATTTGTTATTATTAAGAAGGCAATTATTGCGTCTATCTTCTGATTAAAATCTCTACAGCGTTCTTTATGAGATGCTGATTGTTAATTTGTCTAAAAACATCCATATGATAATTAAATAGTTTCATTATTAAATTTCATCTTTGGTTTCATTCTTATAATCCATAGTTATAATTATATAAATGTTTAACTGTAATATCATATTTCTACAAATGAGTTCAGCAGCTGGAATTTGTAACATGTATGTATACATATGTAAGTGTGTGTGTGTGAGTGTGTACTTAGGTAGTTGCCTTACACATTGCCAGTCAATTGTCTGGAGTTGTGATGAACTAATTTTTATTGTTTGTACAAAATAAAAATGATTATAATAATTATAAAAATAACTAAGCAGTAGTCCTATCATAATCAGAGTTGAAAACCAACAGCTTGTTGCCAATATATATTTTTCATTACATAAATTTAATAGTTCAAAGTTGTGTCTGATAACAAACAAGTCATTTAATTTAGCCAAGGTCCGATTCATTAAAAGTATTTTTCATTATATAAGCATATGATTATATTAGTAATATTTCTGGTTCATAAATTGGATTCTGTTCTGGTTAGTAAATTGACAATTCAAAAAGTAGTCAGCTACAATTACAGATTTAATGATGCAACTTGAAGTTTTGTCAGTCATACTCAAATCATCTGTTTTCTTTTACAACATAACTACATATTACATATTCAGCCTGTATTTTGCCCATCCCTCTTCTATGTATTTAAATGGGCATATTAAGGTCCTTTATGTGAGAGTTCAGAGTGACTTAAAATGAATATGGATATGACAGTAATGTTGGCTTCAAAAAGGTCTCTGAGTGTTCCATCCTCTGGTTTTCAATCATATGGATGGTTGAAGAGTTGAAGGTAGAGAAGATTAAAGCTTGAGAATTTGTTATCTTAATATAAACTAAACACTGATTGCAGATATGTGTGGAAGATGGTAGACCAACTGATGAGTGCTGGTTCAGGATGAAATACTTATATTGGAGATCATTTATTTTTTTCACACATATGCAGTCATGTGTATTAGTTGTATAAGAAAGAGTAAATAGCTGTGGGTTGCTTGAAAGTATGAATCCTTCTAATTACATTAAGTTTAGTATAGATAATATACATATATTTAAATATATATGTATTGTAATGGTTAGATCTATACTTGAGATGTTCATCTATCATATTATGATTAACCTTTTCTCTTTTTTTATTTAGTTCATTTGGGTGCTGCCAGATTCTGCAAGAGCCTGGATTATAATTTATCCTCTTTCACTTTTGTGGACCTATTGCAATTCTTTTAGATTAATTACCACCATTACACTAAGAAATTGATAGGCCAGGAGTTCATAATTCTTACTGATTGTTGATACAATGCACTGTTAATGAAAATAAACAAAGAGAAATATATAAAAAAATAAGTTTATTAACTTCATTTTCTCACACCACTGCTTATAAATGAATTCTCAGCTCGGTGATTATGTACCTATATAATGTTAGCATGGCATATTTAAAACTGAACTGAATTGATTAAATGAGATTTATTAAAAATTGGTTCAAAACTTCTGTAATCTTTTAGATATATAGTAATTATTGCTAAAGTATGTGTGTATTCATGGATTAAAAGTACCACACTGCTAGAATGATTTTTTTTATTTATTGTTTAATTCTAAATGTTAAAACATTTTCTAATTATCAAATTTTGGGTAGCATTCTAACCAACTGAGCTATCCTGTCAAAGGATCAATTGGTTAGAGTGTTTCCATAAAATTCGATATTCAAGAATCTAAAGGTAAATGTTGACTTCATAAATCATTGATGAGCAATAAATTGAGATACCTACAGAATTAACAAGAGAATAATAAAGAACACTGTTGTAATCCAAACTATCATAAATACAAAATCTCACATTTGTATATAAATAAACCAATTCAATTTAGTTAGATATAAATCTTGCCATGATAAAAAATCAAGTCAGATGTCATATGACCTAATTTTAATAAAACTCGTATTTACAAATGTTATATATAGAGTATGTAAAAATACACACTCTTATCAAGCTTTTAAAATACCCTCAACCCCAGACTGTGGTTTCTGCATCTAGCATCGTCAGTGAGGTATTAGGGATTAAAAACACTAGAACTAGTCTAGCATTGATAAAATGCTAGACTAGTTCTAGTGTTTTTAAGAGTGTGTAATTTTACGTACTCTATATATAACATTTGTAAATACGAGCTTTATTAAAATTAGGTCATGTGACATCTGACTTGATTTTTTATCAATTTTATTTTAGTTTTTGCTATTAAGGCTTTGGCGATTTTATATTTCTAGAGCTATTAATATATGGTGTATCTGAATTTAGTTCAGTCCCATACTGCTATTTGAGTTAGATAGCTGGATTTTTGGACATTTAAATGTCTGAAAGTTTCAGATTTTCTCCTCAATAGTTAGGCATTGATAAAATGCTAAACTAGTTCTAGTATTTTTATTCCCTAGCACCTCACTGATGACGCTAGAGGCAGAAACCGCGGTCTGAGGTTGAGGGTATTTTTGAAGCTTCATAAGAGTTTGTTTTTAACTTACTCTGTATATAACATTTGTAAATAGGAGCTTTATTAAAATTAGGTCATCTGACTTGATTTTTTATCAATTTAATTTTAGTTTTTTGCTATTAATGCTTTGGCGATTTTATATTGCTAGAGCTATTAATATATGGTGTATCTGAATTTAGTTCAGTCCCATACTGCTATTTGAGTTAGATAGCTGGATTTTTGGACATTTAAATGTCTGAAAGTTTCAGATTTTCTTCTCAATAGTTAGGCATTGATAAAATGCTAAACTAGTTCTAGTGTTTTTAATCCCTAACATCTCACTGACGATGCTAGATGCAAAAACTGTGGTCTGGGGTTGAGGGTATTTTAAAAGCTTGATAAGAGTGTGTATTTTTACGTACTCTATATATAAAATCTTGCCATTATATATAAAAAAAACTTTCATTATCCCACAAAAGGGAAGCACTTATTTTAGGACTATATTATCTGAAATAAAAGGTATTAAAGATAAAAATAATACCATTCCATATATATTTTCTCCATTTCTTGAACTGTAAGACTAAGAATAGTATAAATGAATAATTTTCCTTAACAAAACTAAATAAATCTAAATTAAAACTCATGTAGCATCATAACATTTGCCACTCTGCATGTTAATCTAACTGTTAATCTGAAGATAATCCATAATATTCCATTCTTATGCCATGCCATACCAGAACTACAATATTAATTATTAGGATTTTTTAACTATTATTATTCAACATTTTAGTTACCTTTTATATTGTTCTAATTTTAATAAGACAATATCCTAGTATACATGTAAAAAATTATATACCATATAAAAGTAATTAATTTACTTTCAAAAGTACGTACTTTAATGTTATATATAAAATATCTATTTTCTCTGTTGTCTGATTGGGGAATATATATTTGTTTGTAAGGCTGTCATGTGTCAAATTTACAACCAAAAATATGTTTGTCATCTATGTTCTTTATTACTTTCTACAATGCTTTTTTACAATCCACTATTGACAGTTTCAATTGCCCCAGCAATCTTCTTCAGAACTTTTACTTATGTTTGTCACGTGCAAATAATGCTGTCAAACAAACTGGAAAAAAAAGTTTTTATAAATAAATAATTATATCTAACTAAACCTTAATTTATATTAAAGCATTTTATGTGAAGAAAATAATTCCACCCTTTATAATCAGCAATTTTTATTAGAAGAATATTTTATACTTGAAGGAAATAAATTACACTATTAAAAACCATATTCTTTTATATGAAGTAGTTGTCCATTTAGCTGTCAAATTCATGTATCAAATACAACAGGTATATTTAATAAGCAAGGCAAAACTATCTCCATACAGTAGTGCCATCCTGTGCCAACCAGAGTAATCAATGGATGCCAGAAGGCTTGTGCATAAAATCCTTATCTAGTGCCTACTCATCCAATATCCCCAGACTAGTTTCTGGCTTGTGGCCTTCACCATAAGCCTTCTGGCATCCATTGATTACTCTGGTTGACACAGGGTGGCACTACTGTATGGAGAGAGTTTTATCTTGTTTAATAACAATTATGTACTAGTATAAGAGATAGTGATCATGTGATGTTTAGTATATTTAATAGGGCAGGGTTGTTATAAACTTTTTTTTTTAAATTTTCAACTTCTCACATTTATTTATATAATATTAAAATATTTTTTTTTGAATTTGCATTAAATCTTAAAAAAAATTATTACAGCAACCAATTAAAAAAACAATGGCCTTTAAAAAGTTTGAGGCTGGGTAGATCTGGTATACATATAATTAATTAACCCACATTCTCATATACACACATCTGCACATATATGAATATGTATATTTAAATCAAATTTATTTAATTTGAAAGCTCATTTTAATTTTTATATTTTAAAGTTGATCCTAACATGTGCGAAAGAAAGTAGTTAACTTAAGTAAACCCACAATTAATAAAATATAATATATATCCATAGAAATATTAACCATTAATAAAAAATGTTAGAAGACTCCATTTCATTATTAAACCATTATGATAACTAGCAAAATAATTCACAATTTGTCTGGTTTCTGTAAATATATTATTAAAAAAATAATCTTGTAACATCCTTAACATATAACATTTACAATTTTTTTTATAAAATAAAATAAAATTCAAAAGATATATATATATATATCTTTTGAATGGGTCTATAAAAATTTCTAGTTTTCATTTACAGATGCATGTTTAGATGACCTTATATAAAAAGATAAAACATTAACTTAATTTTTCTGCATGTTTGTGATGATGGTGTTTTATTTGTATTTTTATATTGAACTCGGTTAGAGGGTTACCTTAAAATTTAATACCCAAGAATCTATGGGTTCAGGTTCAAATCCCATGATACTACTGTCACTGGTCAGGCTAGCAACATCTGAAAAAGAGGGGAGAATAATAATACCTCTTGAAACGTTGTGCATATACTAACCTGTTTGATATGCTATTACTAACAGTTGAATGTGTTTGGAATATTTAAATAAAGTGAAATTTTTCTAAAGACATTCAATACTCATATTAGATGGTAGAAATAGTCCAATATAAAAATACAAGTTAACTTAATTTCTTTATTTTTTTTTAATTTTCGTTTCTTTTCTGACAGATATATGCCTTTGAATATGATTTATTTATTCTCTACTGGTATATACTTGATCCTTGCGCAAGTCGAGTTTGTAGAAAGTATATTTAGATACTTTTTTTTTTTATTGTGGAGGGAATTTCAGTATAAAAGTATGACATTAATCCACTGTTTCATATAATCCAAGAGAGAAATCCTAAAAAATCAGTTTAGTTTTCGATATCGCAGTGCTCAATTAGCATATAAATTAATTTTTTTTTTTTTTAAATTTATCTCTAGTTAGCTGCAAATATTAAAAAAAATAATATTACGGAAGAAACAAAACGCAGCAATAAAACTAATATAAAATGCTCCTAAGGCAAACCAAACATTCCGAACGCAGTAGAACGCATTTATAAAAATGATTATTTATAACCTTTTACAATTAATCTATTTTCGTCTTCATATTAGATTTATATAAACTTGAAGATGTCACCAATGACATACATATAAAAACAAAACCGAAAAAAAAAATCATTGATTAATATAATATTATTTTATTTCTTTTTTTTATAATAAAAAAAAAATTCTAATTAAATCTGTTTAATCAAAAGAAAACAAATACTGTAAATCTAAACAGACAGGAATAATCTATTTTTAAAACTTTGCTTAAATCTCTAAATTTATATAAGTTTCCTACATTCTTTCAATCAAAATTTAAATATGTAATTTCCACACACACACGCCACTAACATGTATACCATCTTTGTGTGCAAATAAATGGATAACAATCCCCTGCAAGTTGAATTTGTTACATTTTTAGAATGTTCTGTGCAGTATTTAAAGATAGAAACTAACAAAAAAAATTATCGACAACTTTTCTGCCTCTCTATATTACTCTGTCTCTCTCTCTTTGACAGTAGCTATTTGCTATTACTACATATAAAACAACCAATTCAGTATATATATATATATATATAAGTAGTAATTTCACAGTAATTATAGAGAAGGTAGAGATTGACATAATACACATAGATAAGATGGAAAAATTAGTCAAAATGAGCAATACAGTAAATATGTACAATTGAATATATATAAAAATGTTATCTAGCCATATACTGAAAATATCAATGTATATATATATTAAGTTAAACAAGGTTAGTTATTTTTTAAAATTGTTTTTGTAATTTTATTGTTAAAGTTTCAAATCTTGTATATATATATAGGAAATGTTATCCGAGTACATTTGTGTATAATTTATTGTATTAAGCTAAAGATATGAGATGGATTGAATTTGGAGACACCTTCATCCTGTAGTGGATTGATAATGGTTGATGATGATGATGATGATATACCAACATTTTGGCCAGATCATACTGTTCATCAACTGGGTAAGAAATATTATGAAAATATTTGTGGTGTAAACAATTTTTTACAATTATTTTCATATTTATTACCCAGACAATCAGTGAAAACTGGTTGAAACGTTGGTATATATATATATATAATAAATTATATGCAATGTACCTGGATAATATTTAATTTAAATCTGTAATCTGTGAAAATCTTCATTTTAATATATATATATATGTTAAAACGAAGATTTGCACAAGTTAAATATATAAAATACATATTTTGCGGGTTCATCCGTGTTAAAAACTTTTAATATTAATATACTGACGTTTTGACTGGTCACACAAGCCATCCACAGAGTTATAAAAGATAGAAAGACGGTTGTAGAGGCGCTACAATCATTGATTTGAATAAAATGTTAAAATTCCACCAATAGCAAAAATGTTAAATTTAGGAATGTTTTTTAAAAAAATCTTTCCAAATAGGAGGAAGTTTGCATGTATCATCTCGCTTATTGATACAATCTGGCCTTTTAAGTATCTCAATGGCTTCTCTAATTTTGCATTGGTAGAGATTATCACATCTGGATATGATCCTGGTACTAGAAAAATCAATTTTATGACCTGAATCCATAGTATGGAGTGAGAGTGCTAATGATGATGAGTGTTGTTTAACTGCATTAGCATGCTGATCTCTCCTAACACTGATGCAATGATTACTCATACCTATGTAAGAAGCTTTACAATTTTTACATGAGATTTGATAGACACCATGAGATTCAAGAGGGATTGAATCCCTAAGCTTGGTTATTATATTGCTGATCTTTTGATGAGCAGAAAATGCTGTATCTATATTATAGCATTTTAATATATGTCTGATACTCCTTTTACATATGGAACACAAATCCTAATAGCTGATTTATCATCTTTTTGTTTTCTATTTTGTCTATTTTGGGCTTGAAATAAGGCTTTTTTTATAAATTTGTAATTATAACTATTTGCTAATAAAACACTATTAATGTGATTTATTTCTTCTTTCAGATGTGTCTCATCTGAAAGGTTAATTGCTCTATTTAAAAGAGTTTTGGCTACAGAAACTATCTGAGTTGGGTGATGATGAGAATGGAAATGCAAATATCTGTCTGTGTGTGTATCCTTTCTGTAAATAGAAAAAGATAAACTATTTGGTGTTCTGGCGACTAGAGCATCAAGAAAAGGGAGTTTTCCATCAGACTCTGTCTCCATTGTAAATTTAATATGAGGATGCATATTATTTAAATGTAAGAAAAAATCATCTAATTTATTTTTTCCATGTTGCCATATGACAAAAGTGTCATCTATGTATCTGAGCCAAATGAGAGGTTTTAAAGATGATGATTCTAAAGCTCGAGTTTCTATATATTCCATGAATAAATCAGCTATTACTCCTGAGATAGGTGAGCCCATAGGAGTACCAAAAACTTGTCTGTAATGCTGTCCATTGTATACAAAATATGTATTTAAGAGACAATGTTTAATCAAAGCAATAATATGGTCTGGTAAATTGCAATGTTGTGAGATTATGTTTAATCAAAGCAATAATATGGTCTGGTAAATTGCAACGTTGTGAGAATATATTTAAAGCTTCATCAATTGGAATGTTTGTAAACAAAGACATGACATCAAAACTGACCAGAATGTCATTAGCATTAATTTTTAAACTTTTTAAAACAGAAATAAAATGAAGAGAGTTTTTAATATATGATTTAATAAATGGGATTGTAGGTTTAATAAAATCCGATAAGTATCTGGCTAAAATATGAGTTGGAAAACCTATTGCACTTACAATTAGACGAAGGGGGGGGGGTATCTGGTTTGTGAATTTTTGGAAATCCATAAAATTTTGGACAGACACAAGATTTTTTACGAGGGATTATTTTATTTTTTATCTCTGTTTCAATAGGTGATTTATTAATAATAGCTTTTGTTGTTTTTTCCAAATACGTAGTATGATCCCTTTTTGATAGTTTATAAGTTTTATCATTAAGCAGATCTAAAATTTTATTATGGTAAATGTCATCCATTACAACTGTGGCATTACCTTTATCAGCTGGAAGTACAACAATTGATTTGTCCGATTTTATATTATTTAATGCTTGTTTTTCTTTCTTTGAAATATTATTTTTAGGAAGCTTAGTTTTTTTTAAAATATTACAAATCTCAGCTCTAGCCAAATCAGCTGATGTAGAATCAATTTTATCGAGAGCTGATTCAACATTACAAACAATTTTCTCAAAAGGTATCTGGGAAGGTGTTAAAGCAAAATTGAAACCTTTTTCTAAAACCGAAATTTCATCTGTAGAGAAGGCTTTCGTAGATAAATTATAAACGTTTTTTTGATTTGGATACATAATGATTGGGAATTGTGTTCTAATTAGCATTTGCAATTTTTTCTTTTGCTTTGCTGTTACAAATTCCAAATCTTTAAATGATATAAAACTTGCAATACGATCAAAACTAGTCCACAGTAAAGGATGTATTTTATTACTAAGTAATAAATGTAAATGTAGCAATACTTTATCAATTTTGTCTAAATTTTTCCAAGTTTCTTTAATAAAAGAGTGTAAAATAATATTGCTAGTTTTCCTTAGAATTTTGCTAACATTATAATTGTTCTTGTGAAACACAATTTTACAGCAAGTGGGTATAACATTGTGATTTTTGCACGCTAATAAAAAAGATAAATTACAAAGTAACTTACATTTCTTAATCCACGTTCTTTCAAATATACGAAGCTGTTTAAAAATTTCCTCCCCATAGGGGTTAATAATGTTAAAATGAAGATTTGCACGGGTTAAATATATAAAATACATATTTTGCGGGTTCATCCGTGTTAAAAACTTTTAATATTAATATACTGATGTTTCGACTTGGTCACACAAGCCATCCACAGAGTTATAAAAGGTAGAAAGACGGTTGTAGAGGCGCTACAATCACTGATTTGAATAAAATGTTAAAATTCCATCAATAGCAAAAATGTTAAATTTAGGAATGTTTTTTAAAAAAATCTTTCCAAATAGGAGGAAGTTTGCATGTATCATCTCGCTTATTGATACAATCTGGCCTTTTAAGTATCTCAATGGCTTCTCTAATTTTGTACTGGTAGAGATTATCACATCTGGATATGATCCTGGTACTAGAAAAAATCAATTTTATGACCTGAATCCATAGTATGGAGTGAGAGTGCTGATGATGATGAGTGTTGTTTAACTGCATTAGCATGCTCATCTCTCCTAACACTGATACAACAATTACTCATACCTATGTAAGAAGCTTTACAATTTTTACATGAGATTTGATAGACACCATGAGATTCAAGAGGGATTGAATCCTTAGGCTTGGTTATTATATTGCTGATCTTTTGATGAGCAGAAAATGCTGTATCTATATTATAGCATTTCAATATACGTCCGATACTGTCTGTAGTTCCTTTTACATATGGAACACAAATCCTAATAGCTGATTTATCATCTTTTTCTTTCCTATTTTGTCTATTTTGGGATTGAAATAAGGCTTTTTTTTTATAAATTTGTAATTATAACTATTTGCTAATAAAACACTATTAATATGATTTATTTCTTCTTTCAGATGTGTCTCATCTGAAAGGTTAATTGCTCTATTTAAAAGAGTTTTGGCTACAGAAACTATCTGAGTTGGGTGATGATGAGAATGGAAATGCAAATATCTGTCTGTGTGTGTATCCTTTCTGTAAATAGAAAAAGATAAACTATTTGGTGTTCTGGTGACTAGAACATCAAGAAAAGGGAGTTTTCCATCAAACTCTGTGTCCATTGTAAATTTAATATGAGGATTCATATTATTTAAATGTAAGAAAAAATCATCTAATTTATTTTTTCTTGTTGCCGTATGACAAAAGTGTCATCTATGTATCTGAGCCAAATGAAAGGTTTTAAAGATGATGATTCTAAAGCAGGAGTTTCTATATATTCCATGAATAAATCCTGAGATAGGTGAGCCCATAGGAGTAACAAAAACTTGTCTGTAATGCTATCCATTGTATACAAAATATGTATTTAAGAGACAATGTTTAATCACTAGCAATATTATTTTAAGCTCTTTTATTAAAGAAACTCGGAAAAATTTAGACAAAATTGATAAAGTATTGTTTACGTTTATTACTTAGTAATAAAATACATCCATTACTGTGGACTAGTTTTGATCGTATTGCAAGTTTTAGATCGTTTAAAGATTCGGAATTTGTAACAGCAAAGCAAAAGAAAAAATTGCAAATGCTAATTAGAACACACTCCCCAAACATTATGTATCCAAATCAAAAAACCGTTTATAATTTATCTAAGAAAGCCTTCTCTACAGATGAAATTTCGGTTTTAGAAAAAGGTTTCAATTTTGCTTTAACACCTTCCCAGATACCTTTTGAGAAAATTGTTTGTAATGTTGAATCAGCTCTCGATAAAATTGATTCTACATCAGCTGATTTGGCTAGAGCTGAGATTTGTAATATTTTAAAAAAAACTAAGCTTCCTAAAAATAATATTTCAAAGAAAGAAAGACAAGCATTAAATAATATAAAATCGGACAAATCAATTGTTGTACTTCCAGCTGATAAAGGTAATGCCACAGTTGTAATGGATCATGACATTTACCATAATAAAATTTTAGATCTGCTTAATGATAAAACTTATGAACTATCAAAAAGAGATCATACTACGTATTTGGAAAAAACAACAAAAGCTATTATTAATAAATCACCTACTGAAACAGAGATAAAAAATAAAATAATCCCTCGTGAAAAATCTTGTGTCTGTCCAAAATTTTATGGACTTCCAAAAATTCACAAACCAGATATCCCCCTTCATCCAATAGTAAGTGCAATAGGTTCTCCAACTCATATTTTAGCCAGATACTTATTGTATTTCATTAAACCTACAATCCCATCTATTAAATCATATATTAAAAACTCTCTTCATTTTATTTCTGTTTTAAAAAGTTTAAAAATTAATGCTAATGACATTCTGGTCAGTTTTGATGTCGTGTCTTTGTTTACAAACATTCCAATTGATGAAGCTTTAAATATAATCTCACAACGTTGCAATGTACCAGACCATATTATTGCTTTGATTAAACATTGTCTCTTAAATACATATTTTGTATACAATGGACAGCATTACAGACAAGTTTTTGGTACTCCTATGGGCTCACCTATCTCAGGAGTAATAGCTGATTTATTCATGGAATATATAGAAACTCGTGCTTTAGAATCATCATCTTTAAAACCTCTCATTTGGCTCAGATACATAGATGACACTTTTGTCATATGGCAACATGGAAAAAATAAATTAGAAGATTTTTTCTTACATTTAAATAATATGAATCCTCATATTAAATTTACAATGGACACAGAGTTTGATGGAAAACTCCCTTTTCTTGATGTTCTAGTTACCAGAACACCAAATAGTTTATCTTTTTCTATTTACAGAAAGGATACACACACAGACAGATATTTGCATTTCCATTCTCATCATCACTCAACTCAGATAGTTTCTGTAGCCAAAACTCTTTTAAAAAGAGCAATTAACCTTTCAGATGAGACACATCTGAAAGAAGAAATAAATCATATTAATAGTGTTTTATTAGCAAATAGTTATAATTACAAATTTATAAAAAAAAGCCTTATTTCAATCCCAAAATAGACAAAATAGGAAAGAAAAAGATGATAAATCAGCTATTAGGATTTGTGTTCCATATGTAAAAGGAACTACAGACAGTATCGGACGTATATTAAAATGCTATAATATAGATACAGCATTTTCTGCTCATCAAAAGATTAGCAATATAATAACCAAGCCTAAGGATTCAATCCCTCTTGAATCTCATGGTGTCTATCAAATCTCATGTAAAAATTGTAAAGCTTCTTACAAAGGTATGAGTAATCGTTGCATCAGTGTTAGGAGAGATGAGCATGCTAATGCAGTTAAACAACACTCATCGTCATCAGCACTCTCACTCCATACTATGGATTCAGGTAATAAAATTGATTTTTCTAGTACCAGGATCATATCCAGATGTGATAATCTTTACCAATGCAAAATTAGAGAAGCCATTGAGGTACTTAAAAGGCCAGATTGTATCAATAAGTGAGATGATACATGCAAACTTCCTCCTATTTGGAAAGATTTTTTTAAAAAACATTCCTAAATTTAACATTTTTGCTATTGGTGGAATTTTAACATTTTATTCAAATCAGTGATTGTAGCACCTATACAACCGTCTTTCTACCTTTTATAACTCTGTGGATGGCTTGTGTGACCAAGTCGAAATGTTAGTATATTAATATTAAAAGTTTTTAACATGGATGAAACGGCAATATATATATATATATATATATATATATATATATATATATATATATATATGTAATATAAAATGACCATAATGGAATAAATATTGTAATAAAAATAATGAATTATTATGGTTAAATTTAAAATTTTCACTCTTTTAATTCATTATATAAATATAATAAATTCATCATCAACCATTATCAAGCCACTGCAGGATGAAGGTATCCCCAAGTTCAATCCATCTTTTCCTATCTGTAGCTTCTCTTCTCCACATCATCCCTGCATACTTTCTTATTTCATCCATCCATCTCACATGTGGTCTCTTTCTGTCCAGCTCAACTTCACTTCAGTCTTTTAATATTTTCAATGAGGTCAGTAACACCTTTTTGTTCTCTTACCCATACATTGCATTTTCGAACTCTTCTTGTTACTCCCAACATGCATCTCTCCATACTTATTTGTGTGGTTTGAAATCTCTGTATTGCTTTTCTATTAAGTGTCCAAGTCTCAGATCCATAAGTAAAAACTGGTAAAACACATTTATTAAAAACCTTCCTTTTCAAACACATAGGCATATTTCCTTTTAGTATCAAGTTATTTTTACCAAAAGCACTCCAACCAAGTTTAATTCTATGATTAATTTCATTCATTATGTTTCCATCTGTATTAATAATCTAACCGAGGTATTTGTAACTGTTAACTGCTAACTTATCATAATCAATCTTTATTTTCATATTTTGAAAAAATCTATTAAACATTACTTTATTCTTTTTAACATTTATCTTTGGTCCTACTTTCCTACTTTTATCTGATAACTCCTGCAACATTTCCTGTAACTCTAAAGCATTATTTGCAAAAAACAACTACACCATCTGCAAAATCTAAATGACTTAAATAATCTCCATTTACTTTCACTCCTTTAGCTTCCCAATTTAATCCACAAAATACTTCTTGCAGCACTGCTGTAAAAAGTTTTGGAGATATGGAGTCATCCTGTCTTATACCCTTTTCAATGTTTATTTTCCTACTATCATTATGTAATCTAATTGTTACTGTTACATTATTATAAATATTCTTTAAAATGCGATAATATCCTGGATCAACACCTTGATGATCCAATGCTTTAATCACTGAAAAAATGATTATAGAATCAAATGCCTTTTCATAATCTACAAATCCTAAGCATAATAGCAATTCATATTCATTTGTTCTTTCTATAACTTCTCTCAATACCTGGATATGATCTACTGTACTAAAACCACTTTTAAATCCAGCTTGTTCTCTTGGTTGGTGGAAATCAAGTGTTTTCTGTAGATGAGTTGTAATTATCTTAGTAAAAAATTTGTATAAAACTGATAAAAGACTGATAGGTCTGTAATTTATAATATCTTCTTTATCACCTTTTTTAAATATTAATATTAATGCTGCATTTTCCCAATCATCTGGTACATCTTTACGATTTAGACATTTGGTATATAACTGTGCTAAAAAATTTTCTATTTCTTCACCTGCTTTTTTTAATATATCAATTATAATTCCATTATTACCTGGAGCCTTCCTTTTCTTCATAAATTTAATTGCATGTCTCACTTCCTCATTCAAAATTCTGGGCAATTTGGAAGATATAAAAGGTATAGGAGGCACTTGTTCTTTATTACTATATAATTCTTGATATGTCATCTACACATTTCATGATGTCATCTCTCTTTTTAGTAATAATGCCATCTTTTTTTCTTATTGCAGATATAAATTTCATACCAATACCAAAATGTTGTTTTACACTCTTTAGACTTTTATTCTCTTCTACACCTTTCCTTGCTAGTTCACAATTATACTTTCTTATATCATTTTCAACTATTTTCCTCACTATTTTACAAAATTCAAGATATTCAATCTTTTTTAATGCATCATTGTTGTATATACTCATATAGCTGGTAGAAAAAAGCAGCAATTGACCAATAAAATTTCTATTGAGACTATAGAATTTATAATAAATTATCAAAATTTAATTAATGAAATCCAATGTAAGAAAAAGTTATACAAAGATAATTTCAAACCAATTCATGTAAATATAACAATAAAAAAGTAAAACATTTTAATGTTTAAATAAAAATCAATCAAAATAAGATTGGAATAAACAACTATTAATAACTATATTATATTTATTGAACCAGCTTTCATTTCCATTGAGATCTTCTTTAGATATTGCGATGTGATGCACTGTGACTTCTCCTTAAATGGAGTCAGGAATCTCTCAGCAGCTATGCCCAGAGAAGCCACCTATTGGACACTATTTAAATTAAATTGCACTATTATAAATATATACTTACATACTATAATCAAATAAATAAATAAATAAATTTAATATTCTTACATATACATACAAATTGCAATTATGGGTATATCCGAAATTTTCTTAGATAGTAAGAAGATGTATCTTTCGATGAAATAAAGTAGTATAAAGTGCAATTATTTAATTAACTTATCCTGCACATTTATTTAATTCAATCCAATTTCAGATTCATAATTTAGGCTATATAGATTGCAGTGAATCTGCCCTACACATGACCATTAAGAGATGTGGAAATGTAATATTCGTAGCTGTTATTATTCGTCTGAAAGTTTGTGATGGTGCCATTGTATATAAATAGTATTTGTTGAATTATTTCATTATTTAGAATTAATTGTTAAATGTTTTTAGAAATGTTAAATTGTATTTAAACTTTTTAAATGCATGCAACCATCGGTAAAAATACATAGCTTAGTATATTACCTACAGTTGAATGTTTTTGAAAAATTTAAATAAAATTTAAATTTTTCTTAATTTTAGATGATGAAAATAATTCCCCATAAAATTACAAACTCTCAGTTGTTATGAGAAAACCAAGAAAAGGAATCTTAGATTTCAGGAAAATAAAATTTAGAGATTTGAAGTTAAAGTTATCTTAAATCTAAGTCCATCAATGATAAATTAAAAAGTTTGTTTTGTTAAAGGATATAATTACTTTCTCATTTAATTTAGCTAATGAAACTTAAATTAAACACAACATATGATCATCATTCTTTATGTGTAAACGTTTTCAGAGACGCAAAACTTTCCATATAGTAGTGCTACTCAGGGCAAGCCAGAATAATCAATGTATTATTCTCAGAACCAAGGCTCCTCACTGATAAAAGCCACAGGCTAAAAATTAGTCTGGAAATGTTGGATGAGTAGGTATTAGATAGGGATTTTATATAAAAACCTCCCTGCATCCATTGACTACTTGGCTTGCACTGAGTGGTGCTACTGTATGGAGAGTTTTGCCTCTGTGAAATTTAAATGGCTAATATTGTATTTTTAGCTACTATAATATTTTACCTTATTAATTAATAATAGAAGTGTGAATATAAAAACAATTATATATGATTGAAATTAAATATTCAGTTTGCCTGATTAACCATGTCTTATACCATACAAACATCAGGTGGACAAATTAACCACACATAGAAAATAAAAAAAGCAGTAAAAATATTGAAAGATAGTATTTATCATTATTAATAAAAATATTTAGTTTTTGTAGGGTTTGAACCCCCATAAGAAGTTAAAAAACAAATCCCAAATCATCTCTAGGATTAGAAAATATTATTTAAAATGGTGTATGTAATCATTGTTAGTCAGATGAAATATAATTTAGGCATTGTTTTTTTTTTTTAAGTGTCATAGCATTGGCTGGAATGTGAACCCGCAACCCGGGCAACTGCCTGCAAGTGCAAAGCAGTCACGCTGACCTCTTGACCACCAATGCAAGACCATATAATTTTGTTGTTTTGTATATGTTGTGTTTTTTTTTAAAATTATTAATGTGGTATGGAAAAAATATATAGGTAAAAATGACTTACTTAAACAAATACTATGCTAATCCACCCCTTCACATTTCTCTAATAAAGCCAGAAATCTTCTCCACTCTGTCAGAAGCCATGGCTACAACTAATATAACTTAGTCAAAAGTGTACTAGGTACAAATTATGAACATTATTCAGATTTGAAGCATATTTTGTATATGTTTTTGCATATAGTTATTTTCATGTTACATTTCCTCAAGGTATTGTGTACCAAAATTTTCATCTTTACAAGATTATTAATATTATATATCTAGATATCAAACATACTTCAGTTTAAATTAATCTTTAATAAAACAAAAATTTCAAAGAACACATGAAACCCAGATTAGTTGTGAGTAAAAGGAAAATTTGGTTATATTATTTGACAGCCAAATAAAGTGAAAAGGACATAGAAGAGTAAGAAAGTAAACTCATTGGAAAGGTAAACAGTGAATGAAAAATAAATTAGGGTTATAGATCATAAATTCAATCAATTAAAAAAGTTGTAATTATAATAAAGCATAATATAAAGATTTGCTGTGTAATGGATGAAACACCATTTTTAAAATTTCAATTTTTTTATAATCTGGTGACATCCCAATGAACGAGGTGCAAAAATGAAGATAATATGGTACATAATCTTAAATATCAATTCAATTATTTACACTTGATGTTAACCCAAACAGAATATAAAATAGACTCATAGTCATTTGTGCAAACTTTTTATAACTTTTTTTGTGAAGAAAAAGTAAAATTAGAGAAGTGACACTATTATAACATATATATATATATTGTAAATATCGATAAGTCTATCTATATTTTAAAAATTATCATTTGTTATAAAAAAAAAAACCTCTTTGAGTTGATGTTTATATATGAAGTATTATTATTGTTTATGGTTATTAGGTATAGTTATTGTTTGAAGTTATTATTTTATTTATATGTTGATGGTACATTGTTATGAATATTTAATTATTATAAATGAATAAAGACATATAAATTGTTGATTATATAAAAAAATTATTTTATTTGCAGTGATTATTAAAAAAATGCAATATTATTATTTATGTATATTTTTAAAGCTGTCAAATAAATGTTCAATTTAATATTTTTTATATATATGCTTGATATTTTTTTTTTTTTAATGTTAATTGATTAAAATAAAACATGTGTACCAATGGTTTTCAAAACAGCATTTGCTAGCACGTGGAACAACAGCAACGACAAAAAGAAGCCATTATTATTATTCGGATAGTGATTAAACAAACAAAAGGATAAAATTTGTTGTACTTTGTTTCTTTGAATTGCCATTCTTAAGAATAGTGGAATAAGATAAATTTCTGTAATCAATACATAAACATGACTGGCTAATATATATATCGCAGCCAAGGGGCTGCACTGTTTTCTTTCATTTATTCCAAGGCAGTTTAAAAAGAAAAACTAAGCAAATTTCAACACATGAATTTCATCGCGTCTGAAGCCGAAATTTGATATAGCTATCTTGAATCTATAATGGTCAATCTAATAATAATCTGGAGGTAACTAAAATTAATATATTGGATTCAACATTTCAACTTATTTATTTGTTTTTCAAGGAAAGAAATTTTAGAAGGATAAAAATATACATACATCCAAGAATTGACAATTTTCTCTAACGTGATAGTTTCTTCACTTTAACTAGAATGCATTTTAATATTAAACGGATAAAGAAATAAAACAATGGAATAAGTTGACTTTTGAAGGAAAACTAAACAAGTGAACTTTGAAAGGTAGTAAATAATTTTATATGTATAAATGATATATAAATATATTTTTGAGATCAATATTTTTGTTTACTTTTATTTTTCATTATAAAAATATAATGTTTTATAAATATTCAATTCAAGCGTCTTGTTTTCTAACAGCAATAAACGTTTAACAGGTGTCAAAATTAACACTTAAGTAATTTAAAATCTTAAAGTATGGCTTATAAGTTTGGGTTGCATATGAGTTGTTATGTATATTTTAATAAGTAAATTTATATTCGCAAATTTTTATTATAAAAATTTTTTATTATTAATTTATTTATTTTCATTTTTTTTTTAAAACTTCATATAATAATTCTTATGCAGACCAAAACAATAATTTATATATATATATATATATATATATATATATATATATATATATATATATATATATATATATATATATATATATATATATATATATATATATATATATTTTGAATGTTTGAAAAATATAAATATGGATTTATGTTTATATTAATGCATACTTGTTAAGCACAAATATGTCTTTATCTATTTAATATATATACTTATTGCAAGTATGTATGTATATTTATTATTTGGGTTTGTATTTAAAACATTGATATTACCTAAAATTAAACCATAATATAAAATAAAGGATGTACTATTTGTTTTATAAGTAATGCCTTTGTAATTTATTTGAAAGAGTATTAATATTTTATTCTTATTTTTCTTTTAATGCCAGAGTCATTATGAAATTAATTGAATTCACAATTTAATAGAGGATAATTTCATATTTCACTTATTGTTTAGTCTTTAGGTCACTTACACATATTATTATTCCATGATATGTTTAGATATACATAAATTTACATAATAGATGTGTATATTGGATTTAATAGAATTCCCTTTGTTTCTGATATATATTTGATTAGTTAGTCATATCAACCTTGAAAATAAATTATAAGGATAGATCTCATTGCTCTATATGATTTTAAATTTATTTCATGTATAGTTAGTTGGAAGGGCATATAAACAATTTATTTAAATATAATTGGGATAATTTTGTCTTTCTTCATTTAAATTATACAATTTATTATATTAGGCTTTCTCAACAATTGGATTCATTTAGATTATATATATATTCCATTACGTTTATCATCCAATGTTTGAAGCATTATTTTCTTCTCATATATTTACGTTCCATTACATTTGAGGTATAATATGTTTATATGATATATTGTCCATTACATTTGGAACCACAAACTGTTGGTCCCAGTTAACTGATGATTGGTATAATGGAGTAAAAGTATGTTCCATTACATTTGGACGCCACAACGTGGTCAGCATAATATGTTCGTTTAATTATTCATTACATTTGGTGTCTCAAAGTTAGGGGCTTGGTTAACTAATGATTATTGTTGCAAAAGTTCATATGTTTATTTTCATTTGAGATCATATAAAGATACATTCCATTCCATTATATTTGGCTTTCCCAATGTTTGGGGCCTTCTTTCTTCAATTTAAATGGAATGCAGCAAGTACATTCCATTACAATATATATATATATATATATGTGTCTGTGTGTGTGTGTCTGTATGTAAATAAACATGAATAGATGATCTAAAATCCAACCACAGTGTTTATAACATTCATTACATGATCACTTTATCATGTAACACATAAAACCATCATAATAATTAATATAGCAAGTCGTATATAACATGACATTACTTTTATAAGCTCGTAATTATGAAAATGCAATACAGAGAGCATACCAATAGCTCAAACAAGCTCTTAATTAATAAGTGTGGTATGAGAAAATATTTAAAATCTTTATCCAGAACACTCTCATCTCCAGACCAATTGCTTTTGAGCTTATGGCACATGTTAGTGGAGAGCTAGAATATTGTAGATACATCAGTTTGGGGAAAATGTTTTTCATCAGTTGCAAGCCATTGGTTCACAGATTATCATGCAGATTCATTTGCCAATTCTTTAGTTGTGTTTCAAACTCTGTAATTAGAACTTACTCTTTTTCAAGTTTTTTTTGTGTATATATTTAAATGTAGTTATTTATTTAATTATATATATAATAAAATATATTCTACAAGAGAATGTAGATTGTTTAATATCAAAAATTTATTACCAATAGTTGATAATTGTCTACATACTTTTGAAAAATATATTTTATTATGTATTACTTATGGCATATACATATTATAGTTTATTTTTATATATATATTCTAATCTTCACATTTTCACTATATAATTGACATTCACTCATTTGTCAATAAAGGTTTTAAAAGCATAGGTGGTAAATAATTTACTGACAGGCGAGTGCATCTCAATTCTATAGCATAAGTGTGAAGACATATAAAATCCCTATATTATTAATTATTACATACATATTCTAACAATTTTAATAAGCCCATAAATAAATAACTGTTATATTATTAAATATATGGCATTAATATTACAATATCATTTCATGGAGAACCAAAGTTTGATGTACAAAACATATTAATAATTGACACATCACATACCAATAAAATCATTTTAACGAACTTGTAAATTATTTCCACTTTTTAGTATTAATAGACTTTTTTAAAGCATTAATTGAAATCAGCTTATAGTTTGAAATAATGTTTAAGATTTAAATTCTAATAATTTTAATAAATCCATAAATTATTTTATAGAAAAACTAATTCCAATGGATAAACCATGATAATAATACACGTTTCCTTCTCCATTAAATAGTGTCATCAGTAGTATATATTTTAAAATTATTGTTTATTTACAGGCTGCTGCTTCTTCTTTTCTTTTCATTTTTCTTTTTCTTTTTAATATTATTATTATTAGCAGCAACAGCAGCAGCAGCAGTAGTAGTAGTAATAGTAGTAGTAGTAGCAGTAGTAGTAGTAGTAGTATAGTAGCAATAGTAGTAGTAGTAGTAGTAGTAGTGAGTAGTAGTAATAGTAATAGTAGTAGTAGTAGTACTACTACTACTGCTGCTGCTGCTGCTACTGCTACTGCTATTACTACTATTGTTATTCCTATTATTATTGTTTTTATAAGATTAGAACTAATATAAAGTTTCACTACTTTTGAGTGGCAGGGATTTATTTATTTACAATATCACAATATAGTATTTGATTAAAAATGAACCACTTTTTCTGTAACTAATAATATTAGTATTCAGACAAAAAAAATAGACATTACTGGGAGTTAGTTTCTCAAGAAACATATTGGACCATAGATAAAGATGGGTATCCAGCTTCATTCTTAACAGTACAATTTCTTGACTATGGATTGAGAGTGTTAATTGATAACTATTAGTATTGGTATTGTTTAAGTACTGACTGCTTTCACATATTTACATTTGCAAACCTATCTAGTCCTGAGCATTATTATTTAAGTAATACATAGTTTAAGGGGAATTTGAAAGTTATAATTGATTATTTGTTAGTCTTCTTTCAGAACAAATTATTGTTTCCTGTTTAATGAGATCTATTTAATTTCTTTGAACTAACAATCTTTAGTCAAGTTGCAATTTTTAGTGTCTATATAAACGTATTGGACCATAGATAAAGGTGGATTTCTGTCTTTATTGTTGAAAGGTGGTTGCCTTGACAACAGATTAAGATTGTTGATTGTTATTGATATTGTTTAAGTGTTGACTGCTTTATGTTTCTCTGATATATTTATTTGATTCTTTTTTTCTTATAATAGATTTATATAAATACTAGCATATTTTCATCAGCTCTATTGTTTTTTCAATTGCCATTTTATTCACTAATTCTTAATAAATTACAAATCTAATAATATTTCCTCATATGGATTTTAAAAAAAAAAAATTGAAATATATACATTACTTTTTTATTTATCTTTTTCTTTGGATTAAGGGAGGATATGGAAAACGTAGTTGCTGAAGGTATAGCTTCATTCTATTGTGATTATAAGTATCCTCTTTTGAACTTTAATTAATTACAAGCAATTCTCTGGCAATTAAATGACATTAGTTTTTGCTATACATAGAATAGTATATATAAGCGCTTTAACTCGCTGAAAAAGAAGCTGTCAGTAGTAACAAAAACAATTAAATTAATCTAGGCCTAGCACTTTCGAGGTTTTCTCCTCATATTCATGGCCAAAATAAATTATAAACCATTGCTGTAATATTACTAAATAGTAAATAAAATAATGGATTTAGAATATAATAAATGATTGTGCTAAAGTTGAAATAAATGTAAAAATATTACAAAGTAAAAAAAATAAAGTTAAAATATATTGATAAGATAAGCATTTCCATATTGAAGAATATATAAAAGAACACACTAGGATATAGATCAACTAAAATGATAAATAACAATGGTTGTCGATGGTGTTCTAGAACTTTCCATTGCGAGTTTGGATTAAAAAATAAATAAAAGCTCATCAGTAAAAAGAATTGAAAGCTTCATTCACACACTCATATGGACAGAGCTGATATTGTAATTATCTGAAGAAACTACAAGGCTGAGTATTCAAAAGACTATGGATGACCCAGTGAACTCCACCATTGAATGTTCAAAATTGGACCTAGGAACTTTTTGCAGGCCACACTAACTTTATGCTTTTGTATGCTTCTATAGCCAAGTATCATAAGTGTTATTATAATACTAATCTTTGCAAACATTATTATGTTAAGTGTATATATTAAGCATTTGTTAGTTATAAAGTTTTCTTATAATTATTTCTGCTTGTCCGATCACCATTACCATGACTTTTGTTATTATATTTTATTTAGTCTTGTTATTTTTTTTTGTTTCTGTTACAGTACAGCATTTATTTTATTAATTAACTGATTACATTTCTTTATGCTTACACAAACTGTTTTACAAGAAGACAGAGATGTAAATTTGGAGTTATGCTAAACTTTGCTGAAATTTATATAATGTTTTTAAGATTATAAGCTTTCAAAAAGTAGTTACATCACATTTCAGAGCATAATGGTGTGCTATTTCTGGAGTGATCTACATTCTGAACAGTTCCTTTATTGAATTGAGGTATTTGCACAAAATGAATGTTTTTTTTAGCAATGAGCATCATGAAATTTTCTTAAAGCATGACTTTTTTCCCATGTTCCATGCATCAGCCGGGAAGCGAATCCACTAACCCAGGACAACAGCTTGCAAAGCAGCCGTCGCTGACCTCTCAACATCTTTTTATTTATATTTTGATGCTTATAAAATTCAAATCAAATTGTTGCAGCAAAAATAAGAAAATCTGCAAATATCTAATCACTATAGTTTAAATTAAATGCAGGCATCTCAACATTATATATAATTTCTATTGTTTTAAAACTACATATAAATACACACATAGATTTTGTCAGTAATAAATGTTGAATGTTTTGAATTATGATATTGAACTATTCTTTGCATATATTTTAATAAATAATCAAATAATAATCATTAATTTTTTCTTATATTTAATCCATCAAAACATCACATGAACACCATTTCATATGCTTACACAAGCTGTCAATAATAGTATATGAAGCAATGCATTGTGGCTTCTTCTTCTTCAGTGTCAGAAATCTTTCAGCCACTATGCATAGAGAAAGATGTTAGCCACTTTACCTTCTATTTTCATTCCCCACCCTAAGTTTTTCCCATATTTTTATCTATCTTGTTTCATCCTATTTCCATAACATAATATTTGTCAACTCCATGACCTTTATATATAAATCTCCTTATCTTTTCCCAAAACCAGCATAGAAACCAAGAAAACACTTTCTGTACAATCACTTTGTTCATATTTATTCTTCCACAACTTCATTATTTGTATCCTTTCTGCTGCTTAATATTTTCTATGGTTTCCTTACACAACTTGCAGACTAAATCACTCATATTTTCCCATTTGTGTGTATATTACCTTGTTGCTAAAGATCCTGTTCAAGCCTTAAACAGTGAATTATTTTCCTTGTTATCAAACTCTCCACCCAATAGTGCCACCAAATGCAAGCCTATGTAAACATTGGAATAGTAATGAAAGCCACAATTCTAAAAACTAATCTGAGGGATGTGAGATGAGTAGACACTAGATAGGGATTTTATGCAAAACTTCCTGCATCAATTGATTTGGATAAAAAATTTATATCAGTATATTTGTACAAAAGATGGGATGATTGTGTTAAGAGGATTGTTGAGTGTTATAGTAGTAAGGAATGGGATACAAGAATATATTTATTAATAAAGAATAGGGAGTTAGAGGGATGGAGAAATAGTATGGAGAGTAAAAAGAGTTTAAATATATATAGAAATAAAAAGAATATTAGGTGTGTGTTAATATATGATAATAGTAAGGAAAGTAATTTATTGTTTAAGGCTCAAATGGGATTTTTAGCTACAAGAGAATATACATGTAAATGGAAAAATATGAGTGATTTATTTTTTAAATTATGTAAGGAAGGAGTAGAAAATATTAGGCATAATGGAATGTAAATGCTTGAAAACATAAAGGATACATATAATGCAGTTATGGAAGAATAAATATGAAAAAAGTGATTATACAGAAAGTGGATTATTGGTTTTTATATTGGGTTTGGGAAAAGATAAGGGGAATTTAGATATAAAGGCTATAGAGTTGACAAAGATTATGTTGTGGAAATGGGATGGAGCAGAATATGGGAAAACATAGACTGGGGAATGTAAAATTAAGTAGCTAACAGGTTTCTCTGGACATAATTGCTGAGAGATTTTTGACTTCGTTTAAGGAGAAGCTACAGTACATCACATCACATTACTAATATTTAATAGTTTATTTCGGCCAATATTATCATACCCCCCCCCCCGCAGATATATTGTTTTTGTTTTCCATTTCTCTTCAAAAATAAAGAATCAAAGTTTCGCTATTTAGTATTTTTAGTTCAAAATTTATTTATATATATGTTGTTTAGGAAAAAAAAATATTTATATTAAAATGCAGCTTTATGGAAATCAATTATCTATTCATACAACATAAAACCATTTGATTTTTTTCATGATAGATTCTTTTAGATGAAAAGACTTGAAAAACTTTAAAGAATTTTAAAAAGATAATCAACAAAGTGAATGGTTTTCTTTTAGGTATTTATGGCAAATTTTAAATATCTTTTAGGACAATGTATTAAGTGCTTTCAAGTTAGAGATTATTCTGAAATAAATACTTTTTAAAACCATTCAATTTATTTGCTTTATATTCTTTCTCTGTGTAAACACATTCACTTATTTACCTTTATATTAAAAAGAGAAATTAATTAGAATAATTTAAAGAAAATATTTTATAAGTAGGTAGAAGCAGAAGCGTCAAAAAGAGTTTTATATGCCAATTTAAGACAATATATAATTAGAAAGTTAAAGGCATGCGTGAATAAAGTAATATTTAATGGACGTGTCGAACTTTCCGTACAGTAATGCCACCAAGTGCAAGCCTTTGTAATAGATGCTGAAAGGTTTGTATATAAAATTCCTACCTAGGGCTTACTCATCCCAAACTCTCCATACGGTAGGGCCACAAAGTGCAAACTTTTGTAATCAATGATTGCTGAAAGGTTTGTGCATAAAATTTCTATAAAGTGCCTAGGTGAGTAAACACTAGATAGGGATTTTATGCACAAACCTTCCATCATCTATTGATTACAAAGACTTGCACTTGGTGGCACTACTGTATGGAGAATTTGGCACTCTTATTAACAATATGTGCAAGCACATAAAATGGTGGTCATGTAATGTGATATTTACTTTTAAATTTTATAATCTAATTTTGCATTTAATTGGGCTGGTCTAAACTTTATAACTTTTTAGGAGAAACATTACTCATGAGATATTGCACATCAAGAATAGATCCACACCATTAAAATGAAAATTTTATAAACATTAGTATAAAGTATACCAAATGAAAATTATTTTTAGAGAAAAGTTATAATCATGTTTAAGTTGGTATACAATGAATTAAATGTGTCACACACAAAACCATAAACAGCTTCATGTAATCACTAAGTCACAGGTAGCCTGTGCATATTCTAGATTAAATTTCAGATAAAAATGGCAGATAACAACGGACTATTATAATCAGAAGTTATTAAAGTTTGTGGTGTGACTCTAACACACAGAGATACTAACATAAATTGTATTAAGAGTGGAGTACCCAATTGCAAACAACTCAGTGCTGATTAAATATTATTATTTTGCTTTAGTAGAATATTGCATATGCACTTAGACAAGAGAACATAACATACATATATGCCCATTTATCAATAAAAGATGTAAAATTAAAAATATCATATAAATATATATTTAAGCTATCTAATCAAAAAGTTATCAATAGGCTGAGAGGGCCAATCAACTATTTATCATTCATATCTAAAGATCTTATACAATATCACATTACATATTTCTGAGACTTTTCTAGTTTGTCTATTGTACCCATATTTTTTATATTTGTTCAAAAGCAGCTTGATTTTCTCATTAAATTCGAATAATTCTGCACGTGACAACTAGAAATCAACCCTTCTTTATTCAAAATATAGTGTATAATTTCTATTTATAAACTTTGAAAATAGTATAGTTTTAAATCTTTTTTACATATTTATTTCACAGATTAATATAAGAAATCAGAGAAATGTTTGACTGTAAAAAGTTATTTTATAATAGTAATAACAAAGCAATAATTTTGTTTGCTACATAAAAAAAACCCAATAATCTAATATAAAAATTATAATGTTAAAGCACATATGAACTTAAATTTAAATTATTAGACTAATAATAATAAATTTTTTAGGAGTTCATAAAATGTTCTAGCATTTGAATTGATAAAACTGGGCTGTGATCCAGAGTCTCTATCTGTCTATTGCTGCACTAAAACAGGATAATTTCAATAATTTTTACTGTGTGTGTATATATATATATTATAACGATCGAAATGAAAGTGAAGATTGAATCTAACTGCAAAAACAATATCTGCAACTACCAGGGCGCCATCTAGGCATTTGAGCCTAAAAAAATTTATAAAGTAGGCAGATACGCGCTGTTAAGATTCCACTTTATTTAAATATTCCGATCGTTAGCCCAAGTCACTAGCTCAGCGGAGATGCAGAGATAAAAATCTATAAATTTTATATCTTAAATATAAAAGAATAAAAGCCACTGCCAGAAATTAACACATAAAAATATTTATTTACGCACATATAAAATAACATTTAAATTTTGAGGAATAGGTTTAACATTTTTATATTTTTTATATTACTCTTTAATTGTACATTTACATAAATTTCAATGAGAGTTTAATATTTTATTTAGATGGTCAAGTATGAATAGACTACATAGATTTGCATTTGAAAATAAAACATTCTATCCCTATTTAACCTTAGGCTAAAATTCGCAGTCAAACCGGCATCAATCCATCTGATACATTTATGTATTCAATGTAGCATGAAAATACAACAGCACAAATATACTATACTGTCAGGAATGGACATCTGAACAGTGTAGTTAGAGAAAACATTGACTCTTGTCCGATACAGGAATATGACGTCTGTATAGCAAGAAGAACAATAAAATAAAAACTCCATAAGAAGGGACCGCGATCCTTTTTGCCGACTTACAATCCCATCCATAGGCAAAGGGTTGGTGCGGTGCATTCAGCAATTCTGCACGTAGTGAAACTTATACTACATCTACTAATTACACAAATATATCCAATCCATTGAGCCAATTCAACCACGAAATGAATAACCTAAGATTACCCTCCCTTAATATAACTTTACAAAACTATATAGCCATTCACGCCCGACTTAAATTTAACATTTAAATATGTTCACACAGATTATTTTTATAAATTTCCTTTAAAATGTTGAGTACAGATCAGCTGCACAGATTCCACGGTCAAAAACATTCCAAATTAAACACAACCGATCAAAATACAAAGTCATCGATAAACGGCACTTGCATAGGGAATATACAAATCCCATTAGCATTCATCGTAAGATGCTTGCAGTGATATTGTTGACCCATATATTCTAATCGAATGTGAAAACCACAACATAATCAACCGCTAATGAATCTATGCAACATCTATACCCAACTTAAATGTAATGCATTTAATAATTTCTACAATAAATATTACTACAAATAAAAATAATAAAATGGAAATGATTTTAGCAAAACTTAACTATATAAATTTAAACAATCAATTATTAATTTGAAAATCAAATAAGAGTTCATTTTAAAATTTAAATTAGCTGAATCTTTAAAAAAAAATCACTGACGAAAGTTCTTAATTACTTTTTTTGGTTGTTGTTAATTTGTAAAGTTCATAGCTCATGGTAGAAGAGTCCAGGTTTCTGCTTTTAATTCCCGCGATGCCTCCATTGGAAGATAATGTTCTGGAGATGGCAATAGCTGGTTCAAGGTATCACAGTCTTTTCATTTTTCCCTTTTAAATAGAGAGTGTGGTATGTGCATCCTACCACCTCTCAAACACACAACGCTGGAACTGTCTGAAAAAACTGTATTTCTCTTTTTATAGTAAATCTCCAGATTGAATGAACAAAGATGTCACTAATCCAAATTTTCGTTCGGGTCCGGGCTGAGGCTTGATGCTTCCATTGGTCAAGCTAATTTTTCTTTATTCTTTTATCCAATTTTCATCTCATCATTTTAATTATACCAGAGCCCAAGGCTAGCTTGCTTTTCAAACAATTTATAAACAATCATTTCCATTTACAGATTACATTAATTAATACCTGTTTTTATTTTTAAATCTTGTACTTTTTTTTTATAAAAAAAAGTACGTTCAAATACTTATTTGTTTTTTTAAAAAAAAATATTTTTAAAGTTTGGCATCTGTGCGAATGTATATACGTTTAACAAACATTTTAATTTTAGCGTTTAGTTTTTTACTTTTTAATACACTTATTTTTATCTGCGAACTTAAAAGTTTTTATTTCAATTTAATGTAACGACATATTTATATATCGTTACATATCAGTAAACTTCCTCAAAAAACAAAAAATATTAAAAAAAAAAAAAGAATTTACTTAGTGTTAGTAATTACGTTACACAAATTGATTATATATGATCAAAAAGACAAAACTTTTTTTTTTACAAGACAAAACAGTAATTACACACAAATATAATGATTAAAAAAAAATGTTGACTGTTGATTCCCTATTACCAGCTAAATTTCTGCCCCCTCCCTTCCAAGTTTCTTTTCTTCTACCTTTAACTATTACTTAGGCAAGTTGAACGATTAGATTTTAATTTAACAAGACTTTTTTTTAAAAAAAAAAAATGATTTATATTTATTATTACGTTTTATTTATTACTTTTTATTCCTCGTATTTCTCTTTACATATGCACAATTTTTCTTAAGACAAAATTTCAAACTGTAACTCCACGTCATTACAACAACTATATTTATACTAATTTCAGAAAAAATACTACGGGCATGATTTATTTTCAAAAGTACTAATGGTTTATTAAACATCTGGCTATAACTTTACGTTAGTACAAAAATGTACTTATTTCAGAAAAAACATGTTATTTGCATGATTCACTTTTAAAATTCCCAGGGCACTCGTGTTTATTAAAGATCGAAAATTTCATCATCATCAATTCCCCTTCTCAGGGTCAATCTCTGAGGTAAGGCCACACTTGGGACGCCAATTATAACGATCGAAATGAAAGTGAAGATCGAATCTAACTGCAAAAACAATATCTGCAACTACCAGGGCACCATCTAGGCAATTGAGCCTAGAAAAATTTATAAAGTAGGCAGATACACGCTGTTAAGATTCCACTTTATTTAAATATTCCGATCGTTAGCCCAAGTCACTAGCTTAGCGGAGACGCAGAGATAAAAATCTATAAATTTTATATCTTAAATATAAAAGAATAAAAGCCACTGCCAGAAATTAACACATAAAAATATTTATTTACGCACATATAAAATAACATTTAAATTTTGAGGAATAGGTTTAACATTTTTAGATTTTTTATATTACTCTTTAATTGTACATTTACATAAATTTCAATGAGAGTTTAATATTTTATTTAGATGGTCAAGTATGAATAGACTACATAGATTTGCATTTGAAAATAAAACATTCTATCCCTATTTAACCTTAGGCTAAAATTCGCAGTCAAACTGGCATCAATCCATCTGATATATTTATGTATTCAATGTAGCATGAAAATACAACAGCACAAATATATTATACTGTCAGGAATGGACATCTGAACAGTGTAGTTAGAGAAAACATTGACTCTTGTCCGATACAGGAATATGACATCTGTATAGCAAGAAGAACAATAAAATAAAAACTCCATAGGAAGGGACCGCGATCCTTTTTGCCAACTTACAATCCCATCCATAGGCAAAGGGTTGGTGCAGTGCATTCAGAGATTCTGCACATAGCAAAACTTATACTACATCTACTAATTACACAAATATATCCAATCCATTGAGCCAATTCAACCATGAAACGAATAACCTAAGATTACCTTCCCTTAATATAACTTTACAAAACTATATAGCCATTCACGCCCGACTTAAATTTAACATTTAAATATGTTCGCACAGATTATTTTTATAAATTTGCTTTAAAATGTTGAGTACAGATCAGCTGCACAGATTCCACAGTCAAAAACATTCCAAATTAAACACAACCGATCAAAATACAAAGTCATCGATAAACGTCACTTGCGTAGGGAATATACAAATCCCATTAGCATTCATCGTAAGATGCTTGCAGTGATATCGTTGACCCATATATTCTAATCGAATGTGAAAACCACAACATAATCAACCACTAACGAATCTATGCAACGTCTATACCCAACTTAAATGTAATGCATTTAATAATTTCTACAATAAATATTACTACAAATAAAAATAATAAAATGGAAATGATTTTAGCAAAACTTAACTATATAAATTTAAACAATCAATTATTAATTTGAAAATCAAATAAGAGTTCATTTTAAAATTTAAATTAGCTGAATCTTTAAAAAAAAATCACTGACGAAAGTTCTTAATTACTTTTTTTGGTTGTTGTTAATTTGTAAAGTTCATAGCTCACGGTAGAAGAGTCCAGGTTTCTGCTTTTAATTCCCGTGACGCCTCCATTGGAAGATAATGTTCTGGAGATGGCAATAGCTGGTTCAAGGTATCACAGTCTTTTCATTTTTCCCTTTTAAATAGAGAGTGTGGTATGTGTGTCCTACCACCTCTCAGACACATAACGCTGGAACTGTCCGAAAAAACTGTATTTCCCTTTTTATAGTAAATCTCCAGATTGAATGAACAAAGATGTCACTAATTCAAATTTTCGTTCGGGTCCGGGCTGAGGCTTGGTGCTTCCATTGGTCAAGCTAATTTTTCTTTATTCTCTTATCCAATTTTCATCTCATCATTTTAATTATACCAGAGCCCAAGGCTAGCTTGCTTTTCAAACAATTTATAAACAATCATTTCCATTTACAGATTACATTAATTAATACCTGTTTTTATTTTTAAATCTTGTACTTTTTTTTTATAAAAAAAGTACGTTCAAATACTTATTTGTTTTTTTTTAAAAAAAAATATTTTTAAAGTTTGGCATCTGTGCGAATGTATATACGTTTAACAAACATTTTAATTTTAGCGTTTAGTTTTTTACTTTTTAATACACTTATTTTTATATGCGAACTTAAAAGTTTTTATTTCAATTTAATGTAATGACATATTTATATATCGTTACAATATATATATATTATAACGGTATGGATTCATCAGGGTAAATATGGGGTGATGGAAATCCTCATCATCAATATCAGTTCAATTTTAAACATAAAATTAAATACAAATATAAAATGAAATATACAATTTCATATAAAATATAAAACGAATCAAAGTAATGAGCATGGGAGATCACTAAGATCACACTGAGAGATCAGCACAGCTAACTATATTAAGTATAAGTATGTTAACTATAAGTTCACCAACATTACCCAAAAGCAATACTCATTCATCATCATGAATGATCAAAAATACAAAATGAATCAATAATAAAATCAACAAACAATCTTATGACACTGGATTTGAAATGGGTCTATTATGGACCAAGCTAATTATTTAGCCCTTTCCAACTTAAGGCAGATTATTTAAACATTAATTTGGATGCACAAACTTAAGTGCTTATCAATCAGAATATATAACAATAAAAACAATAATGCTGTGATATTAAAACATTCTGATTAATCAATTCTCTGGCCACTTAGTACCATTAATGTACTGACCAACTATAAACTTAATATCTAAATGAATACTAAGCTAAATAAAATGTAGTTCATGGATTTTATAGGATATCCCCTTTGCATGAATCCAGGACCATCATTATCAACTGAATGCCCATAAATATCAATACAACCCCCTTCTATATAATAAACTGTTATGCATGAATCTAGCTCAGAGTACACAAGCTCTATAACTGTTACTGTGAGCAAGAGATGAGGCAACATATAATATTCTAAAATTATTTAGGGTTGAATATGTTACTGGAATAATTTTAACAATGAAATATCAGTTTATTAGTAACAACAACAAAAAATGAACTTAAGGTCTGCAAAATATGGTTTATACACATATAAATTAAGCATTCTGTTTTTGATTAATACAGAAAAAACTGTCACATTGTCATTTACATATATGTTTCAAGAGGTTTGCATAAAACACATATATATCAGTGCACAGACATGCAGTATAATATAAAATGAATATATTTGAATTGTTATAAAATAAATAAAATAAGCTATCACATTTTGATTTACAAATACCTTGCAATGGATTTATGTAAACCATATACATATCAGCACACAGATATGCAGTATAATAATGTAACATATTTGAATTGTCAACCTCTATAAGTAAAATTCTTTTTATAATACATAATGAATGATTTAACATATATGTGCGTGTACTTGGAAATGTATGTGCAAACTGATGTTTATAACATATATTTTAATATGTCAAAATAATAAAATTATTAAAGTATATTTTTCACAATTAATTCCATGTTGAAATATACATAAAATTCATAAAAGTTTTTTTTTTTCTTTTTTTTTAAAGAAAGTAATATCAATTTTGACAGGTTACTGTTGATTAATTATAAACACTTTTAAAAATATTCCAGCACATTTCTTTGTTTTCCAATCTAGAAATACTTTTAAGCATTTTTAAGGCACATCTGTCAATGGTTTCAGCCTTTCATGTTATTATTACACCATCTGCTTGTGCTTAATAAATTTAATATGTTTACATTTGTTACGATCATTTCATTAGATTTGAAAAATTACTGCATAGTAAATCAAAAGATTTCATGTTGTTTGTTTATATATAATATTTAGTGAATTAAATGTGAAGGTGTTTAAAGCCTCATGCTCTTAGTTCAAAATGCTTGAGTCTGGCTTTTTTATATATAAATTTAAATAGAGAAGGTGTGTTCCATATTTTTCTCATAAAATCTCTGCCTTGTGTTTTGAATTGACAGTTCCTTGTACAGTCATTATTACTATCTGATTGGCTGTCACTTAAGCATTTTTAAGGTGCATCTATCAAAGGTTTCAGCCTTTCGTGTTATTTTTTTAAAATCCATTTTAATCATTTCTTTTTTTCCATTTCCAACCTTGATATTCTGCTTACTGGTTAATAGAAAAATATCTTGCAAGTTTTATCCATTTTTGTCTATGGCAAATTATAAAAGTTTTTATAAAATTTATTGAAATGTTTGCATTATATTAATATTTAAGAGATCTCTGCAATAAAAATATGCTATTAAGTGATTATGCACAGGCAGAACTTAATCAGAACCATTAATCCCAGAAGGCTGCAAAGCATCCAGTCAAGACAGTGGATGGAGGATGCTAAGAATCTCCTAGTTATGGCAAAGACTGCCATTTGATGATGACCTTTTATTTAGGTATTTACAACTGCAGATCAATTTCAAATGAAAAAAGACTGCAAGACTTGGAACAAACAACAGTCTAATATTAAATGGAATTTTATTATACTTTGTGAAGTTAGAAGAAAAGATGAATAGTTGATTTGAAAAACATAACACAGCATTCATATTAAATAAAATTTATTAACATACATTTAAAAATTTAACCATCCAAATATCACATGACCCTAAAGTGTAGGTGCGGTGCTCTCAAATCCAAGGCTCCTCATTGATGAAATCCACAAGCTAGAAACTAGTCTTAGGATGTTGGATGAGTAGGCACTAGATAGGAATTTTATGCACAAACCTTCTGGCATCCATTGATTACTAAGGCTTGCACTTGGTGGCACTACTGTATGGAGAGTTTGGTACTTTTACTAACCGTGATTATGTAATATTTTGATAGTTTTATATCCTGCCCATAGGATAATGGTGACTGTGGTTTTTGAAAACCAAACACACCAAAATGTATGGGTGCTGAACTGAATTCAGATCTAGATGGCTTTATAAGTGAATGAGCTTGAGTTGGGAACATTATGGTGTTTTCACCTTGGGCTACTAGGTTTATAGTTAACCAAATAGGTAAAAGGTGGCTCCTCACTGATGAAAGCCACAAGCTAGAAACTAGTCTGAGAATGTTGAATGAGTAGGCACTGACTAGGAATTTATACACAAACCTTTCTGCATCCATTGATTACAAAGCTTGCACTTGGTAGCATTACTGCATGGAGAATTTTGTATTCATAAAATTACTAACATGCTTTTCCTTTTTATCTGCTCTTTTGTGTGTGTGTGTGGTGTGGTTATTATTTGAAGTCTTTAATGTCTAATGCAATTTTTATATTATTTATAAGAGAACTAAGGATTATGCACCATATTATTTATATTAACATACCATTAAAATTACTATATGGCTTTCAAATTTTAATCTCTTTAATATGTTAATTTTTTTTTTCATTTTTATACACTTTTTTTTCTGCCAGTAAAAACAATAACATTTTTTGTTTTATATACTTGAATAACAAACAGTATTTATTTCATAGATCTAAAATCTCTGTTCATTATATCTTATATTCTAACTTTTAAAATATTTTTACGCAAATGATTTGATTTTCATTTTTATCACATCACTTTTATTGGTGGATCATTTGCATATTTTTGCTTCTAATAATAATATTTTTATTGGAGTATAGAATTTTTCTCTAAATAATTTTTTATTAACTACACATTAAAATGGCCTTAATATAGCTAAATCTTACATGTTGAAAGTACTAAGAAATATCCTTATTTTTTTTTCAATAACACAGTTGGTATCTTCAGATTCAAAGGCTCTTCTATTAAACACTTAAACTATTTTAGATTACTTTCAAGATTTTTAATATGGTATATAAGATTATAACTTCTTTGTTTATGATAGTTTAAAATGATGTTTAGTTGCTAACTTGATTATGAGAAATTTCTCACCAAAATCAGCTTATATTTTGCTAGCCAATACAAATATTAATTATATAAAACACAATAATAAAAATTTAAAAAAAGCACACTATCCTTATGAAGATTGCTAAAATAGAAAAGGTGAAACTCAATATAAATATTAATATAAATTGAGAAATATTATCAGTAAATGAAACAAATTATGATAAGTTAGATTATCTCACATTTGATAAAGCTGACTATACTCATTAATTGTGAATTCCAGAGATCAGAAATATACCAATGAAATAATGCTGAGTATATAAAAAGTAGATGTAAAAAGTATATAATCGAACAAACTTTCATTCAGTTGAATACACAAATTTATATTAAATTAAAAAAGATGGAAATTCTTTTTAAATTTAAAAAAAATTAAATACTATAATATTATAAATTCAAATTTTGTGACTCATGGCAGTCCATATTTTTGATAAATCTAGTTTTGGGGCCCAAAAATGTTTACAAAGAAATGTCTGCCAGGAAATGTATTTAACGTTTATATTTTTTAATTACTGTTGTTTTAAAAAGACATCATTGGGGAAAAACTAATTATAATATTTATAGTTTATTTTCTTTTTTTAAAAAATTAAGTTATTAATAGAAAAATGAAAAAAAAATATTAATTCAATATTTATATTTTATTCAGTAAACATTACCTTTAGCAGGTCAAAGCATGCACCCTCTGGTGGAATAATTTCAAACTTTTTTTCTGAAATTTGTTACTTGTTCTTTTTTCCTGAGTTGTAAAGTTGGTACTTTGACAAAGTAATTGTATGTATGCTATCTGGTATTTGAAATTCATTCAGAGTACTTGTGTGAGAATTGCATTACTTCACAACTAACTACAGTAAGACTATGGCAGGCATAAATCATTTAACACTTATCATGCCAGTAAATGAAATGTTAGATCTTCCAGCTATTCATTCAGAATCTTGACATTCATGGCATTTGATGGAGAAACTTTGAACCTGAATTGGCAATGAGGTGGTTAGTGAGGAGGCAGCTGCTAAAGAACAGTGTCCTATGTCAGCATTGTGATGAATAGCATTCACTGGTGAGATATGCTGAAGATGTAGATGGTGTTAGATGGCAATGCAGATTATGTTGTTGCCATATATCCATCAGACATGGCTCTTTTTTCCAGAAACCCACATCTTTATGTACTTTGGGCTGCATGCAATAACCTAGGCAGAATTTATAACAGCACATATATTCATTCTGTTATTTATGGATCCAGATGACAGTCCATTCACAAAATGTAGAGAACCTACAGATGGGTGTAAAATGTAAGCTAAAATGGCTATTTGGTATCACCAATGCCTTATTTTTCTGCAGTCAATTATCATTCAGGGTATTTTGCCTTAATGATATCATTTTTGTGGAATTTATTATATTGCTGAGAAGTATGCATTGTAGTTCAAAATTATTCTGCCAGAGCATGTTTACCTTTTATTCATATTGAAGGTATGCAATCACATTTGTGACCATTAATGCACACTTTTCAGGAGGATAAGGTCCAGTAACCTTTGGAAATAGACCACTGCATCATGTTCTGTGACAGGAAGGTCCCAACTTTTTATTATTATTGACAATTTATCAAAAAAGCTGCTGACAACATGATTAATTTAATCAAAATACAACAATGTTAAGAGTATCTTGTCACTTTCCATTTTATAATATAAGTAAAAAAATTGAAATAAAGCTTCTTAATGAAATTTATCAGAATTTATTTCTTCTTCAATTTATTAATTTTGTTTTAATTTTACAATTTTAACACAATTTTGCACAGAGGCAAAACTCTATACAGTAGCACTACTCAATGCAAGTCACAGTAATCAGTGGATGCAGGAATGTTTGTGCATAAAATCTTTATCTAGTGCCTACCCTTCCAATGTTGCCAGACTAGTTTCTAGATGGTAGCTTTCATCAACAAGGAGACTTAGACCTGAGAGGCCTACACCTAGATCTTTGGATCTAATGCAACCCCCTAGTCACCACTTTTTGCCTTATTAGCTAATTATAAAGCTCTGAATGCAAAATGAACCCTTCCCACATTCATTGATTATTTTGGCTTGCACTGAGTGGTGCTTCTATATAGAGAATTTTGCCTCTGTATAAACAGCTTATGTAAGCATGAAGAATGGTGATCATGTGATGTTTAAATGGTTTAATACCAATCCTTCCCAATAGGATTATGGTGACTATGATTATTAAAGAACCAAAGACCCCAAAAAGTATGGACACTGAACCGAGTTCAGATCTATATAACTATACAAGCTAATGAGCTTGAATTGAAAACATTATTGTGTTTTCATTTTGCATTCAAAGCTTTATAGTTAGCTAATAAGATAAAAGTTGGCTGCTGGAGGATTGCATTAGATCCTAAGTTCTAGGTGCAGTACTTTCAGATCCAAGTTTCTTCACTGAAGAAAACCACAATCTAGACACTAGTCTGAGGATATCGAATAAGTAGGTACTAGACAAAGATTTAATGCCAAAATCTTCCTGCATCCATTAATTACTCTGACTTGCACTGAGTGGTGCTACTGTATAGAGAGTTTTGCCTCTGTGTAAACAGCTTGTGTAAGTATAAAGAATAGCAATCATTTGATGTTTAGTGGTTTAACACAACTTTGGAAGATTATAAGCCCCCTGAAATTGTATATTTATCAAAAATACAGGCTATTGTATTGGTTTACTTGAAAACTGACAAGTACCCTAAAAGTTATTAAAGCTTGAAGAAAATTTAATAAGTAATAATGTACAAAAATAGAAATCAATTTTATTGGATAAATTATATGTAGATTCACTATGACATACAATTCTTGATAATAATTAATTTGATTTAGTAGTTAAGTGCTGTTATAAGAGGATGTTTAATTTTGAAATTTCATCTATGTTGGAAAATATATGATTGAGTAAAAATGAATGAAATTGTCATCATTTATAACTATTTCATTCTGTCGTCATTTTTAATTTCCTTTATATTGTCATCAGTTATTTAAGTTAGAAGGGTTTGGCCGTAGTGAGATTATTTTTGTACTAACAGTGATATGTTTGTGCAACCAAATTTTTACTCTTACATCAATCTCTCATTTTTTATTTAAAAAAGTTTATTTTTAACTTTTATTTTCTATCTTTATTTTTTTTTTCTGAAGATAAAACGAACGTTTTTATGTATTTATGGCTGTTAATAATGATGACTTAAATAGGATATAAAAGATATAAAATTATGCATATTTTCACTAAGAAAAGAAAGAATGTTGATACATTTATTATTCTGATTTGTATTGTATTTTTGAATATGATATAATACAAAGATTATATAATATCTTAGTAAATTTATTGCAGTATATTCAATTTATAATCCCAGTGTGATATTGCAAAGGAAGATTAATAGCGACATTTTAAATTACAACAAAATAATTAATTACTAATAACCAATAATGAAATAAAATTTGAACAATTAAAATTTAATTACATATAAGATCGCGTTTTTTTCCTGATCAAATTAATTTTCATTATATCAGGCTCATTGATGTAGTAAATGTTTAATTAAATATAGAAAAAAATTATACATGTAACATTGTGATTGATTTATGAGTATATTTAAAACAATTTTAATAAACATTTAATACTTAGTGAAATAAATAGAATTGTTATATAATAATTAACACACGCTAATAATTTACCTTGACAAAATGAAACGAAATTATTAGGTATAAAAATAATTTATTATTCACATTTAAGAGGTTAAAATCAGCGAATCGCAATCAGGTTTATCAATTCCGAGTTCGAACCTTTTATAAATTCCCGAACAATAAACTCATGCTATTATTTTTACAAGTAAAGCTATAATAAAAACTAATACTGTATTATAATGAATATATATATTAGTAAAAAAGATATTCGACATAATTTATTTTGATTTTTACATCCGTTAACCAGTTTAGCAAAATGTCAAATTCTATATCAGTGAAAGATGAATCAGTAATGTATAAAAAAGCGACATTTGTCAAACATTTTTCCGTGAAAGAAACTTTTTTATATTTTTCATCTTTCTTTTAGTCTCAAAAAGGCAGTTTTATTATTTCTTTCTTTTTCGATGTTGTTTTCTTTAAATCTATTTAAAAACTGTTAGCTAGATGCAGCAAATAAGAAAACCGAATAAGTAACGTAATATTATTTCCTCTCTCCTATTTAATATATTTTCAATGCCATCTAGTAAGGGTTGACATTGAAGAAATACTGCCAATATATTTAATAAAAAAGTTGTGAGTTCAAAATTGTGATTACACGGCAGTATTAATGAAATTGAAAATAATTAAAATGCAATGATTAAAATATTAAAATATTAATTTTAAAATGCCATTACTAATGTCTGTGTATAACTCACCATCAGTAGTAAAATGAATTTATATATATATTTGAATATTTGTACAGCATCTGTAGACAATCAATCAAGTGTGTTGAAAGTCTATATTCATCTATAATATAAAAAAAACTCTTACAAAAATAAAGTAAAACACAATTTTACTATATGCGATATAGGAGCAACCTTAGATTATCTTATTTTTCTTATTTATCTAAGGTTAAATCTAAATTAATTTTTAGGAATTATCTCCTTGGAAAACTAAATGGCTGTACCTGAGGTTATGATTCAAATATTTCACAAATAGAAACCGTAGCACTAACATATCTGTTTGAAGAAGTCATGACATTAAAATTATGGATGTTCAGTTAATTATTACCATGAGAAATATCATTGGTACACTATATTGTACTGTTTTGCAGTGGCCTCCATCCTTCTATTAAATAACAGAAGTTATCTTACAGAAAAGGTATAAAAAGCTCTTAATACTTTTAGAGAAAGACTTTAACCGTTATCATATGCATTTTGAATGTTTGTAATGTTCAAATGATGCCTTTTTTTTATTATAAAGGGACCTCTCAAACCTCAACACAAGATAGTAACTTTATAAAGATAAGAATCGTTATCTTATTTTTAACCTAAATTTCCACTTATATATATACGTCAGTCTGAAGCATCTTGATTGGGAGTGTGAAGCTGTTAGTCTCTTCACTTTTTAAGTCCATTATTCCTTTTACAAATTAACCTTCATTAAATCTTGTGATTTATAATGAAGTAATATTAACTCATTGTAAATCGCAAGATTTTGTAAAGGTTAATTTGTTAGGAAATAGTGGATTTTAAAAGTGAAGACACTAACAGCTTTTGCTCAAATGAAGATGCTTCAGATTGATCTATATAAGTGGGAATTTAGGTTAAAGATAAAATGGCCATTCTTATCTTTATAAAGTCACTATTTTGTGTCAAGGCTTGAGGGGTTCCTCTATAGAAAAAAACGCCATTTGACTATTATAAATGTTCAAGGCACATATGATAAAAGTTAAAACCTTTCTCTAATAATATTTACTTACTTCCTATATGCTTAATAAATAATAACAACTTTAAAAAGCTCTTAAATACTAGTATAATTTTTATAAAGTAGATAGGACTTGTCAATAGTTCAAGATTTATTTTCATCCTGAAACTTGCCACAAACCAAGATCCTTGTCTGGAGAATCTATGATCAAAGAATTATGGTTAAATAATAAAATTTTTATCATGTTCCAAATAATATTTTTTTTAGATCCCACAATAGTCAACTGGATTTGATTTTTGTAGACGCAACCTCATTAAGAAATTCAGGACAATCTACAATTGTTTTATTCACTTGTTTCATAACTGGAATTCATCAACCACTGATTTATGTAAATGTGGATAAATACAAACCACGAATCACATAGTTAATGAATGATTATTGAATCTAAGGCTCCAATGGAAAGTTGAAGGACTTAATAAAGCCATTAGTGAATCTAGATTCTGGTTGAAATCTTTATGGGTTTTCTTATATTTTGTTAATAGTTAAGCTTTGTAAAAAATCCAAGTGCTAAATAAATAATATATCCAATAATTAAATATTTAAAAGTATGCCCTATCCAAAGTTTTTAAAAACAATACAAATATATTTAGTTTTCTACAATCCACAAACTGTTATTCTTTTATAAAAAAACTGATTAACCATTGCAATAGGTAAAGAAGTCCCTTTCTTACCATCACATTTAAATTTTATTCTTATATTTTCTGCTTAAAGCTTTATCATATTTATTTCTATTCCAAACTTATATTTTATTAACTCTTATTATGATGAGTTACCTTGGTCAAATTACGACTATGGATGGCAACATAATGAATGAAATTAATCATAGAATTGAACTTGGTTGGAGTGCTTTTGGTAGAAATAACTTAATACTAAAAGGAAATATGCCTATGCATTTGAAAATGAAGGTTTTTAATAAATGTGTTTTACCAGTTCTTACATATGGATCTGATACTTGGACACTTAATAGAATAACAATACAGAGACTTCAGACCACTCAAAAGAGCAAGGATATGGATAAAAAGAAGAGATTGAAAATGCAATACATGGGTAAGAGAACAAACAGGTGTTACTGACATCTTTGAAAAAATTAAAAGCATGAATGAAATTGGTCTGGACATATTCCTAGAAGAGATGATAGTAGATGGACAATTAAAATCTTAAACTGGATTCCAAAAAATGTAAAAGATCCAGAAAGAGACCACATGTGAGATGGATAGATGAAGTAAGAAAGTGTGCAGGGGTAAAGTGAAGAAGGGGTACTAGAGATGATTGAACTTGGAGAGACCATTCTGCAATGGATTGATAATGTTTGACAATGATGATGATTACTATTTTGTTAAATTTTAAATTTTGAAGTCCGTAGTTACTGTCTTAACGGTTAAATTTAACACAGCGAGATTTTACTAAGGAAAACAATGCAAAGCATAACATGTATCCAAGTAAAAAGTTGACTTTTTTTTTCTAATATGGGCCATCATCTCTGAATCACATGTTATGTGACAACATAATTGAGCTATTTTCCACCCAAAATTTTAAAAGTGTGGATCAAGAGTTACAACACAGAATGTGACAGGTGTATTGTACTTATTATCTTCAATGCTGCCTAACTGAGATGAAGTCTTTCAAACTACTTGACAATATTCTTTATGACTTATCACTTTTGTGACATACAGTTTGAATATTTTTAAATATTTCAGTAGTAATTTTGTTCAATTTAAAATAAAATTTAATGTTAACATGTTGTGCCCATCATGGGTTCTGATGCAAAACACATTATCACATTTCTTATAATAATTACTTTTATGGAAAGTAGCTAAACCATGTCACTGTGTAACAAACACATTGCTTCATAAATTGTCCTGTAGACAGTTTGGACTGAGAATTTATCATATATATGAAACAATGTCCATTTCTATCAATACTTATATTTTTAGCAGTTAATCTTATAAATATTTTTAAATCAGCATACAACATTTTAGTATTAATTATTAAAAAAAAATCAAGTCAGATGTCACATGACCTAATTATTTATTGTAGTATTTTGATCATTTAATATTAAGAACTGAATGTCTTTAGAAAAAATTAAAACTTTATTTAAACATTCAAAAGACATTCAGCTGTAAATAATAACTCATAGGATAGTATTTAACACAACATTTGGAATGGTATTAGTCGCCATACTTCTTCAGATATTGTTGGCCTCACCAGTAACAGTATTAGCATGGGAATTAAACCTGGATCTTTAGATTTTTGTAGATTAAATTTTAAGGTAATGATCTAACCAACTGAGTTATTCTGCCAAGCTCAGTTGGTTAGAGTGTTATTTTAAAATTTAATATTCAAGAATCTAAAGATCTAAGTTCGATTCCTATGGTAGTAGTGTCACTGGTCAAACCATCAACACTTGAAGAAAAGAGAAAAATACACCATTGGAAACATTGTATTAAATGCTAAACCTATATGCTATTACTAACAGTTGAATGTATTTGGAAAGTTTACAATTTTTTTAGAGACGTTCATTCAGTTCAAAAATTAATATGTAATTTCTGCATCTTTTGTTTTCCAAAAGCTTTAGCAAAATAATCTCTTTTATCAAATCTTTTTTATGATAAATAAAAAAATAGTCTACACAGAGGCTAAACTCTCCATACAGTAGTGCTACCAGTGTAAGCCAGAGTAATCAATGGATGGAAGAAGGTTTGTGCATAAAAATCCTTATCTGGTGCCCACTCATCCAATATTCCGGGACTAGTTTCTAGCTTGTGTAGCTACTATACGGAGATTTTAACCTCAGTTTAAACAGCTTGTATAAGCATAAAGAATGGTTACCATGTGATGTTTAGTGGTTTAAAACAATAGTCCTTATGAATATTTTAATCAATGTTTCCTACAATCATAATTTTTGCCATTTCAGTTTATTTTTATCCTCTCATTTATTTTAATTCAAACTGCTTTTTAAATTAAAAACAAAAACTTTTTGCTTAAAATTAGGAATAATATCTTTAGGGTAGATAAAACTGAATTATTCATTCTCAATTCTCACTTTTAGTTTTAAGCTATATTAGAATTATAAGTAATAGAGGTCACTCATTTAAATCAGAAATTACATTGCAAACAGTAATTTATTTTTCCAAATCACTTATTTGTAAATTTAATAATTTCTTTGGATCTTTATCATGTTTTCTATCTTTCAAATTTTTATCTTAGCTATAGTTTGCAACTTTTTTTAACTTATTAAATGATCTAGTTTATCCAAGTTAGTTCACATTCTCTTAAAACACTGAAAAAAACTCTTATTATTATTTGAAATTAGAAAGGCTTTAACCTTTATCATATGCATCTTGAATATTTATAATAGTCACATGAATGTTTATAATAGTCAAATGATGTCTTTTTTTGACTATAGAGGGACTTCTCAAACCTTGACACAAGATAATGAGTTTATAAAGATCTTATCTTTATCCCTAAATTTCGCTTTATATAGGCCAATCTGAAGCATCTTCATTTGAGAGTGTGAAGCTGTTAGTCTCTGCACTTTTTAAAAGTCTATTAGTTTCTTTACAAATTAACCTTGATAGATATATATATATATATATATACTAGAGCTAAATATAATCAAATAAAATTCCAAATTTTTACATGATTTTATTCCAAACAAATCAATAATTTCAAACTTATAAAACTGGATGACATTTATTTTGAGTTCAATAAAACGTTTGATAATGTGAAGTATAATTTTATAATAGATAAATTAAGTAAATTAAGCATAAATATAGATCTCAAAATCATAATAAAATTATATCTTTCAAATAAAAAAGATTTTGCCATGAATAATATAAATCAAAAATGCTTCTTGCCTCCAAATTTCTCAAGGAAGTACTCGATCATATTATTTAATAGTTTTCTTTATAATATACCATAATCAAATCATCGTAACCATTACATGCAGATGATTGCAAAATTTTCAAACAAATATGTAACCATAAAGACGGTAATAATTTGCAAGTGGGACTGACTATGCATATATATATATATATCATCATCATCATTATCAACCATTATCAATCCACTGCAGGATGAAGGTCTCTCCAAGTTTAATCCATCTTCTCCGATCTTTAGCTTCTCTTCTCCACATCACCCCTACACATTTTCTTATTTCATCCATCCATCTTACATGTGGTCTCCTTCTGGGTCTTTTACAATCTCTTGGAATCCAGTTTAAAATTTCAATTGTCCATCTATTATCATCTCTTCTAGCAATATGTCCAGCCCAACTCCACTTCAATCTTTTAATTTTTTCAATGAGGTCAGTAACACCTGTCTGTTCTCTTACCCATACATTGCGTTTTCGATCTCTTCTTGTTACTCCCAACATACATCCCTCCATACTTCTTTGAGTGGTCTGAAGTCTCTGTATTGATCTTCTATTAAGTGTCCAAGTCTCAGATCCATAAGTAAGAACTGGTAAAACACATTTGTTAAAAACCTTTCTTTTCAAACACATAGGCATATTTCCTTTTAATATCAAGTTATTTCTACCAAAAGCACTTCAACCAAGTTTAATTCTATGATTAATTTCCTCTATTATGTTTCCATCTGTATTAATAATCTGACCAAGGTATTTGTAACTCTTAACTTCTTCTAATTCATCATAATCAATCTTTATTTTCATATTTTGAGCAAATCGATTAAACATTACTTTAGTCTTTTTAACATTTATCTTTAGTCCTACTTTCCTACTTTCATCTGATAACTCCTGCAACATTTCCTGCAGCTCGGAAGCATTATTTGCAAAAACAACTACATCATCTGCGAAATCTAAATGACTTAAATAATCTCCATTTACTTTCACTCCTTTAGTTTCCCATTTTAATCCACAAAATACTTCTTGCAGCACTGCTGTAAAAAGTTTTGGAGATATGGAGTCACCTTGTCTTACACCTTTCTCAATGTTGACTTTCCCAGTATCATTATGTAATCTAATTGTTGCTGTTGCATTTTTATAAAGGTTATTAAAATTTTGTTAATTAATTGTATTTTCATTGGTATATTAACTCTAGAAAAATGTACATATAACTTGAACATCTTTGAGTCATAATAAAAGATAATATATGCAAATGAGTTCAGATTTTACAGGAAGGACTGATATAAAAACCTGCAATGTTTACTCAAATGTTGATGAATATACTAAATATATACGTAGTCATCCGTCAGTATTGGCTGAATAATTATTGTGAAATTGTTATGTATACAAAATATACAAATGTCTGTGTGTGTAAGAAGCTGTATTTAATGGCACCCCACAGCTATTTGGATAATATTAAATTAATGTGAAAGTGAATTAATTAATTCATACAATCATAGATTATAATGACCTTTAGAGAATACAAAGTAATTTCTAATTATTAATTATTGTTTTATTTATATACATTTATTGGAAAGTGAATAAACTTGTATTATTAAGTTTACACTCTCTTAGTTTTTCTTTTAATACAATTATTGTTGCAACCCAGCTGGTATTGAAAAAATATCCCCAGGACATGGCCCAAGCAGCTATTAATAATTTCATGTAATGGTGACAAAATAAAATGGAAATAAATCACAATAGATAACAAAGTATAATATTATTTATATATTGGACTATTTCCTTCAGCTAATATTAAGTATTGAATGTCTTTAGAAAAATTTAACTTTATTTAAAATTTCCAATTTCATTTAAGTGCTAGTAAAAGTATACAGGTTAGTATATGCACAACATTTTGAGTAGTAGTATTCACATTTCTTCTTCAAGTGCTGCTGATCCTTCCAGACAGTACTAGCATGGGAAACTAACCTGGACCCTTCAATTCTTGAATATTGAATTTTAAGGCAATGCTCCAACCAACTAAGCCAGGTTAATCTAATAATCTATTCCCATGCTAGTACAGTCACTGGTCAGGCCAGCAATACCTAAAGAGAATAGAAGAATAATATCACTCGAAACGTTGCGCTGCGCATATAAATTACTAACAGTTGAATGTGATTAGAAAAAAATTAAATAAGTTAAATTTTTCTAAATACATTCAATATTTAATATTAGGTGATGAAATATTCTAATATATCATCATCATCATCAACCACTATCAATCCACTACAGGATGAAGATCTCTCCAAGTTCAATCCATCTTCTCCAATCTTTATCTTCTCTTCTCACATCACCCCTGCACTCTTTTTTATTTTATTCACCCATCCCACACATGGTCTTTTTCTGGGACTTTTACAATCTCTTGAAATCCAGTTTAAGATTTCAATTGTCCATTTATTATCATCTCTTCTAGCAATATGTCCAGTCCAACTCCACTTTAGTCTTTTAATTTGTTCAATGAGGCCAGTAACAGTTGTTTGTTCTCTTATCCATATATTGCATTTTCGATCTCTTCTTGTTACTCCCAACACGCATCTCTCCATACTTCTTTGAGTGGTCTGAAATACCATCATTAGTTTATGATTCAATACTTGATATTTATCTTCCTGTAAATATTAAAATGAGCTGAATCACCAGTTTTTATAACTTCTAAATGATTATCTTTTCTAGTTGCATTACCCTCAATTTAAATAACATATTCTCTTTCTTTATATTAATTATATGTTGTCTTTAAGATCATCCTGAATGATGTCATGATCTTAATAATAATCTCGAATCATCAATTGTAATGACCCATCCATACTGTATAACATACTTAAATCTATTAAAATTGGATTATCTTGCCAAAGGAATTAATCAATATAATGACAAATAAATGGTACAGTTATGTCACTAAAATATATCTCAAATACAACCACTGATATATATGAGAAAAGGCAAGTTCTACATTTTTAATCATAAAGCCAGACATACAAAATAAAATAAACTTTAAATATGTTTATGAAGGTGTTTATAAAAGAGCATAGTTAATTGCATACAGCAAATAAATATTATTAATATACTAAAGGTTCATGGTGCAGAGCTTGGTTCTCTGCTCATTACAATCCAAATAAAAAAATTAGATCAATAATCATCTCTCGTTTTTAGAACGTATGAATGGGCAAAACTAATAGTAAATCCATTTCTAAATAGACAACGCAAAGATTATATTATAATGATGTACAATGCAAACACATAGAAAAATCTTGTATTTAATTATCAAAATAAATTTGCAAGCATTCATCACTGTCTAACTATATACAGTTCTAGCAATAAAATATAAATTATTATTATTAATAGAAATTTTCATTACTCAATGTCTATTTCTTGGACTTTATTATATTTAAATAAGGTCGAAGTATGTGTATAACTTTTTCAAAATTAACTAATTTATTTATTTCCAAAAGCATGCGCTTCAAGAGATCGAAATGTGCTTTGTTAACATATATTCACACACATGCATATTCACATACTACTATTAAATAAAATTTATTTTTTGTAACCAATTAAATCATAAGCAAATTTATATATATGGATCTAAAGTTCATTTTAACTTTATCATTGATCTTTCTTTATGTTTAACATACTCCTAATGCTTGTTAAAGTAAATAATGTTCTTAAGATGATTGTAAATATTAAACAACCCAATAAAAAAACTCCATCTATATTAATATATTAATGCGAAAGTCTACTCAACAAATATTACCCCAATCTTGATAAATCTTGTAAAGTTTTTTTTTTTGTAGAGAATTTTATGTAATATACATTTTTGCTTTGTGATACTCATTTCAAAAACTTCGATAATTTATCATCGTGTTCTTATTTTAATTCACACACATGCAAATATCTTTGATTTTAAAGAAAATAAAATCATTTCAAATGTGCTCTGTAAATTTTCTAAAATAAAAACAGAGTTTAGTAGTAATCACCATTTATTATCAAAAATACTAATTGATATATCAATAATAACAACCAGCATAAGTAATAGTCTTTGTATTATTTATCTTCTAAAAATGTCTATTTACAATAATTAAAAAAAAAGCTAACTTTTCTACAGTGCTATACAAATTACTTAATTTGTCAAGCATTCATTGGTGGTCGAGAGGTCAGCGATAACCGCTTTACAAGCAGTTGTCCCGGGTTAGCGGATTCGCTTCCGGCTGATGCTATGACACATGAGAAAAATATTAAAATTTAGCCAATACGATAAATTACTTACTTTTTAAAATAATAGCATTGTGCATAATGTATTAACAATCTTTTATTAAATGTTTTATAAATCATCCAATATAATATAGTAATTATTTAACATGAAACTCTTTACAAATACGAATGAAATACTCCGGAAAAACGTGAGCTGAATCAAGCCACTATGAAAAGGTAAAACTATAGATATATTCTAACTTAATAGCACCGAGTTAATTTCTGGCAAATTCTCACTAAAATCATAATGCAAAATTATTTAACTAACTGCACCGGGAATATATATATATATATAGTTTATAAAATATGCAAATTATTGCAGCACATAAGGTAAATTATAAATGTCAAATGTTCCTTTTTTTTTTTTTGAAAAAGGGATACAAGACTTTTTCATATTAATTGAATTCGGGTCTCTTGCAATAACCCATGCATCATTGAACTTTTTTTTAGAGTATTCCAATATAATATTCTAAAAAAATCCTTAAAATATATTTTTATTATGATTTATATATGCAAACAAGCAAAATTAAATGTGTCTGAAGTAGCTACTATGTGATAACGTGGTTTATATTTTGGCCATAATAAACAATACTTTAATATTAAATTTTGCTGAAATATATTTTTCATTTTTTAAAATAATGAACATCTTCGAGATGCTAGAAAGGCCTATGGTTGCAGATGATTTACCCAAAAGTTATTTTGCATCAAATTATTGCAATTAGAATATTCTTAATTTTTACTTTTTGAAAATATTTCCAACAGTTTTTTTTATGTCTTACTCATATTAAATCACTTAAAATATTCTAAATACTAACAAAATTATAAAAAATAGCAAATTCTACATATGCAATTTTTTTCGCATGCGTTAATGAAGCTGTAATTATACTATAATGTTTAATATGCCTGCTTAGCACTTTTGAGATTTAGTATTCTAATCTCATACTCATAGCTTTACTGAATGAAGACTGTTGTAATTTATTGTATACATATGCAAATGCACTTGAATTTTTAATTAGTTAGTCCATTGTTTGGAGAAAGCAAAGCATGCCTCTCTTCTATTAATGGCACTGAGATCATTTGCTATGTAAAAAGCTTCTTTGACTTTTCTTTTGGCATCACTCGTCTGTGTGCAAATAATTTGGGCAGAATTGAGTTCAAATATATGGCCTGTAGCTGCTTGGTGGTCCCAGAATATTGATGTTCCTTCATTTTTATTTTTAACCTATTGGATGCATACCTGTGTTGGTAAATTCTTATGTTGATGTTAGCCTGAGTCTCACCATAGTAAGATTCCTGGAGCCTAATTGAGGGCATGCTATTTTATAGACCAGATGAGAGGCTTGATCTTTTCTATTTTATCTTTGGAATTATTTATTAGTCGGTTAGTGTTAGGAAGTGTTCTGAAGCTAAATTTGAAATCATTAGCCAAATACAAGTTAAAATTATAGTAGGATATCAATTTGAATTCAATTATAACTATCGTCCATGTAAATGCAAGAATTTAGAATTTATGATTTGCAAATTTAAAACCATTTCTTGGATTTATTGCACAGATACAGTATATCTTATTATTACATAGGCTGTCAAACATCAAGTGAATGACAGTTACTCTATAGCACACTTATATACTATATTTGTATGTATAGGTGTTGTCTATATGGATATTTATAAATAATTGAATAGTTTTATGCAATGGAAACTAAGTGAGAATTAATTTTAAAAATATATTATAAAACAATATTTATTATAATTTTCCTGAATTTAAATTTAAACAGAGATTTCGTAATTTCTTGAAAAATAAAAAAATAATAAAATATAAAATTTCTTAAATAATTCTCCAAAATCAATTCTTCAGTAAAATACTATCATTAAAAGTACTTTTACAACTTTGAATTAATATCAAATTTTAATTAAACAAACTTATTTCAAAATAGTAAGAGATGCTTAAAATTTTTGCGTTTATTTGTTGAAAAATAAATAAATAGAAAATTGAACTATTATACGTTAATTTACAGGCCTCAGACTTTCTGCATTTGCGGTTTTGGTACTGCTTCAGATAAATATATTAATGATTATTAACTGAAATACAGTCTTATTATATACCTATATCAATATATGTAATATGTAGGGTATATGAGCACAGACATTTGCACGACCCACCACTTTTCACTTTATCTCATAACACTGATACACTTGAACACATATATGTCAAAAAGATAAATAATCATCAATATATGTATTTCATGCTAAACCAGCAATCATCGGTTGTTCCAGATTACCATCTCTACACATATATACAATCAGTGCTCAGATATATATTAAGATAGTCAATCTTCATACTTTAATGGACAGGCTTCAATCTACTGGACACTCCAACTCTTCAACCGTCCATCCAATTGAAAATCTGGTGATGGAATTCTCAAAGGCCACCCTGAGGCCGAGATTATTGCTAATTATTTATTAAACAAGATTTTTTCTAGTCTAACTATAAACTTTAAATCTCAGTTAAATATTAATATATATATATTTTATTATATATAAACTCATGAAATAACTGAGTTTTATTATTATTTTTCCATTTATCATATCTTTTTCAGATAAACTTAAAATCTCTACTCCATCACATAATTTTGAAATATATAAATAAACATTTTATGCTAAATCAGCACTCATCAGGTGACCCAGATCACAACTGCATACATATGTTTTCATTTGTTCAGTATTCATCAATACCAAATTATTACAATTTGATTTAAAAAGTGTCAAACTTCCTGTACTCACAATTTTGATATGAACTAATGCAGACAGTTAAACACCTTTCTGATTAAAATCATTTATTAAACTAGAGATTATCTTTTATTTTTATATACATTTTAAAGTTAAGTTAAAGATTAATTAATATATATTAAGGCTATAACCTTAAGACTATGTGCCTAGATGTGACAGTAGGGATCTCTACAAATCTTAACACAAGATTAATGACTTTAAAAGACATGGAAAAACTCAATTTCATCTCTCTTTTTTCATGTGTAATATTCTTTTAATCCATATCTTTAAAAGATTCAACTATAACTTATTAAATCAGCTCAATTTTCATAGTATATTCTCTACTCACCTGATTTAATAATATTCACCTACCTTTTAACACAACGAATTTTGGTTTATGAAAAAAATAACATCTGTGTAAAGACAAATTTTAATATATTCTAAAATATTAAAAATGCATTAATGATTTATATAAATGTCATAGTTGCTAAAGTCTTTTATATAAACAAGTTTTATCATAGTAAAGATGGAAATAACAAAAAGTCCCTGATTAAAAGAAGTTTGTATTGATAGTTCTAATGAAAATTTTATTTTGTCTGCATGATTTAACAATGTTTTAAACAATCCTAAAATAAAATAGAAATTGTGGAGAAAAGCAAAGAAAAACTTGCTTTAGCATTTACTATGATCGATAGTTCTGTGAAAGTTACGGACTTTGGCTTGTTAAGCAAAAAGAATTATACAGTTGTCTCTCTAACAATATTATTGTATGTAAAAATATAATGATAAAATGTGTAAAATAAAACAAGCTTAAGGTATTGAAGCTATTAATTTATGCATAGCATTTAATTAAGCATTCATTAAAATATTATTTACATCATTATATTTCATTTTAAATTCTAGAAAATTGAAAATAGGTTTTGTTTTAATAAATTGTTTATATATATATAAATTTTGATTTCTATTATTAGTAACATATATGAACCATAAATGAACAAAGACATTTATGACTAATGTAAATATATATCCATGAAAAAAATACAAGCCACACCATTAATTTTGATGAAGCTAAGGTTGTCTTCTTTCAGAGAAATGAAATAAAAAAAGAAGTAAAGAATCTTTATTATGAAAAATTTATAATTCTGAAACAATTACCTTATTTAAAAGTTCTTTTAATATTAAGGGTGTATGGGAGTTAAGTGGAATTGTGGGTAATGTTTAGTTTAAATATGTTGTTATTTTGTAGTTCTTTACACTTGAGAAGTCTGCTTGTAGCAATGAAACCATTGGTAATGTTTTTGAGTTTAATTTATTCGTATTTATTTTTGTCTACTCTGGTTGAATTGTGGATTTGGGATAATTTTGATTATTTATTTATTAGTGTAGCTTTATGCTTTTAATGTTTATATATGAAATTATATATATAAAAGGTTAACATGGGCACACATTATTAAAAATGAATTTTAAAAATATCAGATTGAAAATATTAGATTAAAAATTTTATTATTTTATTAAATTACTTTATAAATAAAAGAATTATGCCACAACCACAAATTTCTAATTTAGATCCAGGCTAAGTCAAGGAAATTTTGATCACTATTACTGGGAAGCCATTAAATAAACTGAATATATTTGGGGATGCATTCTTTCATCAAATTATAATAGAGAAAAAATATTGTATTTTGGAATATATTATTATATACTGATTATATAATATATGTTAAATTTATTTAAATATATTCAAAGTAATAAATCATGTGCAGTATTTTTTATTGCTGTAAGCTTACAAATTTAGTTTTGAAAAATTTAATTATTTTTAATATTTATGAAAGGAAAAAAAAATATTCAATAACTTGGACCATCTAAATAAAAGCATTTTTTGAACTTCAATTTAGGACTGTCCTGGCATAAAATGAATTCCAAAATATCGTAAATGATATAGAACAAGTTCACATGTGAGATGAATGAATGGAATAAGAATGTTTACCAGGTATTAGGGCAATGAAAAGCTATAAGAAATAAATCAAATGTAGAGTTTTATTTTGTAGTAGAATGATAATATTTAAAAACAGTAACATTTTTTAATTCCAGTCTTACATAATAACAATATTACTATTACTAATTATCTTATTTGCAAAAAATGTAAACTTCACTTTCACATTTTGATGAAAGTTGTTTAATGTTTACTAAAAATTATATATATTATAATGACATGTTAAAAGCAATATAATTGATAAATATTAGTTTAGTATTAAAAATATGTTTAATTGTTAGCATATACAGTAGATGCTAAGTAATAAATCAAAAGATTAAATAAATAGATGTAAATTGTAGTCATTAAAAGAAAGGTGGAAATTAAGAACTAAAATAAGAAATATTGATATTATATAAATTTGGCCTAGAAGTTAGATCGGATTTGTTTAGGTGAGCTAAAGGTCATGAATTCATTCCAACTGTGTGTTTATAAAATGAAATATATAAGTTTCAAATCTTTCAATATGTATTATAATTTTTATTTCCTGGAGTTTCTAAAATTTGTTATGATGCAAATTGCATTTTGTGTTAAATGATGTTTAGTGTTAAATATATATATATATATATATTGTTTTAGTAAATAATGCTACCTGTATATATATATATATATATATATTGTTTTAGTAAATAAGCTACCTGTATAAAAATTTATGTTTATAAAAGTGTTTTTTCAAAATATTTTTGATTATGCCTGAATATGATATTAATGATGAAAATGTTATTGGCGAGTAGAAGTTTTGATTTTGATTTTGTTGAAGTATTTTACTAAAAATGATAAAAGATGCTTCACATCTGAGATTGCAAACACATCTGAGCATATTGGTTTTTTTCTATGAGTAAAAATAGTCATGTGCATATATTAGTGTAGTAAAAAGTTATGGTGAATAGTCCATAAAATATAATTTATTTTTATAAAAATTTTACTAATTATATAATAACATTTTAAGAGCCAAAATATTCCATTCAATTTCAACAATTGTTGATTATTTAAACCACTAAACATCACATGATCACCTAAGATCTAGGTGCAGTGTTCTCAGATCCAAGGCTCCTCACTGATGAAGGCCACAGCCAGAAACTAATCTGGGGAATATTGGATGGGTAGGCCCTAGATAGAGATTTTATGCAAAAGCCTTCTGGCATCCACTGATTACTCTGGCTTGCACTGAGTGGCACTACTAAATGGAGAGTTTTGGCAGTTTTAATTGTTGATTATTTTAGAGTGACAGACATAAAAGTTAAAGGTTTGCCAATTGATTTCCAATCAAAAAGCTAAAAAAATCCAACTTGGTCAAATGAATACAATTGTTTGATATTTGACCTTTTGACCAAGGGATAGTAATATGTTGCAACATAAATGCTACTACTGGTCAAAAGTTATTATTTGATAGAAGTTTTTTTTTATTTGTGTGATGTACATTTATGTAAAAAACTTAAAACATAAATGTAAATATACACAAAGGATATAAAGACATATAATTTCTTATAACTTAAACACTTTTATATGGTATATTTTAAATGACCATCAGAAGATTTAATTACCTAAAAGAACTAAAAATAAAAAAATGGAAAATTTGTAAATGAAATCACAAATTTCATATGCAAATCCCTCTACATGATTGCCATTATAAATCAATTCTCATCCATTCTTTAATTTATTTTGAGCTCTCATATATTTTTCTCCAGATTTATTACCATCCTATCTTTTTTATAAATTTGTTATTCCATTTGTTTTATTAATTACTTTTATTGTAATTTATACACTTTTGTTTGAAAAAAAAATTAGCAATTGAAATACAGAATTTAAAAATATTTTAAATTTTTTTTAGACTAAAAATAAAATCAAGTCATGTTTATGCCAAATTGACTGTCTTTTATTTCTAAATGGAGGAGGGGCAAATGTAACCTAAATGGCAGAGTTTGTATACATGGCTTTTTGTAAATATATATGCATTTTTTTATTATTGATTCTAAATGTTATAAAGTCACGTGTGTAAAAATTAAAAAATAACAATAATTGTGAGAAATTAGAAATTTATTGAATTCTTTATTTTGAAATATGATTTTTTTTCTTCTTTCTACAGTACAGGCTTTTTCATACCTGCACTTATATATGTAATATATAGGGGGTTTGAACTCAGACTTTCACACAATCCATCATTTATGCTATCTCATACTACTGATACCCTTGATTACCCACATGTCAAAAAGATAAATAATCAGCAATATGCATATTTTGTTCTAAACCAGCACTCATCAGTTGGTCCATATTATCATCTCCACACATATATACAATCAAAGCTTAGCTTATAGATAGCTAATCTTCATACTTTAATGGACAAGCTTCGGACCACTCCATCTCACAACTCTTTAGCTGTCCATTTTATTGAAAATCTAATCATGGAAAATAAAATTGTCTATTTTAAAATAACATGTTGCTATGGAAAACAGATGCAAAATGACTGAAAAAAAAACACTTATATTATCTGCTTTTCAAATAAAAATGGAGGGAAAAACTTGACTTTTTTTATGATGTCTTCTGGATAATGGAAATTAAGAAAATTTTAATGTCTATTTATCTGGATATAATGCATTTAGTGTAAGATTTTTGGTGAATGTATATGTATTTTTTAGTATATGTATTTTTTATTGTCTTCTAAAATATATTAAAAGTCTCATATGTAAAATAAATTATAAAGAAATTTATAATAATAATGATGATGATGAGGATAACAATAATAAAGTTCAGCAGCAAGAGTCCACATGTTCACAACCAAGTTAACAAGCTCTAGTTTTGCATGCTCCAAAAGTACACAAAATCTAAGCCTGACAAGATAAAAACCTTACTCTAATATACCTTTGTGAATTGCCAATGAATTGATAATTAATTAATAAGTTTGTGTTACATTTTTCATTCAAATTTTTAATTAAAATCAAGTTATCCCAATAGATAATTTTAGAAAACAATATGGAATATCACATAATCACCATTTCCTATGCTTTCTTATAACAGTTATTAAAACAATCAAAACTCTCTATATGCATTGCCACTCAGTGCAAGCCAGAGTAATCAATGGATGCCAGAAGACTTGTGCATAAAATCCACACCTAATATCTACTCATCCAAAATCCGCAAACTAGTTTCTAGTTTGTGGTCTTCATAGTGAGAAGCCTTGGATCTGAGAGCACTGCACCTAGATCTTAGGATCTAATGCAACCCTCCAGCAGTCATCTTTTATCTCCACTTAATTACAAAACCATGAGTCCTAAATTGAAAACACTGTATATTTTCAATCCAAGCTCATTAGCTTATATAGTCATATAGGTTTTCTGGCATCCATTGATTACTCTGGCTTGCACTGAGTGACAATATGTATAGAGTTTTTCCTGTTTTAAAAACAATGTGGAGGCAAAGCCATCCCATGACCAGATGCTTGCTGCCAATATTACAAGCACAGAGTTTCAAAATCCAAAGTTCAGTTAAACATAAGCTTATTTTTTAATTTTATTGTACCAAATTCCGATCTTTAAATTTGGAAAAAAAAAATTCAATTTCAAATTTCCCACTAATTCACTTGCTCACAAACAAGTTAATAAGTTCTGGTTTTTAATGCTTAAAAAGAATTCAAAATCTTAGTCTAACGCAAGATAATAATATATCTTTAATCAGTTGATTACTTTTACTTCCAATTTTATGTTACATTTTTTATTCAAACTTTCAATTAACATCAAGTTACTTAACAATATTTTTTTTTTTGAAAAATGACCATCACATGACCAGTCAGTGTCTGCCACCAATAATACCAACACAGAGTTTCAAAGTCCAAAGATCAATCAAGCATGTGCTTATTTTTAATGTTATTGTAACAAACTCTGTTTAGTAATAAAAATTCGATTCCAAGTTCCCAGCAATTAGTTCACTTGTTCACAACAAAGTTAATAAGCTCTAGCTATTTATGCTTATAAAGTAGCCAAAACCTTAGGCCAGTTATTCTCAACCTTTTTCTTGTGCGGCACACTTTTAATAACAAAAAAAAAATAAGGCAGCACACCAACATAACAATAAGATAAATTTAAAAGTATTTCACTTGTTTAAATGATTGATGTACCTATAACATATTTTGTAGAAACCATATAGGATAATAATTTTCAATTTAATATAAAATGAAATTCCATTGCAAAATTAACAAAAGATTTATTTATTGATGTATATGCCATTTAATGCGAAATTTGAGTTAGGTGTTTTTTTATATAATTTCTTTGGTGCAAATTTAGTACGCGATGTCTGCCATTTTGAATTTCAAAAATAGCCAAAAACATCGTCTGACACATCTAAGTGATAAAAAACTACACGAAAACGGAAAAAAATTAGAACCTGGGTCACGTGACTATAATATCAATTAAAATCAACACATAGATCTGAGAATCGCAAAAAATATTTTAAAAATATAAAAAGCATCACGTATTATTGACATATAAAAAGCATAGATATTTAAAATATATAAAAACCCTAACATGCATTATTAAATCACGCAGGTTACAATATTAAGTCTTACATTTATAATTTGTAAACTTCATTTTTGTAAACATATAAAAAGATCGATCGAAAGTATATATATATAAAAGGCAAACTAAAACTTATTCATTTTATAATTCCCTTTGTTTGCAAAATTTCAGATTCTCTGCCTAGAATAACATTCAAAATGTACAACCCGGGTTATGTGACTCTAATATCGATTAAATACCTTATCCATTCGTAGGACAGCCCCTCCCCCACCACACGCAAGTAAATCAACAAAGTATGTTTTTTAGATTCATCATCATCAACCATTATCAATCCACTGCAGGATGAAGGTCTCTCCAAGTTTAATCCATCTTCTCCGATCTTTAGCTTCTCTTCTCCACAACACCCCTGCACATTTTCTTATTTCATCCACCCATCTCACATGTGGTCTCTTTCTGGGTCTTTTACAATCTCTTGGAATCCAGTTTAAAATTTCAATTGTCCATCTATTATCATCTCTTCTAGAAATATGTCCAGCCCAACTCCATTTCAATCTTTTAATTTTTTCAATAAGGTCAGTAACACCTGTTTGTTGTCTTACCCATACATTGCGTTTTCGATCTCTTCTTGTTACTCCCAACATACACCTCTCCATACTCCTTTGAGAGGTCTGAAGTCTCTGTATTGCTCTTCTATTAAGTGTCCAAGTCTGAGATCCATAAGTAAGAACTGGTAAAACACATTTGTTAAAAACCATCCTTTTCAAACACATAGGCATATTTCCTTTTAGTATCAAGTTATTTCTACCAAAAGCACTCCAACCAAGTTTAATTCTATGATTAATTTCCTCCATTATGTTTCCATCTGTATTAATAATCTGACCAAGGTATTTGTAACTGTTAACTTCTTCTAATTCTTCATAATCAATCTTTATTTTCATATTTGAGCAAATCGATTAAACATTACTTTAGTCTTTTTAACATTTATCTTTAGTCCTACTTTTCTACTTTCATCTGCTAACTCCTGCAACATTTCCTGCAGCTCTGAAGCATTATTTGCAAAAACAACTACATCATCTGTGAAATCTAAATGACTTAAATACTCTCCATTTACTTTCACTCCTTTAGTTTCCCATTTTAATCCACAAAATACTTCTTGCAGCACTGCTGTAAAAAGTTTTGGAGATATGGAATCACCTTGTCTTACACCTTTCTCAATATTTATTTTTCCAGTATCATTATGTAATCTAATTGTTGCTGTTGCATTTTTATAAATATTCTTTAAAATATGACAATATCCTGGATCTATACCTTGATGATCCAATGCTTTAATCACTGAAGAAATGTGTATAGAATCAAATGCCTTTTCATAATCTACAAATCCAAAACATAAAGACAACTCATATTCATTTGTCCTTTCTATGACTTCTCTCAATACCTGGATATGATCTATTGTACTAAAACCACTTTTAAATCCAGCTTGTTCTCTTGGTTGGTGGAAATCCAAAGTTCTCTGTAGACGAGTTGTAATTATCTTGGTAAAATTTTTATATAAAACTGATAAAAGGCTGATAGGTCTGTAATTTCTAATATCTTCTTTATCACCTTTTTTAAATATTAATATTATTACTGCATTCTTCCAATCTTCCAGTACATCTTTATCATTTAGACATTTGGTATATAACTTTGCTAAAATTGTTTCTATTTCTTCACCTGCTTCTTTTAATATATCAATTATAATTCCATCATTTCCTGGAGCCTTTCCTTTCTTCATATACTTAATTGCATGTCTCACTTCTTCATTTAAAATTCTGGACAATTCGGAAGATGTAATAGATATAGGAGATACTTGTTCTTTATTACTATATAATTCTTGATAAAAATCTTCTACCAATTTCATGATGTCATCTCTCTTTTTAGTAATAATTCCATCTTTTTTTCTTATTGCAGATATAAATTTCCTACCAATACCAAAATGTTGTTTAACATTTTTGAGACTTTTATTTTCTTCTACAGCTTTCCTTGCTATTTCACAGTTATACTTTCTTATATCATTTTCAACTCTTTTCCGTACCATTTTACAAAATTTGAGATATTCAATTCTTTTTAATACATCATTTTTGTATATCTTCATATTCCTTCTTTTCTTCACAAATTCTCTAGTCTCAGTAGAAATTTTATTAGTCAATTCCTGCTTTTTTCTACCAGCTATGTTTGTTGCAGTTTTTAAAAGTGTATCAGTTATTTTCATATTAATTTCATTCAAATCTGTATCATGTTCAAAATCTCCTAACACTTGAAACCTATTTGTAAGTTCTAATTTAAATTCATTAGAATGTTTCTGAAGATTAGGAATATCAACTGTAAATATTGTTTTTCTTAATAATTTTTGTCTCTCTAGTTTTACATTAACACGTAACTTACACCTTACTAATCGATGATCACTTCCTGTGTTAAATTTATTAAGAACATTACAATCTTGAAATATGTATTTTCTGTTAGTCAAAATATAATCCAATTCTGCTGTATCTTCATTTGGATGCTTCCATGTCCATTTCCTTTTAACATTTTTCTCAAAAAATGAATTCATAATATAAAGTTTTTTTTTTTCTGCAAACTCCACAAGTCTATGTCCTCTCTCATTTCTATTACCATAACCAAAATTACCTACAGCAATTTCATCTTTCATTTGTCTACCAATTCTAGCATTAAAGTCTCCCATAACAATTTTAAAATGTTGTTTACTCTGATCAAAAGCCTTTTGTACATCCATATAAAAATCTTCTACTACTTCATCACTATGAGAACTTGTTGGGGCATAAACCTGAATTATCTGCATTTGGTATCTGCTATTAAGTTGTATAACTAATCTTGCCACTCTGTCCAATACACCATCAATCTCCACAATATTGTTTTTCCACTTTTTATTTATAATGAATCCTACTCCACTTGTATTTCCAATATGTGTGCCTTTATAATAGAGTATATGTCCACTTTTTAAATCAATTGTTTCTTCTCCTTTTCTTCTAACTTCACAAAGTCCAATAATGTCCCATTTAATATAAGACAGTTCTTCTTCTAATTCTTGCAATCTTCCTTCACTTGAAAGTGATCTGCAGTTGTAAGTACCTAAATAAAAAGTCGTCATCAAATGGCAGCCTGGGTCCGCAATCAGGGGATTCTTAGCACCCTCCGCCTTCGACCACCAACCGCTGCCTTGGTTGGTGACTTTACAGCCTCCTGGGAATAAGGGCCATGCTTTATTTTTGTCTGTCATAATTGTATATATGTATTGGAAAAATATTTATCATTTACACAAACATTCATTCTGCCTTATCAGGCACTGAGAAGAAAGACCATGGTGTTTCTTGATCTTAAACTCAGAGGTAAAAAGCCAATAAACTCACCACGCTGGCTAATGCGTGTTGGTGAGCAGCCCATCCATGTTCGTATACTATATGAATAATCACATAGTAATAACAGCTGCAACGACAAGAACGTATGGAGTGGACATTAGGAATTTGCCCTGCTCGGTTCCTTTAAGGCCTCCAAGAGGAATCAAAGGGTCTCCTTTCAGTTAACAGCAAACTCCTTTCTGCAGCCTTTTTAGATTATCATTGGCTAAAAAGTACATTTTCTCATTTTAAATTATAAATCAAATAATTTATTATATAGCCTAGTTTACAAAAATAATATTAATTTTAACTAATTTATTAAATATTATTTAGTTTTCGCAATTCACAAGTTATTACAAGTTATAGTTAATTGCATATTAGCTTTCACAAATATTAATACAGTTACAGTATTATCGCACTTTATAAGTTTATTTACATAAAATATTTTATTTGACTTACGGCATTAATTATTGGGTAGTAGTGAAGTAACTGTGCACAAACTATCTGGTTTATTAATACTTTATTAATCTATTTTCTAACTCTTGGGTTAGATCTTATATATATTTAGTGAGAGAGCTATATTACAAATAGAATAATTCTAAACTTTAAATCAATAAATGCTCGCTATCCTTTATTAAATTTAATACATAGTTGAATCAGAACAATATACTTTGATATGATGGGGGGAGGGGAGGTGAGAAGGGAAACTTTTAAATCTTGTTACTGTTGAGTTTAAAATCTAAGAGGTTTTGCTTTGATCTCCCTCGAGATTTTAAGAGGAGAGGAAAACAATTTAATTATCTAAAATCTTTCCTCCCATCATTGAAAGTAAACTATAAGAAATCATTTTATAACTTTTAATAACTTGTAATAACTTATGAATTGTGAAAACTAAATAATATTTAATAAATTAGTTAAAATTAATATTATTTTTGTAAACTAGGCTGTATAATAAATTATTTGATTTATAATTTAAAATGAGAAAATGTACTTTTTAGCCAATGATAATCTAAAAAAAAATACTTTGTTGATTTACTTGCGCGTTGGGGGGGGGGTGTCCTACGAATGGATAAGGTATTTAATCGATATTAGAGTCACATAACCCGGGTTGTACATTTTGAATGTTATTCTAGGCAGAGAATCTGAAATTTTGCAAACAAAGGGAATTATAAAATGAATAAGTTTTAGTTTGACTTTTATATATATATACCTTCGATCGATCTTTTTATATGTTTACAAAAATGAGGTTTCAAGTTATAAATGTAAGACTTAATATTGTAACCTGCATGATTTCATAGTGCATGTTAGCTTTTTATATATTTTAAATATCTATGCTTTTTATATGTCAATAATACGTGATGCTTTTTATATTTTTAAAATATTTTTTTGTGATTCTCAGATCTAAGTGTTGGCTTTTTTTTCTTTCCTGTGCGATGTTTTGGGGGATTTTTTTTCCAAGTCACTTGATCCAAGTTCTGATTTTATTACCCGTTTTCGCGTACTTTTTTTTATCTCTTAGATGTGTCAGACGATGTTTTTGGTTGTTTTTGAAATTCAAAATGGCGGAGATCGCGTACTAAATTTGCACCTTTCTTTTATATTTGGGGGTAAAAAGAATAACGCCATTCACATTTTGTGATCCAGATTTACAAATCTGGATTTTTTTTTCGTTTTAATATTTGTCAAGGCCGAAAATCCGAATTCGCACAAATAAGGTGTGGAAAATTGTAAGAATACTTTTAAAGCTTTTTTTGATATTGTTTGATAATCGTATCAAAGATTAATCTAGAATGAATTAATTGATTCTTGTGAATGATTTGAAATTAAATCTCCGTTATTACAAACCAAAATTAGTTCTTCCTCTTCTTGCAAAATTAAATCATACATAGAGGTATTGTTTATTACAAATGCATTTCGAATCCAATCAAATTTGTCTATTTTTAAATTTGGAAAGTAATAAACAATTCTCTGCTCTAATATTGCCAAATGATCAACTATTTCATGAATTATCTTATGTCTTTTGGAACTGACTCAAACTTTTCTAAATTACCTTCTTGTGCTTTATCCTTCCATAAAGTAATTTTTTTTGAAATCCCAACAATTTATTAGTTGAATTTAAAATATTTTCTTTCGGTCTTTACATATTTGTATTTATGTTATTAAAACAGACAAAACTCTCTATACGTTTTGCCACTCAGTGCAAGCCAGAGTAATCAATGGATACCAGAAGGCTTGGGCATAAATCTCCCCACCAGTGCCTACTATGGGGAATTTATGCACAAGCCTTCTGGCATCCATTGATTATTCTGGCTTGCATGGAGTGGCAATATGTATAGAGAGTTTTGCCTGTTTTAGCAAGCATAAGAAATGGTGATCATGTGATGTTTATTGTATTTATGTTATTAAAAATAACAAAAATATCAGATAAGTAAGCCAGCTTAGCACACCATATGTTGTCATCCAACAAATGAATGAAATCTTGATTATTATCTTGTTCAAAAATATCTTTATCTCATTTTTTAATTGAAGCACACGAGATAAAACTTTCCCATCTGGACAACCATCTAACTTCTGTATGCATTAACAATGATTCATATTTTGAATCCATAGCCTGGCATAATTGATTCAATAGGCAACTTTTTAATGGTCATGATTTTATATAATTAATCATTTTAACACATTGCTCCAGTACTATTTTCATTTGTGATGGCAATTGTTTTATAAATAGTGTTTCCTGATGTAAAAAAACAATGGGTAATTACAATATCTGCATTATGTTCTTTTACATGTGCTACAAATCCTTTTATAGATCCAGTCAAAGTGAGATCACCATCTGTGCAAATACCAATGCATAAATCCCATGAAATTTCAATTTCTTGTAAATAGGAATTAATTTCATCGAAAATATGTTTTCCTGTTGTAAAGTCAGATAATTTACGACAACATAGAAATTAATTAATTATATTATTTTCGTGAATGAATCGAATGAATGCTCATTTAAATAATAGAAGTGATAATAAACATTAGTTATTAATTTTTTTGAAAATACAGAAACATCAAAAAGTGTGTAAATCATGTAATATGAAATTTTTAAGACTCAAATGTAGGAATGTTTTTGAAGCTAAGTAATTGTCAAGATTTAAAATTCATCTTACTAAAATTCATCTCATAGAGAAATGGAAATTTAAATCAAACAGACAGATGAAGAAAACAATAATTTTTTTTTGCTTTGTTTAAATTAAAATTTTAAATATACCTGTTATATTTGATATGTAAATTTGATAACATTCCAGATAACTATTAATGATGAAATTATTTGCTTTGCATAAAATAATCTTCACATAGTAGTTTTTTTAATTGGTTGTGAATTTGATATGTGTCAGCCTTACAGAGAAACATACATTCATAGGAAACATGCCACAAACTTATGGACAAAGATTCACATGGATTAATATTCTAGCACCTCACTGAGGAAGCCAGTAGAAGAAACCAGTCTGGGGTTGGAGATATTCTGCAAAGCTGGTTAAGAACTTATTTTCAAGCTCTATATATAATATTTGTAATACAAGCTTGTTAAATTAGGTCATGTGATATATGACTTGATTTCTTTGTAATTCACATGGATTTTATATACAAGATTATAAATTGCCTAACACATTGGTGCCTAAAGAATATTGGCATTAATTTTTACTCATTCCTCATATTATGCAAACAAGTAATTGATATATTTATGCAATACTAGAAATTAAGTAAAGGCTTATTGTTCACAGTACAGTATTATTATTAAGTCACACATTGAATTAGCCAAAATATAATGGATAATAATTAAAAATAAAAAGATCAAACTTTATTTTGTGTATTTATACCCAAATTTATAACCTATCTCAACAAACTGCTTTTAAAAATGTAAATTCAATATATAAGTCTATAATTTTATTATAATATTTTACCCATAATTGAATTTATATAATTCAGAGATACTAAAGATTTATACATTTTTAAAATGCCAATGAATCAATAACTCAATAAAAATTTGATTCAGTAAATAAGTAATTTAAGAAATAGGTGATCTATCACTTAATAGATAGATAAATTGAGGAATAGGTGAATCTCTATCTTAATAAAAAAGAATCAAATGGTGCACTTATTAATAATAATATATAAATTTATTAATATCATAAAAAAATATAACAATTATGAAATAACTAAAACACACAGGCTTATTATATATATATATATATATATATATATATATACTGTGTTTATATATGTAATATATAGGGTATATGAGCACAGACTTTCACATGACCAACCACTCTCCACACCATCTCATAACACTGATACACTTGAACACATATGTATATTGGTGATTATTTATCTTTTCAACATATATGTGTTCAAGTGTATCAGTGTTATGAGATGGTGTGGAGAGTGGTGGGTCATGTGAAAGTCTGGGCTCATATACCCTATATATTAACAATTATAAAAATTCAAAAATCCACTATATTATAATCTAATATAATTTTAAAAAAAATGTTAGGAATTTAAATTTTTTTTTCAATATTACTAGGCAGAATGTATTTACATAAATATGTTCATGCATATAGGTGCATGGATAAAATGTATACAGCCTCATTAAATCTAAATCACTTTAAGTAATTTAAAACAAAAATTTTATTACTTAACAATTATAAAGTTATATTATAATTAGGTGAGTGGAAATCACATTATTTTTATAAAAGTAATTAAATTCTAGACAAACTGATCTGGTAATTATGAAATAAATATATTGTTTGGTCAAAACATTCTTTTACTTTGTTGTAATCCCTTTTCAAAGTGAATTTTTATAAAGTTTGTCATTGGTCAGTAAAACATGGACCACAGTGATGTATAGGACTAATCTACAACCAATAAATGAATAGATGAAATCAAACCATGATGGAAACAGATAAGGCAGCTCAGTGAACTATAAATAGGAGTCTCACAGAAGATCAATTCAGTATGCTTTGCTTATGCTTTTGATTGTGCTTTGATTTTTCATTCATTATTGATCATCATCAGCAGTGTTAAAATATTATGACAGAGTAGAGAAGCCCACTATCTGCTCCAGTCTGGCAAAGCTGGCAGAGTGTGAGTTTAGTCTTATCATGAAGTAATAAAGTTGTTGAAATGTTACATTGATTGTCTGTCCAGATTATATGCAAACTTTATGCTGCCTAACTTCAAAAGTAACTATAGCTGTGGAGAAAAGACCAACCACTATTCTGTGAGAGAAACAGCATCATATGCTACTGATTGAAAAAAATAGAAATGCATATAATGTGTGAATCAAGAAGAATGATCCAGAAGCTTCACAGAATACCAGAAACCATAGATATGTTAAATACCTACTGTGCTGAAAATGTCTACAGGTTCTGGAATTCAGAACATGAACTATTAATGATGAAAAGGGTAATTTGTATGAACTTTAATTATATACTATTATGACATTATATCACTATCATTACGTATTTAATCTACTAAATATGTATATTTTATTTTCATTGAAATTTTATTATGATTTATTTTACATATATAGTTAGAAATTAGAATGGCAGTGGAATTCTTAATCTTATTATTCAAGTTTATTAAACACAACATAGTTCAGTTTGCACAATCTAAAAAAATATTTGTAACAAAACAATCTATTATTGCAAACCCTCACCCATTCACCAAAAGTTTCTTTGGTGTTATTTTAAAGTAAGAATTAATAAAAATCATTTCCACTAACCTTCAATGATTTAAAAAATAAAATAACCATGAATGTAAATATTGCAGATTAATGACATCTGGATATAGTAAAGAGCAGCATAGATAGATTAAATAAATTAATAAAGATTATTTTTCATAAATATAAAAATTTACAATTTTAAGCAAAATACCTTCACAGGTTTGGGATAGGCAAGCATGAGAAAAGATATTTGTATGTATTAAAATTTTCTTGAGCTAATGTACTATATTTCCAGCTGTTTTGTATATATAAATATTTTATTGTCCAGAAATGAGTGTGATGAAATGCTTTTCCCTGCCACTCACACTTGCAACCTAGTTTGAGTCATATTTATCTGGTAGACACCCCTTTCCTACCATATATATTTGTTATATATATTCCTTGATTGTTTATAAATAAATATTTAATTCAGTAAATATGTAACTTAAAAAATGGGAGATTGATCACTTAATAGATAGGTAAATTTGGGAAAGGTAAATCAATAGTTTAATAAAAGAGAATCATATAATGTACTTATTAATAATAATATGCAAATTTATTAACCTCATAGCATAAAGAAAATTATATTAACCATCATATAATTCAAAAATCCACTATCTTATAATCTATTTTGACTCTATTATAATTTCTATAATTTCTATTTGCATTTAAATAATATTCTGATAAATATATTTCTACGATCACAATAACTGGTTCGTAACATACCATCTTTCATACTAACGTTCAGACATTAATATAGTGTAAATGAAAGTATTTTTTTTTTAAAATTATACATCTCTTTAGATCAAGTAAAGCTTTTTCTATAAAACTAATTATATATGTTAAAAAAAAATTAAATACATTAAATTTATTTATATTGATTAATTTAAATCTTAATTACTTGATCTGATTATTAACTTTGTATTGAATAATATTGATAAGTAAAATATAGTATTATTTTAAATTTCGAAAAAGAAAAAAAATCTCTAATAGAAATCTTTTTTTTTTTTAATTGAAAATTAAAAAAAAAATTTCTTAATGATAATTTACAAAAGTTCACTTTTTTATACTAGTGTTTGTCAATCCAGATGACATCTTTTGGCATTCTTTCAGCTACAGTTTTGTTGTCTTTTATGTTCTTTGTAGAATTCCAATGATGATATTTTCATGTATATTATTCCTAGATGGTATTCAGTTATTTTCAACTTCATTAGATTTTTTCTTTTAATATATGTATCCAAATATGGATGATTATAAATCCTTTATCATACAAATTAAAGAAATGTTTTTTTTTTTTTAAAATTGTGATTCATTCCAGTCATGATGTTGCAAATATTAAGAAGGTCTACTACAAATGATTCCTTATGGTTTTCTTTATTTACCATTTAATATTATTAATGAGCATGCAATAGACTCACAGGTCAGACTGTGATAATGATTATCACAAAACATTCAACTAAAGACATTGAGTTGTAGTAATTTACTACTGAAAAATGCTGGATGAAAATGTAAAGCTAATGTGATGAGATGCATTGTGACTTCTACTTAAACAGAGTCAATTTCTCAGCAACTATGCTCAGATAAATCTGTTAGCCACTTTACCTTCCCTTTCCATTTCCCACCCTAAGTTTGTCCATAATCTGCTTCATCTCTTTCCACAACATAATATTTGTCAACTCCATGGCCTTCATATCTACATCCCCCATATCTTATCTCAAATGAACATAAAAACCAATAACCCACTTTCTGTATAATCACTTTGTTCATATTTATTCTTCCATAACTTCATTATTTGTACCCTTTCTGCTTTCAAGCATTTACATTCAATTAACAGATGCCTAATATTTTCTTGCCTTCCTTACGCAATTTGCAAACTAAAGCTATGCAACAGGTTGTCACATGGGTCACCTAAAGACTTCTAACTCATTTGTCATTTTTCAGATGTTTTTTTAATCATATATTTGAAGTACATATATTAGAACAATGGAAATTTTGCAGAAAATTGTAAAATAAGATAAATAATGCTACAGTACTGGTTCAAAATAAAATAAAAATGTTTATTATAACAGGACATCATAAAGATTGACCAATCTATTGTTTAATCATAATGAGTCTTCCCATTGCAGAAAAGATATTTGTTTTCTATTAAAAAATATTAGTAATAAGGATCAATAATAGAAATATTAGTTGTAGAAGCATTTTGAAAATAATCATATGTAATCGAGAAGCCAAATCATAAATAATCTTCAGAAAGTAAAAGAGTGATTTATTTTCCACATCTGGTAATAGTAGCCTTTAACTCTTGAGTTTTTTCTTATCACTGAACTAAGTTTGCAGGAGGGGGGGGGCATTATTAATAGTATCATTATAGTCAAATTTTATTAGCAAGGAAGTAACAAAAAAAAAAAAGTTTACTTAGCGTAAATATTGTTTGTACGCTTTTTTTTTTTTGTCAATTAGTAGCGAAATTGAATTTATTTTTTCTTTTTATAATAATAAAACATAGCTTTTAAACTAAAACAAATCCTGTCTTAAAAAACTGCAGGCAGACTTCTATTTATTTTTCTTATTAGCTTTGCTTTATTTTTCAATTTAATTTAAGCTAAATATTGTTTTATTAACAATATATTAAGTATTTCAAGCTGTGCAGAAAAAATAAACTCGCAGTCAGTTTAGCATTTTTTATTATGCTTATTTTCTGCCAACAAAATACCAAAGATGTGTGCGGAAGATACTACCCCAAATGTTTTTCATCGAACCTTAATTAAAAATAGAAATCAAATTTTTTAACTTCTGATTATCTCTAAATATTGCACTGCATTGGAAAAAGGAATTAAAACACAAACGTGTATATAATAACATACATGAACATACATACATATACACAAGTTAGTGAAATGATACTCGTTCTGTTGTTTTTAATATAGAATTTAATTAAACATTAAAACATAAGGCACATACACGCGTGCGCAGAAGTTTATAAATAAAGACTTACTGTTTAGGAACCTCTTTTTATTTAAACTTTGTCTCTTTATAAAGTATTAAACTATAATATTTTATGTAAAGAAAGTTAAAACAATTTTTAAGAGATCATGGCCTATCTATCACCCCTCTATCACCGAATGAAATAATAGTTGTAATTCGGAAGAGCATTAAAGTAACAGATAGTGGATTTTATGGTTCGTTTTTTCTTTTATCCTTGAGATAAATAAAGCTGAGTAATCTACATTTATCAAATAATAATTGATAGGTTAAGTTGATTAGATAAAATCTTATATTGGCTTGAAAAAGTAATGAAAAACCTTCCATGTTTCTCAGCAATTTAAATTCCAAATGATGGTTAATTATCCTAATCGTTAATCCACGAATTTTTCTAACAATTTATATATATATTAAAAAAAGATTTTCATGCATTCAAAAAATTGGCATATATTTTGAATGTATTAATGTAAGTATTTGTCTGTTTTTAATATTCATATTTTCTTTTGAACATCACTGAAAATATTGGTATAATGATAATATTAATAATAAAAAAGTTATACATGAATAAATAAGAAATATGTACTCCTCTCATATAGATATAAAAATTCACATGATCACCATTATTTATGCTTACACAAGCTGTTTACACAGAGGTAAAACTCTACACACAATAGCATCACTCAGTGCAAGCCAAAGTAATCAATGGATGCAGAAAAGTCTGCACATAAAATCATTATCTAGTGCCTACTCATCAAATATCCCCAGCTAGTTTCTGGCTTGTGGCTTTCATCAGTGAACAGTATTGGATTTGAGAAAACTGCACCTAGGTTCCCTTGGATTTGAAAGCACTGCACTTAGGTCCCTTGAATTTAGAATCTAGGTGCATTGCTCTCATATCCAAGGCTCATCACTGATGAAAGCCACAATCTGGGGATATTGGATGAGTAGGCATTAGATGGAGATTTTATGCACATACTTTCCTGCATTCATTGATTACTCTGTCTTGCATTGAGTGGCACTACTATACAGAGAGTTTTGCTTCTGTATAAAAATTCACATGTTTGATATATAATTCATTTGATGAAGGAGATTGTGAAACTGATGAATAATGATAAAAGGTTACATGAATTTCTGAACTGGACACATGGTTGTAATATGGTAAAACTAAGATGAAAAAGACATTGCTAAAAATTGAAAATCTATCTATATATATATATTTATATGTAATTGTTTATGATTATTTGATGGAAAATTCAGTATGTATGATTTACAATTATTTAGATTACACTTACCAAATGCCTGAAAGGGTTGTTGGTATGCTGTATTCCCTTCCTTTTTAGAGTGAGTCTGTCCCCAATTTTTTATATTTAGTTATATTGGAAATCAAATAAAATGGTTGATTAGAAAAAAAAATAGCTCATGTTTTCATAGCAATGCAAACACATGTATTTATGAGATATAATCATATATCAGATTATTTCCTTCATCTAATATTAATTGTTATTATGACTTTAAAAAATTCCAAACTTTATTTAAACTTTTCAAGTATATTTACTGATTCTTTGTAGCACACAGATTAGTACATAGCACAATGTTTTGAATTGTGTTATTTTCTTATTTTCTTCAGGTATTGCTGGTCTGATTAGTAAAATTATTAGCATAAGAATTGAATCATTGATCTTTAGCTTTATAAATATTGAATTTAAAATAATGTTCTAACTAATTAGCTGTTCTCTTAAAGGCGTATGTGGTTGAAGCATTAGCTTAAATTCAATATTCATGGGTCTAAAGTTACATGGTCATTTCCAATATGAGTACTGTTGCTGATGCTACACATACCTGAAGAAAAGAGAATGGTATTACATGAAACATTATATTATACATTAACTGTGTGCTATTACTAACAGTTGAATATATTTAAAAGAATTTAAATAAAGTTTGAATGTTTCTAAAGTCTTTTAACAATTAATATTAGATGATGGAAATAATCCAAAATATAATTGTAACAAAAATACCATAATCAGAAACTTTAAATACATACAATAGAGTTTTCATTTTTTAAAAATATAACTTAAGAAAGGGAAAGCTCTTATAAAGGTTTAATAAAATAGAACATGCAACAATTTTACAGATATTTTATAAATCTGATGAAGATAGTTTTAAACCATAGACATGAAGTTTTTTTTATTTTTATAAAATAACCATAAACAATATTTTTTTATATATGAAAATGGGTTTATTACTGTATATGTGCAGACATATTTCCCCCAATGCAAGTTTCATAAATTTACTCTCATAAGAAAAATTACCAATATTATCTAATGTTTTTTTTTATTACAAATACAAAATGATTTGATGCTAATATTTTAATACAACAGATATTATTTTGTCAAATATGTTTTCCTTTCGATTATCAGTACTTTGTATGTTTTTATAAGACCAAAAACTTAATTTAATTTTAGGTGAACTTGAAGAGAAAAGTAAAAGAGATGTGGAATCTGCTAATGTATATGTTTGGACTCTTGGTCTCTTGGACCATTTTTATAATTTGAAAAAAGCTACATTTGCTACTTATCAATTGAACACATTTCAAATAATCTGTTTTCCTAAAACATTGGTTTTAAAATAACAACTCTATGGGCAAACAGCCTTGAATTAATTTAGTTATGAGAGTCAAAAAGCTGATTTTAAACTGAACAGCACAATTATTTATATGAAAACAACATTTTTATATGCACTCATTTATTTTTATCCTGTTTTGATCTAATTAAAACTTTATTTACCTATGCATTTTTGATGGTTATACATTTTTTTTAAAGTTTGCAAACAATTTTAGCAAAAAAATTAAAAAATATTATTTAAAACTTTTTCAGGGTTTTAGTATTCTTTCTGGTATCTAAACTTTCATATGAAACTAAAACGTAGAAAATAAAAAATATACAAAAAAAGTTTATAGGAAGATTTTAATTTATATAAATGCACTTAAAAGTAAAAAAATATGCACTATACAGAAAAAAATAAATTTCTTCAGATTTCATAGTATTTTTGAAATTATGTAACCAAAATAAAAGCATAGTGTGCTCATATTAAGGACTATGGGTACCACACTTTTATTTTGGCTTTATAATATTGAAATTACTGTAAAAGCTGAGGATAATTTATTTTTTATTTTCAATGCTTTTATGTGAATTAGAACATTTCTTTTTTTTTCTTCTTCATCTTCATCTTCTTTCTTTTTCCTCTTCTTCTTTCTTTTTTTCTTCCTCTTTTTCTTTCTTCTTATTTCTCTTATTTCTTTTTTTATCTTCTTCTTTTTCTTTTCATTATCATTAAATATAATAAATTTGTAGAACTCTTTGCACTAAAATAAAACATTCTCAAAGCTGAGATCTATAGATAATTGAATGCTACTGTTATTTGTATTTATACATTGGACTAACTTTTTTAAACATTCCAAATACATTCAACTGTTAGTAATAGCACACAGATTAGTATATAAATACAATTAAAATATCATCATCACAATCCTTCAGGAAAATATTACTACTAATTATTTGTAAAAAAAAACAAACCAAACAGCTAAAACAAATTTCTGATTATTTTTTCACTACAAATATTTGCTTAACAAAATTTTTAAAAACACTGAATATAACATGAACTGTAGTCTTTTCTTTAAAACAATTATTCCCAATCAATCAACTTTAGTAATATCAACAAAAGAAAACTATAAAAGACATGTGCCACTATATATTTTTCAATTCATAAAAAGGATGCATAATTATCAGTATCACTGTATAACTATATATTTTTATTAATGCACTTCCATTAAATAATAGTAGTAATGAAATAATCTTCAAATATTAGATTGCAGAAAGACCTCTTCAACAGACCTCCATAGATAAATAATGAAGGAGGAGTTATTTCTCTTTTAATTAGTCAAATATCAGATGAGTAAGATTTTAATTTTTTTAATCATTTAGCTAAAAATATTTAGATATCCATTTTCTAACCAATAACAAGGTACCTACATAATTTAATTAACTATTTGAAAAAAGGCACAATATTGCTTGGGTCCTAAAATGGTGGTTGTATTTTATAATAATTGTGAAGCATTGCTTTGCATTGTAGTAATAATTTTGTAAACACAATTTGTTCTGCCAGTAACTTAGACACAATAGCTGCAAATGGACTTCAGTTTTATAACCCACTCCTTACCTATTTGTGAGCAATCATATTTAGTGACCTATATATTGTCCATTATTGAAGAGATCGAACACACAATGTATGGGTAAGAGAAGAAACAGGTGTTACTGACCTCATTGAAAAAATTAAAAGATTAAAGTGGAGTTGGGCTGGACATATTTCTAGAAGAGATGATAGTAGATGGACAATTGAAATCTTAAACTGGATTCCAAGAGATTGTAAAAGACACAGAAAGAGACCACATGTGAGATGGATGGATGGATAAAATAAGCAAGTGTGCAGGAGTGACGTGGAGAAGAAAAGCTAAAGATTGGAGAAGATAGATTGAACTTGGAGAGACCTTCATCCTACAGTGGAATGATAATGGTTGTTGATGTGTCAGAATTAAAATGAGTCCACAGTTCTTCTTGCTATCACTTTTTTAAATTATCTATGTGTCCATCAGATATTATATATCAATTTTGCTTTCTTTTTTATCATTATCAATTTAAAAAAAAAATGATTCAGCTTTTATTGTGTTTAAAATGTAAAAACTAAAATAGTTTTAAATACGTCTCATTTTTACTCTTTGTAAAGTTATCAATTATTCCTTATAGAGAAACTGCTTTATTAATATATATCAAGTTTATAATCAGGCATGCATTTTAAAGGACAAAGAGAGTCTCAATAATTATAAAATCAATTCCAAAGTTAAATAATTAGTCTAGACTTATGATTAAAAGTTCCACGTAGCAAATAATTTGACCCAAAGACCATAATTTTATTGTTAATCAACTTAATGAAATTATATTTATGCAACAATCTATTGTACCGGTCGAAATTGTATGTTAACTCAACACGATTCACAGTCTGGTAAAAGTACCTTGAATCCAACCATATGCGAGATCAAAGATCAAGAATATTTATAGATTCTATCCTGTTTACCTACTCTCTAAATCTACCAACTAATTAACAACATTTTCGAGGCAAGCAATTAATCTTCTCTAAACTCTGGCCGGCAGCATTAACAGTGGAGCATGAGCCTCAACTAATTTTAACGTTTAACTCTAACATTTATTCTAATTACACCTATTCATGAACTTCAAAATAGGAATGGTATGCGTATGATCTTGAGTCAACGGATAGCAGCACAATAATTAAATAGGAATGCTAATTTTTGAATAAAATTAATGGAAACGAACCACAGGTAGATTAAATTCACATGTATATTTAATAAAAACATCTCTATAATTCTTCAATGAGTCACTGATTTATTTCATTGTTTGTTAATATCAATTTCGATCATATAACTTATTATGCCTCATGAAAGGGAGCCGTATAGTTTATATGCCAATTTAAGCAGATAAAACAATTAAAGTTCTATGGTAGATGCTTACTCAAGTATGTGATACAAGAAACAAATATTTAACAGCCCTATTTTGAGTAACTTTAATATAAGTAAAAATTATTCTAAGAGAGAAATAATTTGATCATATTTTTAGGAATTGGCTTTGAAGAGAGTGACACACTTAAATGTAAGCAGATCATGATATTTGCAACTAAATATGTTACTGATAGTAAAATATAAACTGATATGATCAGACCATCATGAACCTGCCATGGTGTGCTCAGAAACAAAAGAAATTAATCAGACCCAGCATTTGACATGACATAACCAGCACGAACTCAATTTCCCTGCCCCATTCTAATGACACCAAGAAATAAAGACAAAAGATCTGCACAATTAGCAAACTTCAAGATATTTCAGGTGAAAGATCAGGAATTGCCTAGGCTTGCTAAGCTCAGTTTACCCCAGGTCTTCCCAATTTTATCTTTCATTTTCTGATCGAAAATTTAGCCCATGCTATAATTCTGATTAAGCAATCAAAGGACAAAACAGGCGACCAAGCAAAGTGCTGGCGAGGCAAAATACAAATACTGGAAAAATGGATTTTAAAATTAGATATGAAAATTGTACTGAGCCATGAAAGATTATACTGATATTATACAGATTGACCGAGATCGGATCAACACAAAGTAAGCTTAAATATTACTACGAATATCATTTCTCTGGGCGATATGTCTCTTTCTTCAAAATAAAATCCCACCAATATTTTAAATTTAACATTTTATCCCCTGTCTTCCTGTTTAGCAAGAAGAAACTTTCTAAATCTCCTCCCTTTCCTTCTTTTAAAATGAAATAATATAATTAAATAAAGTTTCCCCCAAAACTAAACTGTACATGCATAAAATATTTTCAAAATATATAAAGTAAAACAAAATTATTTCATCTTGACAAAAAGGGTGCTCAAAGTAATAATAGTTTAGAGCAAAAGAGTTATTTATTTACTGACAGACGTTGGTCGGGAAATAGAAAGCAAAATTATTTAATCATAAAACTTTTGTAGAGATGGAACAAATTGTCATATAGATATCATTTTAAATCAGACATTTATAAATCTTTAACAAAAATACATTCAGAAATAAATAATAAATATCTTTCCAGACTGCTTTAGAGAAAAGTTTTGCATTAACCTGTTTGATGTGCTATTACTAAAAGTTGAATGTATTTGGAATATTTAAAGAAAGTTAATTTTTTTTAAGACATTCAATACTCATATGAGAGTATGGAAATAGTCTAATATATAAATATTAATAATTGAATAGCTTTATATTTGGGACTTCACAAAAAGTTCAAGGGCTTGTAAGCGTCAGAATTGCAATCAATTTGAGATTCCTTTCCTTTCCATTCAAACTTTTTACCGCTGAACCAAACAAAATTTGGAAATCTGAGTAAAATTATCATGAGAATTGGATGAGAAGATCTTAGTGGTTTAATGCTGAAATAGTATTACATTCTGGAGCTTAATCTATTCTGGATCACATACTTATCTCTGTTATCTACAGTGCTAAATGTTCTTATGACTTCCTGATCACTAATAATTTAATTGCTGTTTATTGAATCAATATGATATGTTGATATATCAGGTCAATTGCTTTTATTTTTAGTAATATGCCAAATAAATTCACTCATCTTATCTATTATATCTGCAAATTTTATATAATATTTTTAATAATATTTTTTAACAAAACATATGATGATTGCAATAAATGTCTGTGTGTGCATGCATGAATATACGATTATTTATCTCGTTTGCAACATATAAATTCTGCTTTACTTTTCTTATTGCATTCCCAAATCCATATAATATATCATTTATGTTCTTTATTATATTTACAATGCTTTTTATAAACCACTATCGACAGTTTTGATTGCTCCAGCAATCTTCTTCAGACCTTCTACTTACATCGCTGGGGCAGTCAAAACCATCAATAGTGGGTTGTAAAAAAAGTAATAAAGAACATAAATATTATTAATATTATTTAATTTCTGTTTTGTTAATTACTTTAATCTACCTCATGAGGCAGAATTAAAAATATAAATTAAAATATAAAATGAATGGCATTGGTTTTACTGCTCACTGCCCGCATTAGTTTTTTAAGTTTAATTTGTTACTAAAATACTTTTCTAAATGAATAGCATTAAAAACTGTTTTTTGAATTTAAGTTTTATCAACTGAAAGATAATGAAAGATGTGATTTTGTAATGTTGCTATACAATTTACAGTTGTAATTTATTTTGCAATCCCATTATATTTGAATATTTTACTACTACTGTAATATTTTTTAGATGCAGAATAGACTTTTAAAAAATGTAAATTAACAAATCAAATTACGTTATTATGATTTAAGAAAAATGTAGACTTCTCAATTAAACAAGTTATATGTCTAAATGCACTAAAATGCAGGTAATGGTGAAACTAGCACAAATTGTAATATTAATTGGCTGAGTATTAAATATCATGATCATGTGCAGTGCTTTCAGATTCAAAGTTCCTCAGAAACTACTCTGGGGATATTGGATGTGTAGGTACTAGATAGGGATTTTATGCACAAGCAAACTGGAATTCATTGATTATTCTGGCTTGTACTGAATAGCACTACTGTCTGGAGAGTTTTGCCTGTTTTAATTGGTTGAGCACTTTTGAGAAGTTTTAACTTCTCATAATGTCATGACGCCAGGTGTAAAATTAAAAAAGCATGGTTTATAGCTAATAACATCTGCCTATAAACCAAAAGAAAACAAGCTTCTCTCTCCCCAAAAATTAGACTTTCTAATCCGCTTTGTATATATCTACATATTTGCCCATAGAAACCATCATGCTCACCCAATGCACTTGCTATGAGTATGAAAAAATAAAACTTCCCGAAAGCACTCAGCCAATTAATATCACAATTTGTTGTACTTAGCTTCTCCATTGCCTGTGTTTTAGCGCATTTAGACATGTTATTATAATTTTATGTTATTTAATCAATTATAATGAGATTCTTTTTTTTATAAAACAAGTTTTGGTTTACTGTAGTATATATCTATTGCTTGCCTATAAATTTTTAAGTCTACGTTTTTGAAAGTGATTTTATTTTTTAATCTGAACATTTTAACCTTTTTATTTTTTGGAAATTTGGTTGCTACTTTCAAATTAAAATAAGTTGATATTTTTATTTCCTTTTGCAATAATTGCAATCTGGAATTAAATTGTAATTATTAAAAAAATGTCTATTCTCAAGTTGTCCATTCTTGATTATTGGCTTCCATTTTGGTTTCAAATTATAAACAACTCAAGTGTTTAATGACTATATATTAACTTTAAAATTGATTCTTTAATTCATTTTAATGAAACGTTTATACTTACTTTCATAACAACTTTGAAATTTTTGATTACTTTCTACAAATAATTAACTTTTTGTCACAAATTAAAATTATGTTCATGGATTACATAGCAGCCTGGCTTTTATAATATCACAATCTTCCTTTTTTGCTAATTCCTTTCTTCTTAAAATAGTCTCATTTTACAGTCTCTGATATTCTTTTTATAACTCATTTAAAAGGTAGCACTAATATTACTGTTGTTTAAAAACAGTAATTTCATCTTTTTACTTTATTAAAAAGGCATTCATTATAAGTTTGAATAATTTGTGAAATGCTATAGAATATAATCTCTGACAGTCACATGATTAAACCATCGAATGATACATGATCAGTTTGTGTAAGCATAAAGAATAGTGATCATGTGATGTTGATGGTTTAATACCAATCCTGTCCAATAGGATTATTGGTGACTATGGTTATTAAAGAACCAAAGACAGCAAAAAGTATGGATGCTGAATTGAGTTCAGATCTATACAACTATACAAGCTAATGAGCTCAGCTTGAAAACATTATTATGTTTTCATTTTGGACTCAAAGCTTTATAGTTAGGTAAAAAAGTACAAAGTAGCTGCTGGGGGATTGCAATCAATTCTAAGACCTAGGTACACTACTCTAAAATCCAAGGCTTCTCATTGATGAAAGCCACAAGCTAGAAACTAGTCTGGGGATATTAGATGAGTAGATACTAGATAGAGATTGTATGCACTATGCTTTCTGCATCCATTGATTACTCTGTCCTGCACTGAGTGGCGCTACTATATGGAGAGTTTTGTCTCTGTGAAAGTCACAATATTTTGTTAATACACTGCAAGATGTTTTCTAGTATTGATGTTTTTCTTCTTCTTCAAGACCGTTCATTAAAAAAAAATGATATATGTCATAAATGAATCAACATTGAGAAATGATTTTCATTTTATAATTATCTTCTTTGCTTTTACCTACATAAATAATATTCATTATCAAAAGTTAACATAATGCAGATTTTTAAAGAATTTTAATATTTTTAATTTTCAAAATCGATTAAAAATGAGGGCGCTATAATAAAATCTTGTTGTAAGACCAAAACAACCTGTAACGGTATATTGAATGTCTAATTATTTAAAACTGAAATTCTATTAAATATGCTATAACAAATATAATTATATTTTAATTATAAAGATTAATCATCAAATTCCAAAGAATGTTGACGGTAATTTATCATTTTGAGATGACTTTTCTTGTTTCAGAATTCTTAAAAGACGGTTGTGACATTTCTAGAGTTTAAATAAAAAAAAAAATAAACATGTGGAAGCTAACAATCAAATTTAATTGTGACAATTTTTCTTTTTTAAAAATTCAAATAAAGTAAACAGTAATATATGTATATATGTTTGTATATATATGACGTTCACATTACAGATTTATTTTGTGCGCGTGCGTGTATTTTTACCTGGAGTAGCTTAAAATAATTGGCTGAAGAAATATTACATCAAGATACTTCAATAAATAACCCAGATCTAATATTCATTTAATTTAAATAACTTAATACACTGTACAGGCTTACACACGCCTGCACATATAATGTAATATATAAGGGACTCGAACTCAGACTATCACATGATCCTCAACTTTCCATGCCATCTCATATTGCTGACCCACCTGATCACACACTTGTTGAAAAGATAAATAATCACCAGAATTTGTATTTTGTGCTAAACCAGCACTCATCAGTTGATCCAGATTATCATCTCCACACATATATACAATCAGTACTCAGCTTTATATTAAGATAGCCAATCTTCATACTTTAATGGACAGGTTTCAAACTACTCCAATCCACAACTCTTCAGCTGTCCATTTCACTGAAAATCTGATGATAGAATGGTAGGTTAGCAATATGAGATGGCATGGAGAGTTGAGGGTCATGTGATAGTCTGAGGTCGAATCCCTTATGTATTAATTTAAATAAATGGATATGCAAAGACATGCAGGTTAATGCTATGATCATATTGTATAAATATCATGACCAACAAGAGGAAATAAATATTCTGGTTGTAATCAAAAATGGAGCGTTTTATAACAATATCAATTAGTCTCAAACATATTTTGTCAATTTTTAACAAAACTAAATATTCTAGCAGAGCAGTAATTTGTTTTCGTATTTTTTGCAGATATTTAAAGAAACTGATAACTTCAAAACAAGACAATGTTAAAGGAAATTAACAAATAGTTTAAGAATAAAAAAAAAGTACACACCTTGATTCATTTAACACCAGCTAATTTACCAGTTTTATATGTATGATGTATCAAAATATCAGAATATTTTGTTTCTACTTGTTTTCATTATGATTATTAATTTATTAGAACCTAATAAATCTTATGTTAATAGCATAAATAGTCAAATGGTTACTAATGAGACATGCATAATTTACATGATTAGTCTATTGGCTATTGATAAATTATGTTTCATCAACAAATAATCTTATGGTTATTGATAAATTCTATGTCAATATTGCTGAAAAATCATCTGTCCATAATATGAATAGCTTATTGGCTACTAATAAATCACATGCCTATGACATAATACTCTGTCTGTCAGCACTTTTCAAAAAATTTTAATCATTTCTGGCTAATAAACTGTTCATTTAAAAACTTTTTGGTAAAAGAGTGAACAAATATTAACAGATATATTTTAAAAAATAATTCTAGTATATTGTGGTTAAAACTTTTGACGAATCATATCAATTAAATGATTTTAAAAATGGTTAACTAATTATACAAAATCATTTGATTATGCATGACTTAATGCAGAAGGCAGAAAAGTTTTATAAAGATCTTTTTGAAATTAAGTATTAAATTTTTTTTGACTAAGATAGTATAGGTGTCAAGTATTGGTGGTCGAGAAGTCAGCTCAGCTGCCTTAAAAGCAGTTGTCCTGGGTTAGCGAGTTCACTTCCCAGATGATGCTATGACATTTGGAAAAAAAAGATAGTATATGTTTTAATTAACAAATATTATAATTAAAAATGCAGCAGTAAAAGGTCAAATTCAAATACTAACATTTTATAAATCCTGATTTAAGTCTTTGATTTAGTATTTATAATGTCTTCTTCTCCCAAAAATAAATCATTTGATTATAATTTCACAGTGATAAATTATAATTATTATTACAAATGAAAACATAATGGCTAAAATTAATCATAGAATTAAACTTGACTGGAGTGCTTTTGGTAGAAATAATACTAAAAGGAAATATGCTTATGTGTTTTGAAAAAAAGGTTTTTAATAAATGTGTTTTATTATTTCTTACTTATGAATCTGAGACTTGGACACTTAATAGAACAGCAATACAGAGACTTTAGCCCACTCAGAGAAGTATTGGAGAGATGCATGTTAGGAGTAACAAGAAAAATTGAAAATACAATGTATGGGCAAGAGAATAAACATGTGTTACTGATATCATTGAAAGAAATAAAAGACTGAAGTGGAGGTGGGTTGGACATATTACTAGAAGAGATGTTAATGGATAGACAATTGAAATCTTAAACTGGATTCCATGAGATTGTAAAAGACCCAGAAAATGACCACATGTGAGATGGATAAAATAAGAAAGTATTCAGGGGTGATGTGGAGAAGGGAGGCTAGAAATTAGAGATGGATTGAACTCAATAAAGTTTTTTAATAATATGTTGATAATAGATTGCTTCTTGGGTTGTTTTTTATTACAATGTTTACATTCATTTTATTTTTAATTAAGATTTTATTTAAATCTAATCTACGAACTGAATTTTAATCAAAGAAATGTTTTTATTATGAATTCACATTTCTAGCCAAGTATTAAACCTAACCTAAAAATATCTTTGAAGCAATGTGTTTGTATATATTAATAAAGCATTTAGAGCAAAAAAAATGTTGCATTTCTTCAAAATATAATCTCAATTTTGGAATGATTATCTTTATTGTTATTGGTTATTTAAACTACTAAACATCACATGATCACTATTCTTTATGCTAGCACATATGTGTTATTAAACAGGCAAAACTCTGCATACAGTATTGCCACTCAGTGCCAAACAAAGTAATCAATGGAAACCAGAAGGCTTGTGATTATATAAGCTATTGAGCTTAGATTGAAAATATTATTGTGTTTTTAATTTTATTCTCATAGTTTTGTAGTTAAGTAGAGATAAATGGTGGCTGCTGGAGGATTGCATTAGATCCTAAGATCTAGGTGTGTGCTTTCAGATTCAAGTCTCCTCCTCACTGATGAAGGTCACAAACAAGACACTCATCTGGGGATATTGGATGAGTAGGCACTAGATGGGGATTTTATGCACAAGCCTTCTGGCATCTATTGATTGCTCTGGATGGCACTGAGTCACACTACTGTATAAATAGTTTTGTCTATTTTATTTGTTATTTGTTGTGCAATGCTCTTAAGGGGTAAAGATCTATGGAATACAACTTTTTTCAGTTCCTGTATTCAAATGGCATGTGACCTCTCAAGCAACAAATCCATTACTTGTGTAATCCTAGATTAATTTGCTATAAATATTACTGAATGCATATTTATTCATTTTTCATTGCATATATGTTATTTCATAACATAATTATGATATTTTTGCACATATAGTGACACTTAATGTGCATCCAATTTTTTCTGTAAAAATTCAGATTGGTTTCTAAAAATTATTATAAAAATCTATAAAAAATATTACATTTGCAAGGAAAAATCTTCTAATATACAATCATTTTTTTTCACTCTAAAATTTAAAAAAAAAAGTGATATATCAGCACAGTAAAAATAGAGTAAATTTCAATGTTATTTTATAAATCTATTAAGCCAATCTTATAGAAGTATTATTCTTATATCTTCTCTTTACTTCTTTCACATATTCATATATATTACTTTTTATAAAACTCTGCATATAAATTTAGAAAGAAAGAAAAAGGTTATGCAAAAGCTCTGATGAAGACTGCAGGACAGTCAAAACTGTTAGAAAATTAAAGGAATTATATAAAAAAGAATTGCATTAGAGTGTATATGTGGAGACTTATAAAAAGTAATATACATGACTGTCTATATAAAAATGCTAAAAGAAAAAAATGAACACTCCAATAATCACAAAAACTAGTTCATTTATAAATAAAATTTTATTCAATTCAAATTAATATAAAACTGAAAAAAAAAATACTTTGAATAAAACAAATTTGTGAGCTTTTCCAAAAGTGTTTATAAAAAGAATGTTTTTCTTTAAAATAGAAAAAAATATTAAAATATAATTAATTTAATATATTTTTATTGATTTAATTAATTTAGCATTTGACATCTTTTGAACAAAGTAAACTTTTATAAAGAAATTATTCAACGCTAAAAACAGATACTGAAAAATGGAAAATAAGGGAATGAAATATGGATTATGTATAAACATAATCAAAAAAAGAAATCTAAATTAATAGATCATTTCGAAATATCTTGATAGTAATAACATTAGTATTCTTGATTACCAAAATCAAAAGCTAAAGGAAGAACATTTGACACAATTAGACAAATCCAATTAAACACAATGGAACAGAAATTGTTAAGAGTTAGATGTAATTATTTGAGGATTATTGATAATTCACTGCGGCCAAAATCAAAGTTAAACACTGGTATTAATTATTGCAATAAGGATAAAATATTTTATCCCAGTTGGATTAAATCAAAGGCAGAAATCTGTGCAATAAAATAGTCTGATAGTAACATTATTTCATAGACTGATTTTTTTTTCCATAATGGAGCTATGAGTAAGGAAAGTCATCAAAATATTTATTTTTTTAGAAATATCTTATTAAGAATTTTATAATTTAAATTGTAATATTTGAAATACAGGCAGATTTTCTATAACTGGAGTTTAATTGTAATTCTAGTGGATTTGAACACAGATGTTTAAGATCTCTTCATCTATCCACTCTATCTCAAACCACCAATCCATATGACCACACACATGTGAAAAAGATAAATGATCTCCAATATATGTATTTCATGCTGAACCAGCTCTCATCAGTTGGTCCAGATCATCATCTCTCACACACACATATATAATAAGTGCTCAATTTATATTAAGATAACAAATCTTCAAACTTTAATGGACAGGCTTCAATCTATTCCATTCTTTAACTCTTCAGTCATCCACACCATTGAAAATCTGAAGATGGAATGCCTTAATCCCAAGCTGATGCCAATACTCTTTCAAGCCCATGTTGACTTTAAGTCTGATCCCTCATGTATAAGACATTGTCCATTTAAATATACAAAAGGAAATGGTCATGATACAGGCTGAATCTGTAATGTTTGAAATACAGGCAAACTTATTATACTTGGAGTTTAACTGTAATTATAAAGAATTTGAACACAGACTTTCAATCCCCCTTCAGCTATCCACTATATCTCAAACCTCCAATACACACATGTGCATGGTCATAAGTATTGATGGGTTGAGATAGATGGTATAGCTGAAGGGAGCTTGAAAGTCTGGGTTCAAATCCCATATAATTAAAATATAAATTGTAATAGATCATGTTAGTTTGTTGATTAAGTTTTGTTCTTACATACACAAATACAAATATCTTCAGTCAAAATAAACCACATTATATGCAAATTAAACATTTAAATGCTCAGAAGTATCAATGATTGTCTGGGATAATTGCCTGAAAGTTTTTGGTTGATCATATTGTAGATATTATAATATGTTTGACTATTTCCATAATCTATCATTAAATTCTGAATGCCTAGAAAATTTTAAACTTTACTGAAACTTTTCAAATACAAATATGATGTGTAATCTATTAACCTGTGTTGTCTGTTTGTGTGTTGTTGTGTTTGTATTTAAAAAGATTAAATAAAGTTTAAAATTTTCCAGACACTCAAGATTTAATAATAGACGATGGAAATTGTCCAACATATTATAACATCATCTGCGATCTATTAAATAAGGAGTGGAATGCAACCAGAGACTAAAGTTATGTTTATCATTAGTTTGTATTCTTCTGTACTTTTCTATTTAGAAAAATTCTGAAGAATCTGTTGATTCCCATAGATGAAAGAAATATCAGGTATTGTATTAAATTTACTTTTGTAATAATATAATACTAATAGATCCTGTGCACTATTTTTAATTGTTGTAGATTTACAAATAAATAAGTTTATTTTAGTTTAATTATTTAATATTTATAAGAGTAAAAAATGTATAAATTTATTTTAAAATTATAAAAATTTAGCACTACATAATTATTAAAAAAAATCCAATAAATAATGTCATTATCAAATTGCTAAAATTTACTAATACTTTTTTCTTGTTCTCTAGATGCTACAGTTCAGTTTTTTGAATTGTTATAATTAAAAATAGGTGAGTTTTTTTTCCATATGTCAAAGCATCAGCTAGGAAGCAAACCCATGACAATTGTCTGCAAGCAACTGCTTGCTTGCAAGGCGGCTGCGCTGACCTCTCAGCCACCAACACTTGACCTTTTTATTCAACTTTTAAAAATTTGATTAATATCTAAGTATATAAAAGCATTTTTATGAACTTAAGGCTGCAGAAAAGAGTTTGCTATTAACTGAAAGGATACCCTTTGATTCCTCTTGGAGACCTTAAAGAAACCAAGCAAATCAAATTCCTAATGTCCACTCCATATATTCTTGCAGCTATTATTACTATGTGATTATTCATATAGTATATGAGCATGGATGGGCTGCTCACCAACATGCATTATCCAGCATGGTGAGTTTAATGGCTTTTTATCTTTGAGTTTAAGATCAAGAAAATTAAAAGACTGAAGTGGAGTTGGGCTGGACATATTTCTAGAAGAGATGGTAATATATGGATAATTGAAATCTTAAACTGGATTCCAAGAGATTGTAAAAGACTCAGAAAGAGACTACATGTGAAATGGATGGATGAAATAAGAAAGTGTGCAGAGACGATGTGGAGAAGAGAAGCTGGAGATCAGAGAAGATGGATTAAACTTGGAGAGACTTTCACCTTGCAGTGGGTTGATAATGGTTGATGATGATGATAATAAACTTAAACCAGCATTTGCTTAAGTAAATAATATTAGCATATATTATTAGTATTCATATTCCAGTGTGTGTATGACTTAAACAAAGTTTTGAATTACTTTCTTTTTAATTGTTAATTAGAGAAGATATTCATTAGTATTAAAGTTTATCGGCTTAACGTTTTTGAGGATCCATGCCTCATATTCATAGCCTTCATAAAATGTATAATAAAATATGCAAATACAAATATTCAAATAAGCTAGTATTACGTAGCCCATTTCTTCGAGATCTCAAAGCAAGTATTCTTTCTATTAATGGCATGGATGTTTCCATTGATGTAAAATGCCTCCTTTATTTTTCTTTTGTGATCATTTGATTCTGAACACAATATTATCGGATTGGTGGGTGTGAAGTTGTGCCCAGATTGTTTAGCATGCTCCAAGAATACAGAGGACATGTTGCTGTTTTTCTGAGCTCTGTTAAATGTGTAAATATGTTGACCCAGTCTAGTATTGATTGTAGCTTTCATATTTGCATATTTTATTATACATTTTATGAAGGCTATGAATATGAGGCATGGATCCTCGAAAACGTTAAGCCAATAAACTTTAATACTAATTAATATCTTCTCTAATTAACAATTATATATTTTACATATAGTGAGAAGTAAAGCTATATTTCTTTTTAAAAAAAAAGTTTTGAATTAATTCATGATACAATCTATTTCAAATTATTTTCATTTCTATATCTGGCAAATTAGGATTCTATATATACTCATAAAAGTCAAAGAACTTTTTTGGTTTTAAACTTATTTATATTTATTTCAGATTGCTGTACTAGAACTGATATTTCAGAGCTTGTGTCTAAAATATGAAAAGGATGAAACACAAGAATATGGTGCATAGTGAAGCAATGGATCTGTAGGTCAGATCCATGCTTCATGTCTTTCTAGATTTCTAAACTAGGATTGAACCAGATCCATGCTTGTAATGATGAGTATAAAACTTTCTATCTGCCATCTTGTATGTGTTGAATTTCTAATCCAGATAATAAGTAAATAAAATCTAAAAAATTTTTATTTAAACTTTTAATTAAAAATATTGGAGGAGCCCATATATATATATATATATATGTAATTACAGATGGAAACTTTTATAAAAATCAATAAATAAATTTTTAATATACTATTTTTTTTTAAAAAGTCAAAGTATTTTATTCTGCAGATTTACTTTCATGATAAACCATATTCTTTAGCGTAAAACAAAAGAAAGTCCATTAACAAAATAGCCATGGAATTTCTAATTAAATTAAAAGTAAAACAGAAAAGATATTTGAAAAAAAAATCTTCAAATCTATATTAAATTTAAAATAGATTTGAAACAATAAAATCATTGGGTTTATCAGGAGAGTGGATCTTAAGAATACAATGCTAAAATATTTTAGATCGATGATTATGGTCACTGAGTTTTATATATCCACTTGGTCTTGGGGTAATAAAAAAGGGGAATTTTTAAAAAGTATTCTGAAAATATATAAATAGCCCATGAGAACAATAGGAGTCAGTCAGTCATAGATTCGTTCAGTCAGTGCAAGGCAAATCCATGCTGGTTTTATTTTTAAACAAATGTAGATATGTGTAGTGGGGTAAACAGTCTTAGTCTTCCCATTTCCCTGTTGTCCCAAGTACAATCACAAAAGTACCAAAAATTTTAGCCGGAGAAATTTTGTCAAATGTTTAAATTTTGGACTGCCAAACTGTTGAACTCTTAAATCAAACTCATAGCTAGCTATGCCTGTACAGAAATAATGAAAGACCCCTCCAAATTCATGTTTCATTGTGGGACCTGGATTTCCAATGCAGACTCCGAATAAATTTGGTAATATTTTTTCAAATTGTTCATTTCTACCCGCCTAATTTATTCTTCAAATTCCAGTTGACCTTATAATTTAATTTCGCTACAACTAAATGTCTTTTTAAATAAAATTCTCTCTAATTAAATGTAACTATTTTATTAATTAAACTCTGTAATCTTGACTTGCTATAATTTAAATTTAATGTCTCTGCTCTAACTGTGTCTGTCTTAAAATTATGCCTCTATTAAACATCACATGATCACCATAGTTTATGGTAGCACATAACTGTTATTAAACAGGAAAAACTCTCCATATAGTAGTGCCACTTTGTGCCAACCAGAGAAATCAATGGAGAGTTTTGCCTGTTTAATGGTGTACAAATTACAAAAGGTCCTTTTTGTAAATACAAAAGGCATACAAAAGTAAAAAAAAATGGAAATGAAATTATCTACTCATAATGGGGAGGAAAGACCAAGTTCCATGTAGCAGCAACAATAACTGGAAGGTCAAGAACCTTAACTCTATTTTTAATTTTTGAAATTTTTTGTAAGACAGCGATTATAATTTTTTAGATGTAGGTTTGAGCTAAAATGGGATCTTAGAAACCAAAGGATAAATGTAAGAATAACTCTAATTGAAGGAAAAAGATTCTGTTTTATACTACAAATGAGAATAGAAATAAAGAAAATACATACTTTAGTAATTGGCTCAATTATATTTCTATAGATTAAAAGAGCAGGACACTGGAACAGAAAATGATATATTGTTTCTTTAGACTTATAACAAAAAAAATACAGGGTTCAATGTTAACATGCACCATACTTTGTGATAAGAAATGACCAGTAGGTAGAGCTGTTAAATTGATTTTGATAAGGTAATCATAATATTTTGGTTCCAGATACCAGACTTTGAATTTTTTGATTATCTGTTTATTGGTGATAATTTTACATCCTATTTATACCTACCCCCTCCTTTTCACTATTCAGATATTGATAGAGCTTAGCTCATGTTTTAAAATACATTTCCACTGAAGCTTTTCTTATTCAGTGTTCCTAGTGCTTAAAATTTAATCATCTTTTAACAATATTAATTTATCATTATGAGGATTTATTGTGGTTGTGGATACACATTCTTCTATTATATGCTATAATAATATAATATATGTCTAAATATTTTAAACAACAACAATTCCAAAAAACAATTGAATTCATTTATATTCATGGAATAAGATAATGTTGATTTTAACACATGAAATCAATATTATTTAATTACATGTAAGTTATCAATATATTTCCCCCTAATACTATAACATCTTAGATATAATAACATTTTTTAACAGAAAGAAAAAAAAAGACTAATAATTATCCCATTTGCTTTTAAAAAAAAAACCAAAACTAATAATTATTCATTGATGTATATATGTAAATATATGAATGTATGTAATTTCATCTATAAAAAAATGTAACTGTAATATAATTTTTATATGTGAAAAATGTAAAGCACTATATAATATTTATTCAATAAAATTCCTCTGCAACATACTTTATAGCAATAAAACAGTCTATTAAAAATGATATGATTAAAATTTTATTTCATAAAAACAAATAAATAAATAAATAAAATCCAATGGATTAGAAAAAGTAGAAATTTTTATAAAATCAAAGGAAAAAAAACATAGTATATTAATTTCTATAACTTCCTTAATGTACACTTAAAAATATAAAAGATGTTAAACAAAAGAAGTAAATGAATTTATAATCTAAAAACCTTTAAATTGTAATATAATGAAATAAAGAGTAAATAAATACTAAAAAAAAAAAAAATAAAAGAAATAAATCAGGAAAATATAATAATAATAATAATAATAATAATAACAATAATAATAATAATAATAATAACAATAATAATAATAATAACAACAATAATAATAATAGTAATAATAATAATGATTATGATGATGATGATAATGATATTAAAATAATATTTGCCATTAAAAGGTGAGCTAGTCTTCCTTACACATCAGTTTAAAAACATGATTTTCAAATAAATTTAAGAGTTTTTTTCATGTTCTAAAATGAAATGTACATTATATCAGAAATATTGGATTGACTGAATCAAAAGATTTGCTTATTATTCACTCTGATTCATCAAAATCACAGGTTATCACCTATAATCTTAACCAAGATGTTGGCACCAGCCAAAATCCTGTGCAATAATATTACATCAAAGTATGCAAGCATAATGAGAAAATAGAGATGAACACTCAAATGTTCCAATCTTTAACAAGAGAAATAGAAATACTGCATATAAAACAAGGATAAGATCCTGATTTTATAAATCTATAATGAAAGAAAAGTTAGACATTCTAACACCAATGTCAAAGCAAAATGATGTTAGTATGCAAGAAGAATGGGCCAAAGTATACCTCAGATATATAAAGAAAAGTTTAACTCTATGATTCCAAATTAATTATGCCATTCTTTTAAAAAAATGTACTGAATGATCTACTGTTGTTGTGATGACAGATTTAAACTGCTCTTCATTTCAATTTTCATAAGATTTTCTATACAATGAGATTTACTAGCATAATATGTGGCATACAATTTGCAGAATATGGATCATCCAAACCCATGATATGTAAATTTAGAATTTTATAATGAAGAACAGAGAGACTCGTTTAATAAATCAATACAAACTTTAGGTAGATTTGTCTTGGTTAAGATTGAATGAGAAAGAGAAAACTTTATTTCAGGCTTTGTAAAATTACTTATTTAATTATAGCAGTAATAATTTCCAGAAATTAATAGTATCATTTGGAACAGTAATACTTTTTTACTCAATGCTCTTAAGGGACCTGAGTTTCAAATTAAACTGCACAAAAATGTAATTCTGATACAAATACCACCATAAATTTCTGATCAAGAGGCAATGTTACTTTTATTGATTTGATAATTAAATTTTTAATGTATCTATTGTAAACAATGCATTCACATCATTAACATTTACACAAAGTTTCTGCGTTCATAGTGTAATATAGAAGCAACTTAGACACATCAAGGCCTGATAACAATCAATCACACAAAAGCTCATAGATATTTTAAATTTATAAAAGAAAAAATGAAGCATTAAAAATTATAGAAAATAATATTGTTTAATAATGTTAAACATAAAGGAAATAAGAAATAAGTGTGATCTGGTACATATTTCCAAAATTTCAGATAATTAAACAAAAACAATATGTTGTCTGTACCAATTAACAAAATAGAAAACCCTATAATGGATATTTATCAAGCAACAAACTATTTAATGTATTTTGTAATAGGTAGGAATTAAGATAATAAATGTAAACTGGGAACTCCACCAAAAAAATTGGGGGAGAAAAAAATATCTTTTTTTTTCTGCAAGTAAAAAAGATAATCTATCAACTTTAATGGAAAAAAATAAACATATCAAAATAATTTTCCAGAACACAGAAATTGAAAGTGGATATTCTACAGAAGAAGAAAATACTATCTTAGATAAAGTACGTATATCATGCAATTTTAATGTCTCATATAAGGCCTCTTTAAAATTATTGGAGAATTTTTCAGTTTCAGAGTGAGACCAAGATTCTATCACAAATGATATATTTAATACTAATACCTAAAAATAATTTTTACTGTTTAAATACATATCATAGTTGTTTTTATTTTTTTGTTAGTCATTGCTAATTAAATGGGTTGTCAGTTGTGATTACTGAATTAAAAATATACTTTTTTCTAAATAATTTATAGCAGTGTTAATTAAAATTTTGTAGTCAATTACAAAAGTAAACATCAGAACATTTAATATTAAAATGGAGGGGAGGGTACATTTTGTCCAGAAAATTTTACAGCTGGTTAAATAGTGTGATATAATTCAACAGCACATTCTGGGCTCATTGAAGATGATCTCAAAATTGAGCCAGCTGACTTTCTTCATAATAAGAGCTTTCTATTTTTTTCAAATCTTCCTTGATTGAAAACACATGCACATTTAAATTGTTCAATATTAATTACAAGGTTGTTATAGCTTTCCCTGTCCATATAATTATACATTCATAAATGTACATGTAATTTTTTTGGGAGTTTTCTTTAAGGAATCAAAATAGATAATTTAAAATAATATGGAGATATGTCTATAGACTTATATCTATATACACACACATAATGGTTATAAATTATTATTTAAAGTAATAATAGTTTATTACACAGAATTTTATTTTTTTGTCTGAATTATAGAAAACAAAGAAAAATATGTATTTTTTATTTTACTTCAGTCTACAATAAAAAACTAAATTTTGAAATTTTTTTAATACTTATCAGATAAAATTGAAATTTAATTAAAAATTGGAAGGTAAAAATTAAGAAAATTTTACTTATCTAATGTGTTTATCTTGTTGTTCACAGAAAATAGCAAGTAAGAATTAGATAATTTATTTTCTGTACCATTTTTGTTGTTATTTTGTAACCATTTGTTATTAATTAATTAACAAAATTTCTGGTAATTAATTTGTTTAAAAAAATACCAGCTGGGATTCTTGAACATTATTTTATATATGACTTTAAGTGAGAGGCTAGTTGCATTTTGTGAATAATCTTTCATGTTGTGGAGAAAGGTGGAATAGTTATTGTTTTGGTTGAAAGAGGGGATTTAATTGGAGAATTGTCAAAGGGTTTGTAAAAGGTTTTTAGTCAAATGGAGGATTTTCTTAAAGAAAATGGTAAGTCAAATTTTGGATGTTATTCATGATTTTAAAAAAAAACCTAAATGAAAACAGTTTGAGTTGAAGCTATCCTAAGAAAACTTTAAATCATAAAGTTAAAACACTGAGTATAGTAATTAATTTCAAGAAATAAAATTTATTATTACTTGGAATTCAAAGTATTTCATGGTCATGATGGATCAAAGAAAGTTGCATGCAATAGATATGCCATACTACAATGGCTTATCAACACATGATAATCAGTTGACCATGTTATTAACTTTCTATTAAAACATACCTGTCTACTGAAAAAATGATGTGAAAAGCTATTTTAAATAAATATCTTTTAATCCTTAGAAGTCCAGTCTTTTTATACTACACATAAAGATGTTTGAAGCCCTAAGTCTGTTTTTAATAAAAGGAAAAACTACAGAAAGAACAATGAAATGGAACTTACTTTTGTTTACCATTTTTTTCTCTTCTAAGATAGACTAACTTCAGATGTTTATTTATTGTTGTGATTTATGTGTAAAAGAAAACTATACATCTGAGAACTAAGATTATTTATCTATTTATTAGTATTATTATTGTTATTTTATACATTTATAAACATAAAATTTGATTTAACATAGATTTATATATGTATAATTATAATAACAATCAACCCTTAAGCAGCCAACAATCTCAACTGGTAGTCAAGGCAACCTCTTTTAACAATAAAAATGATACCATCTTTATCTATGGTTTGATATGTTTATATAAATACTAAAGATTACAACTTGACCAAGGAGTGTGAGATTAATAATGCAAAGAAGTTTAAACAAACCTAATTAAACAGGAAAATATAACCTGTTCCGAAAGCTGACTAATAAATAGTTAAATATAACTTCCAGCTTCTAAGAGCATATTAATAAATAGTCATTTAAAAGTTCTGAATTCCATATAAAGTATACAAAGTATACATTTACTAATCCCCTTTTAATAAAATTTTAATTTAATTTAATATAATAATTAAAATGAGACCAAAAATAACAATTTTATTATAAATATATTTTTTTTTTTAAAAATTAAAAAATAAATATTTTTTTTTTTTAAAAAAAAGAAAAATTAAACCCCTTTTTAAGACAATGAAGCCAATTACTCAAGGCTTTAGGTTTATAAATATAGCCAAGAACAATCAACCCTTAAGCTATCAAAAATCTTAATCTGTAATGAAGGTAACCTTTAACAATAAAGGTGATACCACCTTTTTCTACGTTTGAGATTGTTCGTAGCTTATAGTTTAATTGTTTATAAACCAATTAAAGCTTTGAATAATTGGCTTCATTATTTTAGTAAATATATATAATTATATATGTGTTTACATATAGATTTATACTTTTGAAAATTTAATCAAAAATTTAAAACATTTAATCTCTTAATTTTTTCCTTCAAATTGTGTTATCCAATAAGCTTGCACACACATATCTGGAGATATAGCTTTTTGTATAATCAAAGAAAAAGGGAAGGTTTTTTCCATTTATATTATATATAGAGATATTTTCTTTAATGTATTAATTTAATTGTTCTATTTTAAATTTTGGTGAAGGAATCTTGCTTTATTAATGTAATATATTTGGGATTAATAAATTATATTAAGTTATAACCTATTTAGTAAATTTTCAGTAATCTCATATATTGCTATACACAAATTTGAATGATTAATTCTAGTTTACTATACTTCATTTACCCTGAGAATTTCGAGACTACTAAGCAAGCATTTGATATCTATTATTAGGGTGAAAGTTGATATTTTTATACGATATGTAGTAGAATATTTTTTCTTAGAATGGGGTGCAAAATTAAGCCTTTCAAAAATCCCTTGTTTAAAATAAATTTTGCATAGAGGTAAAAATAGATTTCTATTTGAGATATTTACCTTAAGTACTGCTATGACACTTTCTATACTACTACTACTGATATTATTCTATTTTTATTATTCATACCACTGAATATGAGTAATTTTCCAGGCATAATAACTTATCAGACTGTATGAGATAGGCCACTATAAGATCATACTTTCTAGGTCCTTTTTGTGGTAGTTTGGGGGATTACTAAATAGGGCTGTCTAAACATAAAATCTTTACAAGCCAAAACATCTTTCTCATATCCAGTTTCATATTGATTCACTAGTTGATTGTATTGCCTGAAACAAAAATACCAATTAAGGACTATTTGTCTATTTATCATGTATACACCATTGATTTCTTAATTCTTGAGGGCTTGAGATAAAAAAAAGAAACCAAGAATAATATTGGAGTAAGAAATACTATGTGGGTAATTGATGAATGGAAATGGTGCTGCATATATACACAGTTCCATTATCACATTTATTGTAAAAAGATGATTGATTGCATGAGAGGCTCATGATGATCAAACCCCACAATAAGTTAAGTGACTGAATTAAAAAAAGAGAAAGTCAAAAATGATTGTTTGTATCAGAAACAATGAATGGCCTTTGATGGATCAATATCCTATTCTACAACACACCAGGATTTTTTAGTTGGGCACTGTTTATTTAATATTCACAGTTGGACTTCATACTCACCACCTGTGAAGCCCATTGGTAGATTGAGCATAGCAAAACAGAAATGAAAGTTGTCACTTTTTAGTAGTGGCAGAAAATAGAAACTGTAAATTATTTTTATATTGCATTAACATGCTTAAACAAAAATTTAAAATAAATAATAGCAAGTAGAGATGACCGTATAGATTTGGATTCAACATGGATTTATAAACAACAAAACAATTAGAGAGACCATAATTTCCTGACAACAAAATTGCTGTTATGTTTCTATAAAAAAAGAAGTTACTGAAGAAATTGCCCACAGTATATTTAATTACAATGAAAGTCTGAAAGTTTACTTTTCATTTCATTTAAAAAATTAAGAAATGACACAGTAAGTTAATAATTTTTATTAGTCACCTGTAGATTAGGATTATTACTTAATGAATAATATTTCTGTAGTGCATTTTTCACTCCACCACTCTGACACAAGGTAAGAACTGGTTTCTATCCAATCTTAACAATTTGTGAAGGGTGTAATAATCTATCTATCTATCTATCTATCTATCTATCTATCTATCTATCTATCTATCTATCTATCTATCTATCTATCTATCTATCTATCTATCTATCTATCTATCTATCTATCTATCTATCTATCTATCTATCTATCTATCTATCTATCTATCTATCTATCTATCTATCTATCTATCTATCTATCTATCTATCTATCTATCTATCTATCTATCTATCTATCTATCTATCTATCTATCTATCTATCTATCTATCTATCTATCTATCTATCTATCTATCTATCTATCTATCTATCTATCTATCTATCTATCTATCTATCTATCTATCTATCTATCTATCTATCTATCTATCTATCTATCTATCTATCTATCTATCTATCTATCTATCTATCTATCTATCTATCTATCTATCTATCTATCTATCTATCTATCTATCTATCTATCTATCTATCTATCTATCTATCTATCTATCTATCTATCTATCTATCTATCTATCTATCTATCTATCTATCTATCTATCTATCTATCTATCTATCTATCTATCTATCTATCTATCTATCTATCTATCTATCTATCTATCTATCTATCTATCTATCTATCTATCTATCTATCTATCTATCTATCTATCTATCTATCTATCTATCTATCTATCTATCTATCTATCTATCTATCTATCTATCTATCTATCTATCTATCTATCTATCTATCTATCTATCTATCTATCTATCTATCTATCTATCTATCTATCTATCTATCTATCTATCTATCTATCTATCTATCTATCTATCTATCTATCTATCTATCTATCTATCTATGACCAAAGACATGTGAAAGGAGCAATTCTCCAAGAATCACATTTAGTTTAATTGATAAATATCAAACTAGATTAGGGATTATTCACTTAATGAATAATATTTCTGTAGTGCAATTATCACTCCATTACTCTCATGCAAGGTGGGGGTTGGGTTCTCATCTGCTTTTAATACATTGTGGATGGGCTGTAATAAAATCATATGACCAAAATATCTGTAAGAATTGTGTGACCCCCAAAATGCACATTTCATGCTGAACCAGCACTCACTAGTTGGCTCAAATCACAATCTCTTACACATATCTTTATTATTGTTCAATATATATAAATAGCCAATTACTACAGTTTAATTAACAAGAATCAAACTTAATTCCCTCACAACTTTGACTCAAACCACTTGATGGAAGCATATTAATAATTTTTATTAAGCTTTCATTAGACTAGAGATTATTTTCTTAATGAATAATACTTCTGTGATGGGACTAAGTTTGGTATTATATTCTTTTTTGAATAAAAGTGAATGATTTAACACACAAATGGTAAATATTTATTTAAATATGCTCTCTCAATTTGTTATTAATAACTACATTATTTTTTAATCTTTATTTATTCTCTAATCTTAATGTATATATGCTTACTATATATATAGAAAGCATGTTCTGCAGATGTGATTCCACTGTTTATGAGTAGATTTCTGTAAATGTGTATATAATATTGTTTGTTTTTTTGTAAACAAAACATTTTAGCAATAATTTTACTTCATTATGCTAAACTCTATAAAATTTTTTGGTCAAAGTAAGTCCTATATTTACAGACAAAGCGCACTACTGTTATAAACTCAATTATTGTTGATAATGTCAGCTTGTTTTCTACTTAGCTTTATTTAATTTATAATGTTATATTTAAAATTGCATTAAAACTTTAAAGAGTTCTGCTTTTAGAAATGTCTATATTTAAAAAAAAAGAAAGATGTTAATTCTTTTATAACTTAGATACTAAAGAAATAAATCAATACGAGCAATAAAATTCTATTTTCAATGAAATTTAATGAAGTTGTAAATAAGAATAATAGCTATTTATCTCGGTTGTAAAATTGGCAAATGTAAATTAAAAATTTGAGAAAATGACTATTTTATTTAAATCTAAAATTTAGTATTAGTATTACTTTTTCATAATCAAAAGAAATTAAATTGTATAAACTAGAAAAAACGTCTCGCCTTTTAAAAATATTATATAATTATAATAATAAAAGTTAATTTAGTCTCTTTTAATGAAAAATAAAAGTAATAAAATTGTGTATTGGCAAGCCAAATGTATTCGACATATTAAAAACTGCATTTTAATTTTAAAACAAATCTGTGTTTTTTTTTTTACAATTTTATTGTATTCAGAAATATACATATTATTGTAATTTTGATCACATTTAATTTTAATTTATTTATCTATTACAGTATTATATATATGTATATTGTTTTAAGCTTAGCTTTATTCATACTTAGCGTGCTTTCAATATATTGTATATCATAATCATAGCTCTTTTACATTTGTATTGTTGGTAGTATTTATGAATACATGATTATATTTAAATACATTTAATATTGTGTTGTTAGTCACATTTTTATTTACATTTTTTTAGAGTGCCCACTTCTTCGGGGAAAGGTTGCTAGAGTGTTTTTTCCCCATATGTCATAGCATCGGCTGGAAGGCGAACCCGCAATAACTGTCTGCAACCAACTGCTTGCTTACAAGGCCTCTGCGCTGACCTATCAGCTAACAAAGCTTGACTAAGTGTTTTTTTATTTATCACGGATTGATCTTTATCTGTCCAAAATTAATTTAAGCATTATGAGAGAAGACAGAATTTAAAATCTGTTAAAGAAATTTAGGTTATTATCCTTGCTTCTAGTAGTAAATTACTATACGTTCTTACTAAAAAGAGGGATTTAAACCTAGGATTTTTCTAGTCTATATTCATTTCCCACTCCATTTCAAACAACTGATATACACAGATCACATATATGTGAACAAGATAAATGCTCCCCAAATGTACATATTTCATACAGAACCAGCACTCATCACTTGGGCCATATTATAATCTTCCACACATATATACAATCAGTGCTGAGCTTTTATTAAGAAAACCATTCCTTAAACTTTAAATAGACATGCAGCATTTCAACTATTCAACCATCCATTTCATTGGAAAAACAATGATGGAATGCTCATGACTGAAGTCTGTCCATTAAAAGTTAAAGGCATTGCTATCTTAATATAAGCCAAGCACCGATTGTATATGTGTTGGGAGATTATGATCTGGCACAATTGATGAGTGCTGATTTTGCATGAAATATGTATATTGGGAATCATCTATTTCTTTCACATGCTTGTGGTCATGTGTATCAGTTGTTTGAGATGACTGGAGGCTGAATATAGATTGGAAGAATCCTATGTTCAAATCCCTCTATTTACTTATATAAAAAATCCTGTTAAATGAATGAATAGGCCAATTATACCAGTTATTCAAAGTTTTTGAGTTATATTAAGTATCAGAGATATATTTATTTATTTAGTAATGTTTAATACCAGCGTAATTTCACTAGTTTCATTTTCAAATTACAAGTTTTCAAGAAAAAAAAAACAGAAACTGTTCTGCTGCTGGATATTAAAATATACTACTATCAGATAATTAATGCTTAGTCAGGCTTATATTAGTTGGCACCAGAAGAAAAAAATGCTTTTGTTTAACATTGTCCATTTATAAAATATCAACATCTAAAGTATAACAAAATGAGAGAGAAAGAAATAGTACTAAAATTATTAAAAACCGAACCTTTATTTGAAACCTCATTTTGCAAATATAAAATATTTCAAAGTTTCAAATTCATCTGCTAGTATTTCTATAAATATATTATCAAAAATATATTCAGCTAAAAGATATCTTTTTATTGTGCAAAGTAACTAAAATATTGCAGATTAATTTTAAAAAATGCTTATATTGACATCAAATTACTTTTGTTTATTATCAATATGCATAATTGTCATGGGTAATCTTATAAAACTACTTTCAACATTATTCATTAAGCAATGCTAATTGAGTCCACAAAAGAAAAATAAATTAATTGTCATAGTCTTATTTAAGTACAGTGCCTACATTGTTACTTTTTAAATGCTTTTATTGAAGTTGAAAAATCAATTTGCTTGTTGATTTATTAATTTTTAAACTATTGATCTTTTTAAAGTTAGAGCAAAATTTTAAAAATTAAGGTTTTATAGATTAATATTCAATAGATTTTTTTGAAATTTGATGTATAACTAATTAATACCAAGCTAATTTATATGGAACAATAATCTTTTCAGTAGATCACCTAGTTTATTAGATATAGAACAGAGTGCAGAAAAACATTGAATGTTTTGGTATTTAAATTTTTTCTTAAAACTTTCATTTGTTTTAAGTAGTAAATACAAGAGGGTTATATAGAGATTTTCTATAAATAATAAAAAAGTTTGTTTATAATATAGTATTGTTAAGCTTTTATTAAAAAAATGTTTTTTTTTTTCAAAAGAAAAAAAATGTTAACAATTTTAAACAGAAAAGTTACTTACTGATTTCTTATACATATACAATAATGTACACATAAATATGATGTGTACATATATATGTGAAATTGATTTAAAGTAAAATGATATGTATTAAGTGAAATCCATTTACAATAGTTTTAGTAACCTTTTTTTAAAAAAAATTTCTTATCAAAAGCAAAAATATCAAACACTTTTCACTTAAAAATATTATATATTTGTAATCACTTATATACACATAAGTGTACATTTAACTCATAGCATAAATTTTTAGTTATATATATTATAAAGGGATGGGGATAGAAAAGATTAAAAGATGGAGTGAACCTGGGGTGATAGCAAAATCATCATCAATCCCAGTTCAAAATATAAATATAAAATTTACAGTAATAATATTAATATAAAAATATAATCAATATTATATATTACAAGAGATCATGAGATCCTGAGAGATAATTGAGAGATCATCCAGTGAACTCCTCAGAGCAACTAAAAATATAACCATGATTAACTGTACATCATCCAGCATTATAATAAATAAAATACTCATAACTAAGTATGAGTAATACTCAAAATAAACATTCATCATCATGAATGATTCATAATCAAAATAAATTAACAGTCAATCTGGTAACTGGATTAGAAATGGATCTCCTATAGATAAAGCTAACTATTGAGTGTTTGCCAGCTTGGGCAATTATTTAAACATAACTTGAATGCACTAAGTGCTAATCCATCAGAATATATAACCAGAAAAATCTAAACAATAATTCTGGAATTTTAAAACATGCTGATCATCATCAAAGCTCTGGCCACTCAGTGCCATTAATGAACTAGCCAACCATAAACTTATATTTTTATAGAAACTTTACTAAACTAAAATAAAATGTAGTGCATGGGCTTTAGAGAATATTATTTTTGCAGCAATCTAGAATCAACTGGATGGCCATAAACACTTATACACACCCCCATTTATATATTCAGCAATTATACTCAGATATAGCTCAGAGAACATAAGCTCTATTACTGTTATGGTAATCAAAAGATGATACCATACAATTTTTAACAATTGACTACAAGTTTATTAACAACAATAAAAGTGATATTAAGGTCTTTAGAATATGGTTCTACAATTAGAACTCTTCTGATTTTGATTAATATACAATAATAAAACTATCACATTTGTGATTTACAAATTACCATACAAAATTTAAATTGTTATTATGGTTTACAATATCTCTTCATGGGTTCACACACACACACACACACACACATATATATATATAATTTGCAAATACATGTGATACATTAGTTTACAATTGAATGCTCAAAAATGATTAAAAATTTTAAGGTATATATTTTTTTAATAATACAAATACTTATGCTAGGCTTTACTTAAACATGTATACATACTTATGTACATATGTGCAGAAAGATAATTGATTACTTATATAAATGAAATTCATTTCTATCATACCAGAATTTATCAAATAATAAATTATATTAATTTTTAGAATAACAAATTCTATTTTAAATATGCATAAAATTCACATCTATACATGTATATCAATAATAAAAAAATCAGTTTATCAAATTCTATTACAGTTTTTTTTTCAAAGTTTACAAAAGTTCTTTTCTTATTGAAAATAAAATCAGATTTAAACTCATTATTTTTAATTAATTATAATGCTTTAAAATCATCTTTAATTTAATCTAAAAAGATGTGTTTTGGTCAATGAATTTAATTATTTTATTCAGACAAAATATTATTTTAAAAAAATAGATTTTAAAATAAAATTCTTTTATAGATGTCTTACAATCACGGTTGCTTTTCTAAAAGATTTTAAAATATCTTTTAAATATTAATTCTGACTGTTAGATTTTTTAAATCCAAGATAATTAGATATGTTGGTATTTAATTAGTTCCCTACTGTCTAGGATTTGATGAGCTTCAGGCCAGCAAACTGTTTCATCCACATTTAAGGCTTTAGAGATGAAAAAGTTAATCTTCCTTGTAAGTTACAAACTTCAGTATAGTGAATCAGCAGCAGCTAGCTCCTTCTCTCTTAATTTCAGCTATATCTTCATGAGATCTATCTGCATAATTCTGGAAACCATCTTTACTAAACAACTCTTTCTGGACAGCTATTTACTCACTACAGCAAACTATTTTTACTGCCCATTTCTTCTCAAAAATTTAAAACTGACTGAAGTGATATTTTTATCAGTTTCTTTTATAAGAGTCATCTGAGGTGATAAAAAACAATTTAATTGAAAACAGAATTTTTTTCTGTCTAATCTTTACCTTGACTACAAACAATTTTAATCTTTTCAAATCACTTTTAATTACAAGTTACTTTTGGAAGCAATTTTGAAATTTTATCAAAGATATGATCTACATGTTTTTACTTAGATAGAGCATTAATTCAAATTCTTTAAAAATAAACTATGCTTATTTTTAAATTCAAAATCAGAATACAATTATAATTTATTTAGAACTTTTTAAATGTTTTAATTTATAATAAAATTCTGTTTCAAATCCAGAGTTATTTAACCGTTTACAGTTATTATTATACCCAGTGAATATAGAAAAACATCTACAAACATTTATGCCTGTGTTTATTCTACTTTTCCTTTTAACTTTATATATATATATATATTATAACTATCGAAATGAAAGTGGAGATCGAATCTAACTGCAAACTACGATATCTGCTCTACGGGGGCCATCTAGGCATTTAAACCTAGAAAAATTTATAGAGTAGGCAGATACACACTGTTAAGATTCCACTTTATTTAAATATTCAGATCGTTAGCCCAAGTCACTAGCTCAGTGGAGACACAGAGATAAAAATCTATATCTTAATTTATATCTTAAATATAAATAAATAAAAGCCTAGCTCATGGTAGAAGAGTCCAGGTTTCTGCTTTTAATTCCCGCAATGCCTCCATTGGAAGATAATGTTCTGGAGATAGCAATAGCTGGTTCAAGGTATCACAGTCTTTTCATTTTTTTTTTTTAAATAGAGAGTGTGGTATATGCGTCCTACCACATCTCTCAAACACAAAATGCTGGAACTGTCAGAAAAAAACTGTATTTCCCTTTTTATATTATCCACATGGATTCAATCAACAAAATGTCACTAATCCATTACTTTCATTAGGGTCCGAGCCAAGGCTTAGTGCTTCCATTGGTCAAGCTAATTTCTCTTTATTTTCTTATCTATCTTTCATCAGATCATTTTAATTATACAAGAGCCCAAGGCTAGCTTGCTTTTCAAACCATTTATAAACAATCATTTCCATTTACAGATTACAAGAATTAATTAATACCTGTTTTTATTTTTAAATCTTGTACTTTTTTTTTATAAAAAAATTACGTTCAAATACCTATTTGTTTTTTAAAAAAAAAAAAATTTTAAAGTTTGGCATCTGTGCGAATGTATATGCGTTTAACAAGCATTTTAATTTTAGCGTTTAGTTTTTTACTTTTATTTGCGAACTTTTAAATTTTTATTTTAAATTAATGTAGCGACTTATTTATATATCGTTACAATATATATATATATGTCATATTATTATTACTATTTGCGGGATATTCCGTGTAGTGAAAAAGCTAAATGCTGATTGTTTCAGTACAATATCAAGTACTTCCTCAGAGCGTCCTCTTTCTCAAATCATAAGAATTTCGAAGGCAAATGAATAAATTTAACAAACTACTTAAAAAGAAACAGGAAATACTAACTTTGTCTTTGTCTGAATGAGGAAGTGTGCACACTGTAAAGAATTTATCTGATAGAAAAAATTCAGACTTTGAACTAAAAGTTTTAAATAAAGGTTTTAATTTTGCAATAACACCAACAAAATTACCTTTTGAGGATATTATTTGCAGAGTGGAAAGTAGTTTATCAAAAATACCTTGCGGGGATGCAGATATAGTAAGGAAAAAAATATACGATATTTTAAATAAAGCAAAACCACCTAAATCTAATTTATCAATTAATGAAAGAAGAGCTTTGTTTGCATTAAAAAATGACAAATATATTACTATTCTTCCAGAAGATAAGGGTAATACTACAGTAATTTTAAATAAGGCTGATTATTTTAAAAAATACATGATTTATTAAATGATAATATTTATAAAAAAATTTATAGAGATCCTATGACTTATCTTGAAAAGAAAACGAAAACATTAATTTATTCTACTGATCTAGATTTAGAAACAAAGTTACAGCTTACTCCCAGGGAAAAATCTTCTTTTTATCCAAAATTATATGGTTTACCAAAAATTCACAAGCCAGATATTCCATTGAGACTGATTGTAAGTGCAGTTGGTTCACCTACACAGACACTAGCTCGTTTTTTGACTTCTTTTTTACAGCCGCATTTATCAACGATGTCATCATATGTTAAAGATGCTAATCATTTTCTTGAGCTTATCCAGGATATTAAATTGACTAAGAATGATATTTTGGTAAGTTTTGACATTGTTTCACTTTTTACTAGTGTACCTGTAAATGAGGCGATTCAAGTTTTAAAAAATATTCAGTTGCCTAATTTTGCTGTTGTTTTGATTGAACACTGCTTATCGAATACATTTTTTGTTTTTGATGGGCAGATGTATAAACGAACATCAGGTCTAGCTATGGGTTTACCAATTTCTACAGCATTAGCTTCTATTTTTATGGAGGATTTGGAAAATAAAATTTTGACTTTAGCAGTTAAAAAACCATCTTATCTATATGGCTGAGGTATGTTGATGATACCTTCGTTATTTGGCCTCATGGCAAGCATGTTCTTGATGACTTTTTTAATTTTTTAAACTCTTTTCATAACAATATTAAATTTACCATGGAGATAGAAATAATAATCAATTACCTATTTTAGATGTTTTGATTGAAAGAAGGGAAGATGGTTCTTTATCCCATGGTATATATATAAAACCAACACACACTGTGAGATATCTGCATTTTCCCTCTCATCACCATCCTGCACAACTATTTTCAGTAGCAAAGACATTATTGGATAGAACAAAGAGACTTTCTGATGATAGCCATTTTCACCAGGACCTTTTTGCTACTAATAAAATACTTCTTCATAACGGTTTTAATTACAACATTATTAATAGGGCTTATACATATCAAAAGAAAAAAGATTTTGATACATCAAAAATTAAGACAATTTTGCCATATATAATAAATCAAACCTAAAGATTATACAGATGGCAAAAAAATTCATATGGGGAAAGAAAACTTATCTCCTCTCTACCTCGCTTTTACAGCTTCCAATAAATAAGGGTGGTCTCAATTTAATTGACCCAAAAGCTTATGTTCAATTTGTTACTGCTAAAGCTTATATGAATGTAGCCAAGGATCAGTCATTTAATATCCCAAATGGTGACATATTTATTATTAATGGATTGGGAACTGAAAAAAGATCGTATCTTACTGACATGTTGATGGCATATAAAGACTTGCAAGATGAACTTAATGTAACCACCCTAGATGGTATTAGATATAAAGATTTAAAAAAAGCAAATTACCAAAATGAAAATAATTGGTTGAGTTGTTCAATGAAAAATGTATTAAAAAAATTTCACTCAATATATATACCTCAGACATCAATGAGATTTATTTTTAAGTTAATCAATGGGCTTCTACCTACAACTACCTATATTAATAAAAGACTGGGATTGAGTTTGAATGAAACCTGCATTATGTGTAAGAGGCACAATGAAACTTTTATGCACTTATTTGAAGAATGCTACGCCTTTAGAGAAATTAGAATGAAGGTCTTTCACAGGCCTATAAAAATCAAATTTTTTAAAAATATGTTATAAACTTTAACCCGCACAATGCGAATGTAATGATCCATACATTGAAATCATTGTGGGCAATAAGATGTTCACTTTTATTTGATAATAAGAAATTCAATTGGTTAAAAAAAATGGATAGAGATTGGGAGAACTACTTCAACTTATGCCTAAAATATTGGCCCCAAAACACCTTCCAACATGTATGGGGAGGAATTGCTCTCTCCAGATGTGAAATCTGGGAGTAAAACATAAAATAAAGAAGGGTAATGTTGTTAAAGAAAAAGGGTCTAAATCGTAAACAATGAACAGGTAACAGGAGAATTAAGTGAACGTGTTACAATGTGTATAATGGACAAGTGAAGGATAATACTGTTCCTTTTTTTTTTCCGTCTGTACTAAAAATTGATCTTGTAATTATGTAAATATGTTGTGATTTAATAAAGTGTATTACTTAAAATAAAAAAAAAATAAAAGGAGTAACTGATAGAATTGGTAACATTTTAAAAAATAATAATATTCACACAATTTACACTACTTATAAAAAAATTAGTGAAATATTTCCACTTCCTAAAGATAAAATTGCTTTGGAGTGTCATGGTGTATATGAAATTCCATGTAGGGTCTGTCCACATACATATATAGGACAGACTAATCGTAGAATAAATATTAGAAAGGAAGAACACATTCTGGCAGTGAGAGAAAAATCCAATTCATCACCTATTTATTCTCATATAAAATTAACAAATCATGATATCAATTTTGAAAAAACAAATATTTTAGCAAAAATTGAACAATATGACCAGAGATTGCTAAGAGAAGCTATAGAGATTTTTAAAAGGCCCAAGAGCATAAATGAAAGGTGTGAATTAAAGAAGATTAACAACATTTGGAAGAAGCTATTGGAAGAGAAAATAAATTTTAAAACTTCTCAACCAATAGAATTTAATTATGAAGAGAAAGAAAATGATAAAAACAGTTTTAAATCTCACGTGCATTCATATGATTTGAGAAAGAGGATGGTCTGAGGAAGGTACTTTATATTGTACTGAAATGTCAGCATTTAGCTTTTTTACTACACGGAATATCCCTCAAATAGTAATAATAATATGACATCTTTTATCCGTGAAAATATTAGAATTAATATATATATATCTTGTACCAGACACTTAATCTATTCTGACACAGAATTTATATCAGTATATTTGTACAAAAGATGGGATGATTGTGTTAAGAGGATTATTGAGTGTTATAGTAGTAAGGAATGGGATAGAAGAGTAAATTTATTAATAAAGACTAGGGAGTTAGAGAGATGGAGAAATAGTATGGAGAGTAAAAAGAGTTTAAATATATATAGAAATAAACAGAATATTAGGTGTAAGTTAATATATAATAATAGTAAGGAAAGTAGTTTATTGTTTAAGGCTTGAACAGGATCTTTAGCTAAAAAAGAATATACATGTAAATGGAAAAATATGGGTGATTTATTTTGTAAATTATGTAAGGACGGAATAGAAAATATTAGGCATTTGTTAATTGAATGTAAATGTTTGAAAACAGAAAGGGTACATATAATGAAGTTGTGAAAAAATAAATATGAAAAGAGTGATTATACAGAAAGTGAATTATTGGTTTTTATGCTGGGTTTGGGAAAAGATAAGGGGGATTTAGATATAAAGGTTATAGAGTTGACAAAGATTATGTTGGGGAAATAGGATAGAGCAGATTATGGGTAAATTTACAGTGGGGAATGTAAAATAAAGTGGCTAACATGTTTATCTGGGCATAATTGCTGAGATATTCTTGACTTCGTTTAAGGATAAGCCATAGTACATCACATCACATCACATGAAAAATTTATTTATTGTGATCAGAATGGGTGATGATGATGGTTTGCGCCAACTAAACTCAGGAAGAAACAAGAGATCTTAAAATTGTTTAGACAATTGAGAATCAAAGCACAAAGACAAACGTCAGCCAAATTAAGTTTAAACATATTTAAAAAATTTTATTTGTGAGAAAATAAATTGTGAAGTATCAGTTTAAGACACAATAAATAGGGTTAACTCAGGCATGTATCAGAAGGACTAAATGCACAGCTCTGGCAGACCGACTGATCCTCTAATAAATGAATTATAAAAGGGAGGAAGCAAATTTCATTCAGCAGAGGATTCACGTAAACATTGGTTTTCCCATTCAGATATTTAAACAATATATTCTTGAAATAAATCAATGAAACCAGCACTGGTGAGCTTTTGAGGCCCAAAGAAATGTGTCAGGACCATGAATGTCATATGTCAGTAGAAGCTGCACCTATTGTTACATTTAAAATAAAGATGATTGATTTACCTCAAGAACAATCGAAAAATATGATTGAAAATGAAAGGAAAACAATTAAAATTGGCGAATCCCAACCAAACGATTGGCAAAAACTACTCTAAAAATAATAATTAAAGGTCTCAATAGGAGACAAGTAAATCATTAGAAAACCAGTTATGTCTGCCCCAGCAATTAAAGAAAATGAATTACAAAAAAATTATAATTAAGAAATAAATTTATGATACAAGTTCTGAGTACATGCTCTGATGAATTTTAAGCTATATGTAAATACAAAATAAATCTATCGGAGAGTGCACATGAGTACGAAAATATTAAAGCTTTAAATACCTTAGCAGCAAAAGTCTCTCTCACCTGTAATTTACGAAAGGGATAAATATTGCCTTCCTGCTGGTGACTTATAAAATTACAAAGCAAAAACCATTATAGTTTCCACTTTCAGAGATATAAGAAATGAAGACTATGAAAATAAAGTCACCAGCCAAAAGATTTGGTGGTTTGCAAAAGCGCAAACACAGTATTTAAAATTAATTATGGACTACTAAAATAATTACAGGTAAGCATTCAAAATATACATGACTGCTAAAGCATTTAGTAAAAGTTAGGCATAAAAAAAGAAAAACTCACTCATAACTCTCCAATAAACAAAATTGAAAGCAACTTGGAATCTTAAAACTAAGATTCCAAGACACATGGCAAAATATAAGAAATCACAACAAATATTACATATGATGTTAAATATTGCTTATGAATACAGATTTATAATTAGATTGAGCAGAGATTTAATGAAAAGAAATTTACCCTGGGAAGAATAAAAAAAATATTACCTTATGGTAATGTACTGTTCAAGTAGAGTGCACACTATTATTCTAGTTCATTTTCAGGTTCTTTGACAATGGCAAGGTAGATGTAAAGAGGATCTGGCTCCTTCTAGAGGTTTATGGCATTACTGGAGCAGATTTGGAAGTTAAGAATCCATCCTTTGTTAAGTTAGCATGCCATTCTGATGATGACAACATGTACAGTATTTGACATCTTGTTGCAAGCAAAAGGATTTAACAACAGCAAATTTCCTTGAAGAATTTAAATGTCCGAACTGCTGTCAAAACTCTGGATCACAACAGGCTGCAGTCCAAGTGCATATAAGAATATGAACTTTCACTTGAGAAACCGCTTGTCTAGTTAAGAATAATTAATAACTAACTCTCCAAATTTTCAGGGCTATTTATACCTTGCTCCATTTCCCACAACTTTCCTTATTGTTGAATTCTACACCTAAGGCAGGGCAAATATTAATCTCCAGCTCAATCTAATCTAAGAATTCTACCCAGGGATTATTGAAATGAAAACAACACAACACAATTAAATCTCTGCTTTTTAGAATGAGCTTTAAAATGATTAATACAAAAGCAACAAGAATGTAATTAGCAAGCTTGCCTGTTTTTTAAATCAAATTGCTTTAAAATAAAAACAAGCAGTATAAAAAAACTATTTCAAAACAATTTTATATACATTAAAACGATCTATAAATGAGTAGGTGTTTTAATACACATACTCTTTTTAATAATTAGAATCTTCTTTTCTTTTAACTTTAGAAACTTAATGAAATTAAAAGTTTTTTTAATTTTGGCAGTAAAACCTTTGAATCGGAAGTCAACTGGTTCAATATATATATATATAATCAAAACTACCTCAGATCCAAATTCATCCAGACCAGCATAAAAATAATATTAAAATACTACCAAAGGTTTCACTGCTACAAGCAGACTTCTCAAGTGTAAAGAACTACAAAAACTACACAATATATATACTATTAAAAACTACCCACAAATCCATTCACTTCCCATCCACCCTTAATATTAAAAGAACTCTTAAATAAGTTAATTGCTTCAGAATAATAAATTTTCAATAATAAAGAATCTTTAATTCTACTTTTGATTTCATTTCTCTCAAAGAAGACAACCTTAGCTTCATCAAAATCAATAGTGTGGCCTGTATCTTTTTCATGGACATACAAAGCAGAACTAAGATATTTATTTTTAACTCTACTTTTATGAACCTTTATTCTTTCATTTAAACTTAAACTACTCTGACCTATGTAAAATTTCTTACAAATAAATAAGGGATAAAATATACTACACCAGGAATAGTCTTTCTATCAAAAATTTCTTTTGTATTATTTAATAAATTATTCAATGTAACACCCCTTTTCTGAGCAATTTTTTTTATTTCCAAACAATTTACTATTTCTACATACAATTTTATAAGCAGATACTTTATGAGATACAGACTGATAGCTATCAAGTTTAATTATAGCTATCAGTCTGTATCTCATAAAGTAGCTGCTTTAAGGAATTATTGTCATAGGAATAATAAATTAAATAATTCTAGTGGGGTAGCTTTGTTTCAGAAATATCAATTTTATAAATATTACTTGAGGATTGGTTACTCTGATAAATTTGTTAAAAGTATTTTATTTAATAGTAATATTTGTAAGGATGTAAAGATTAAAGTAAAATATGATTTTATTTCTTTGCCATTTAAATTGTCTTCTTATAAAATTGTATGTAGAAATAGTAAATTGTTTGGAAATAAGAAAATTGCTTGGAAAAGGGGTGTTACATTGAATAATTTATTAAATAATACAAAAGAAATTTTTGATAGAAAGACTATTTCTGGTATAGTATATTTTATCCCTTGTTTATTGTAAGAAAGTTTACATAGGCCAGAGTAGTTTAAGTTTAAATGAAAGAATAAGGTTCATAAAAGTAGAGTTAAAAATAGATATCTTAGTTCTGCTTTGTATGTCCATGAAAAAGATACAGGCCACACTATTGATTTTGATAAAGCTAAGGTTGTCTTCTTTGAGGGACATGAAATCAAAAGAAGAATTAATCAATCTTTATTATTGAAAATTTATTATTCTGAAGCAATTAATTTATTTAAGAGTTCTTTTAACATTAAGGGTGGATGGGAAGTGAATGGATTTGTGGGTAATGCTTAATATTATATATATTGTGTAGTTTTTGTAGTTCTTTACACTTGAGAAGTCTGCTTGTAGCAGTGAAACCTTTGGTAGTATTTTAATATTATTTTTATGTTGGTCTGGATGAATTTTGGATTTGGGGTAATTTTAATTATATATTGACTAGTTTAGCTTTATGCTTGTAATGTTTATATATATATATATATGCACACTATATTATTGTGTGACATACAACAAACCTGTTATAATGTATATAAGCTATAAATGTCCATCAATTTAAAGTACATCTATTTTTACATTTTTATTCATTGTGCCAATACTAAAAAGTTAAAAATAGAGATAATTTTTTTTAATAAATGCTTTTACTTAATGTGTAGTAAAAGAAAAATAATTGTTTCTTCAATCAAATCGGGGTTATTAGATTTAACTTGAAATAAAAGCATGGGAGATCCAGAGATTAATTAAGACATCCCTATTTTTTATAACAAGGAATTGACTTAATTATTTTCTGAACCCCATGCTTTTATTTCAAGTTAAATCTAAAAATCCCAAATTGATATTCAAAAACAATTATTTTTTTTACTTTTTAGTATATTGTAAATAAAAGCATTTAATGTCAAAGGAATATAGAGAGATGCATGTTAGGAATAACAAGAAGAGATTGAAAAATGAAGTGTTACTGACATCATTGAAGAAATTAAGAGACTGAAGTGAAGTTAGGCCAAAACATATTTCAGAAGAAATGATAATAGATGGGCAGTTGAAATGTTAAATGAAATTCCAAAAGGTTGTAAAAGATCTAGAAAGAGACCACATGTTAGATAGATGGATGAAGTAAGGACATATGCAGGGATGATATAGAGAAGATAGGTTAGTGATGGATTGAACTTGGAAAAACATCCTGCAGTAGATTGACAATGGTTGAAAATAATGATGATTATGATGAATATAATTTTTATCTCTATTATTATATTTTAATGTGAGTGCCTTAACTTCAATTACTTTCAGAGCTTTAGAGACATGCTTCAGTTTTTTAAATTTTAAATTTGCATTTCCCCCCCCCCCTCTGCTGAAACTTTTGCAAAGCTTTTTGTTTTTCATGTATATTGCACCAGTCGAAAAATGTCCACCTCCTAAACTGCAAGTCGGATCCAAACTCAGCTGATCCAAACTGAATTCAAACCCAACTCACCAGCTCAGATCAATGGATGATCTAAATCAACGGCACAGTGCTATGCGCCAAGGAACTAGCTCAATGGTTAGTGAGGATTAGAGACCCCTAAACTGACACTAATATCGAATAATAAATTAACTAAAGATAATTTTAAATCAAATCATATGTGTATGTTTAGGTTGCCAACACAGACAGTGAGCATTAACATTAAAATAATTATGAATAAAAAACTTAAGAAACCAAGTGTTTTAATAAACTATTTTAATAATAATAGTAATGGTTTTGTTCAAATTTAAATGATGATTATATTGATCACCTCTAGCTTTAAACAGAGTTTATAATTATAATAAGAATGACAGTTCCTATTATATGCCAATGAGTATTCACAATATTTGAAAGTCTATATGTCTATGCCCCCAACAAGAAAATGAAGGCAGATAAAGGTATTCAATTATAAAGGAAATTATGATTCTTATTTTATACAGAAGAATGTGAGATTTATTTTCACATTCGCAAATCCATTCATGAAGAGCAAGATACATATTTAGGGCATAACTTTAACCTTTATTAGAAAACCTATTTGATTTGAGATAACTGAGAATTTGTTTGACTTTAATTGAAATCACTTCATCACAAATTACGAGTGCAAGAGTGGGCTTTACTGGAATAGGGAGGTAACAGTGCTGACAAATTATGAGCTATAAATGAAAAGGAAAGATAATCGCTGGTCGGTGGTTTAAGTAGTATGGCGCTTGTGTAACACAAGTCTTACTGCCCTTTAAGTAGACGGGGAACATGGTGAAAGCCAGGCTGAGATATAACTACGAACCTTTGGTGTTCTGAATATAATATAAGTGGAGGAGGAAGTGCTTTCTTCCTCTATAATTAAAATATCAGTAATATCACCACCGACAAGCCTATGGAGTGGAAAGATTGCCCTACGTCAGCAACGTTCGAAGGTGATAACTTGATAGTCACCATTTGAATAATAAAACCTAATTTATTATAGAATGCTCTACATGATGACTTGATTAAATTAATTAAAGCCAAATGAGCTTTTAACTAACATTATTGAAAGCATTTATAAAATTATATTAGTTATGTCCCAAACATCGTGCCCTTCCTGAATCTTAATAGAAAGTAACAGAAATTGAATTAGAATATATTTATTTGATTCCTTTATCGGCCCTTTTGCAAAAAAAAAAAAACATGTTAACATTATATATGAATAAATACACATTGGTGAATATGAGAAAATAGCTGGAACATAGATTAGAAATGGAGTTAATAATTTAATATTAGCCAGTTATAAAAATAGTAAACATTAAATAATTTCTTTCAACTCAATGATTAATAGAACGTATAAATTTAGTTCTAACAAACGAGAATTATGATTAGACTTAATATTATATTATTTGCATAAAGCAAATGGAACAAAGGAGCTCATCGAGTTGAAGGATTATTGGCATATAATTAAAAATAAACAACATTAATAAATCACCTGATAAATATATATAATATAGTAAATGAACCACCATCGTAAGAAAGAAAAATTAAATCTAAGGACTAGAGATTGAGAGAAAATAAGTTTTGTACAGATTTACATTAAAGAATGAAAAGAGCTCTTAAAGGGAGTGTAAAGTAAAGTTCAAAACTGGCCAGAAATTTACGGTTCATTATGGAAATATATTACAATTTCTTCTGGGGCTGGTTCCTTAGTTTACACATCCGAGTTGGTAAAACATAAGCATGCATTTGGTCGATTACTTGAACAGCATTTTATTGATTTTTCATGATTTTGGCAGCTGATTGGTCCGGAAAGGATTTAGCAGCTTCATTGAAGATTTTCAGGAGATTTCAGGAACCGTAGCAAGACTACTTATGTTTAGGCCCTCACCATGCTAGGAACACTATTTGAATTCATGATTTTAAGACATACAGAATTTAATGGCACTTCTCTACAACAAAGATGGCTTCTCTTACCTCTCCAAACTTTTCAGAGCTATATATACTGTCCTCTGATGCCTTCAGGCTAGTGCTTTTTTCATTATCAATGTTACAATCTACTAGTTGTTTTTATATACATTCCTTCGATAAGGCTTTCAAACTCATTAACTTGCATTCATTTTATAATTAGAAAATGAATTCTTAAAATCAGAAGAATGATTTTAATTAGGAAATCCTTACATTTTAAATATTTATCTTTTTTTTCTAATTAATAAAACTTTACCCATTGTTTTGGAAAGGGAAAATCTGAAAGCTTATCGATAGAATGTAGCTTTTAATCACTAAAATTTTAACAAATTATTTAAAAGTAAAATCAAAACATTCCCGACGCAATGAAACTTTCGAACAATTATATATATTTAAATATTTATAAATATATATGCACAATTCACACAGTTGTAATATATATAAATTCATGAATAATTTTATCATGAATTTATTAATAGCATCAATTAGTTTAAACTCAAACGAATTAATTTTAACACACATTTATGTAATAGTTTTTCTTTATGGAAATTAACGTGGATTGAATGTATAAAGCCCCATTGCATCGGAAATTTAAGGTTAGTACTAGGGCTTGAAGTGGGCTTATGGCTAGATGTCATGAAGCTGGATCGAACTCAGATCCGACTGCTTCAATATTTACTTTCTAATATTTTAAATATAAAAAAATCAATAGATGGCTTGGAAATCCAAGAGGTGGTCCAACAAATGATCGCAAGCTCTGCCAATGATGGATAACCATTATATATTTTGCAATCTCAAACCTTGCATGTTCATTTTGAGCAAATATTACAGTCATCAAGAAAATATTATAGTAGTGTAAAAACTTCATTTTTTGGAAAGTTTATGATTATATTAGTAACCTAATTATATAATAATTATTAAAAATAAAAAGTAAGTGCATTTATATATTCATTTTCTCCAGAAAATTTTATTTTTAAATAGAAAAGAATATTTTTTTTAAATATTGTTACTATAGAGATTATAATTGCAGAAAACCCAGCTGTCTACAAAATGAGGTCATATACCTGATTGGTATTATATTTAGCAATATCATAAAAATTACGAAAAAATTGTAAACCTTTAAAGCATAATTTGATAGATTTAGTAGTTATTAAAAATTTTGTTTATATTTTAAAATGAAATTTAAACAAGAAGATTTCATTCATTTTATAAATTGAATTGGCTCCATCTAAAATTTGATGATGTGACTACATTTTGTTTTGAATAAATATATTTTTTAAAATAATTCCAGAAATCAAATGTTATTTTTAAAAATTTATTTAATTTCTAAACAAAAATATCTATTGAATGAGATCCAAGTGTTTATATTCTGATAAATAATAAAGGTTTAATAACAAAATGAAAGTTGAAGGCTTAAATCAATTAAATCTAGTGAGAACAAAGAAAGCTGTCAGAAAAATAGTGAAAATTGGTAGGGTTAATCTTAATTCCATTTCATCTAATAATTTGTGAACTATTTGAAGACAAAACTAAAAACAATGCATATTTTATATGAAAAAGGCCAATTTATAATTAGTTTATTAGAATATAATTATTGCATTTCCCTGTAATGTTGTTATGAGATGCAAATTTTAATTATATATATAAATAAACCTGTTTTAAAAGTAATGCAATTTACAGACATCTCAGTGTCTAACATTACTGTAAGCTAGTGAGAGTATATACTTTTTATATTTTTATAAAACCCTATGATGATTATAAAATAAAAATGGAAACATCAAATATTTTGAAATGTAAATTAAAAAAAAAACATGGAAATGATAAATTTGCAAAAAAAAAGCTAGAAATATAGTACAAAAAAGAAGTATAAAATTTTTTTATCAGGACATCAACAATTAAAAAAAATTGGCTTCAATCATTTTTAATACAAATTACATGAAAAATATGTTAGAATAAACAATAGAGACTGTGAAGAAATTTAAAAAAGGCAACAGATCTTAAAAGAGGAGGGCTAAATCTTTAGGGTAACATGTAAAATGTACTTTTTTCACATAATAGATGTAACAATTACAAAAGAAAAATTGATTTTATGCATAAAAACTTGAAACATTAATATTTTTTAAAGATAAGGTCAGCCAATACAAGACTGACTTCCTCAATACTAATACTTTTGTATACCATTATTATTAGTATATGTTTTCACACATGTCTATTTTTCTTAAAAAAAAAACAAAAGCTTTTCAAATGTATAGAAGACTTTAAACCTAATGGTAAATAATAAGATATTAACTATTGAAAATGATAATGATAATCATACTATTCATTAGAAAAATTCCTATTTTAAAAAATATGTAGCTATTTTATTATCATTATAAAGTATTAGACTAATTATTCTTTTATATAATGATAATAATTATATAAATATTGTTATATATATAAAGTTCGCAAAACAAACAAACATCTGACTTGATTTTTTATCAATTTAAATAAGTATTGTATAAGTCATGTGATACTTGAGCAACAAAGTCACAGATTGAATATAACAATATTTGGTACTTACGTATTAGACTGTCTACAATGGGAGAATACAATACCTTTTCTCCAGTGGGGTATAAAATATAAAAAGAATATTAATTTCTCTACTTACACATTTTAAGGAAACAAATTTATCATTTTATGAACTCTATCCTAATATTTAATTTTGTTAAATTTTTAATCTTTATCAATTAAAAAAATTATTAAAAATTTAACCACTAAATATATAAAATATCATGTATACATACAATTGCTAATAAATCTAAATGCACTAAATATAAACATATTCTATTTATAATAAAAAAATTAAAATAATGATGTAAATATTTTGAATGAGGTTGACCTCATTCAAAATGATTTTTTTTTCATTTTAAAATTGTCTATTTTTAATATTTTGAGAAGGAATTCTATTATATTTGGTAATGAAAAAATAGCTTGGAAAAAAAGTTTAACATAAAAAAATAAATAAGAAACACTATTTCTAAAGATGTTTCTATTATTTCTTGTTTTCATAAAAAATTATATCATCATCATCATCATCAACCATTATCAGTCCACTGCAGAATGAAGATCTCTCCAAGCTCAATCCATCTTCTCCAATCTTTAGTTTTTTTCTCTACATCATTCCCACACACTTTCTTATTTCATCCATTCATCTCACATGTGGTCTCTTTCTGGATCTTTTACAATCTTTTGGAATCCTGTTTAAGATTTCAATTGTCCATCTATTATCATCTCTTCTAGCAATATTTCCAGCCCAACTCCACTTCAGTCTTTTAATTTTTTCAATGAGATCAGTTACACCTGTTTGTTCTTTTACCCATGTATTGCATTTTCAATCTCTTCTTGGTACTCCCAACATGCATCTCTCCATATTTCTTTGAGTGGTCTGAAGTCTCTGTATTGCTTTTCTATTAAGTGTCCAAGTCTCAGATCCATAAGTAAGAACTGGTAAAACACATTTATTAAAAATCTTTCCTTTTCAAACACATAGGCATATTTTCTTTTAGTATCAAGTTTTTTCTATCAAAAGCACAGCAACCAAAAAATTATATATAGATCAGAAAAGTTGGTATTTAAATGAAAAAGTTAAAGTTCATAAAAGTACATTAATTACAAACATTTTAATTCAATGCAGGCCATAGCATTTTATTGAGCAAGTTAAGATTATCTTTTTTAGAAAGAATAAAAAAAATAATTAAAGAGGTATTTTCTAATTAAATATTCTGATTCTAAAGCTATGAATTTATTAAAAAAAATTGTTAATAGTAAAAATGAATAGAATGTTAAGTTGAATTGATAAATTTGGATTGTGTTGTGATATTTTTACATTTCTTGGTACATATATAAATTGATAATGAATTTATAATCAGTTGCTAGTTAGTATTGTAATTTCAAATGGTATATGTTTGTGTATTTCTAACAAAATGAAGTTTACAGGTTTGTTTGAGATATGAATATATATATATATATATATATATATATATTCATATATATATAAAACTATAAATATTTTAATATTATGATATATATATATATATATATATATATCATAATATTAAAAGATATGATGAGTTTTAATTTGATATTTAGTCAATCACTTTTTATCAAAGTTATAAAAGCTTACCTCATAATTATATTCTAAATAACCTATAGTTGCTATTAAAAGTACATAGTGTAGTTTTTATTAATAGTCTGTTTTTTCAATATATAAGCTTTTTAAAATAATTAATTTTTAAACATTATGAATTAATTTTAAAAAATATCAACCAAGAGATAGAATCACTAATGGTTTGAATGATGAATACATAATGCAACCATATAACAAAATACATATAATTCATTTTATTTATATTAAAATGCAATTAAAAATAATAATTTCTAGGAAGGCATAATCATTTCCATTTAATAAACCAATATAATCCATATAAGTCATTTATAGGGGCCATTAAACTTAAATATTCAATGTTTGGAGTTGCTTTACCAAAATCAAATTAATGGTTGTAAAGTTTCATTTATTTGTTCTAAAAATATTAAATAAAAACATAATTTTAAAAATAAATATTTGTACAGAAAACATTTGAAAATAAATATAAATCTTTACCATTAATTATTACAGAAAGATATTTAATGTTTCAAATCTTATAACTAATATTTATGGAGGTATAATATTACTATCATTTATGTTCTTTATTACTTTTTACAATGCTTTTTATAAACCACTATTGACAGTTTCAATTGCCCCAAAAATCTTCAGACATTCTATTTAGATAGCTGGTCAATAAAAACCATCATAGTGGGTTGTAAAAAGCATTATAAAAAGTAATAAAGAACACAAATAATATTAATATTATATGGATTTGGCAATGCAATAAGAAAGATAAAGTTAGAATATTTCACAAAGAATATCTATGGAGATCCAAGCATATTGGTAAACTCAAGAGCTCAAAGTTCTTAAATCAATTGTATTTGAAGTCAAAAAACCACCATTTTATGAGCAATATTGGGTACTTATGTATTGGACCTGCTGCCTATGTTTGCAAATGGCAGAATGTATCCTTCTCCAGTGTAAGGGGAAGATGGTGTTTGCAATACCAGAATGCCATATTAAAAAATCACAACGACAATATTCTGCTGTCACAAATATCCTCCAACCCAGTGGAGAAAAGTATATTCTGACATTGTAGCAAATTTAGAGTTTTAGCTTCATTTTAAATAATTTCATTAAAGAATATATTTGTTTGATTATATAGATTAATTGTAAAGTTTAAGATTAACAGATGCGATTTATATAAAGGTTTTAAATATTCCTTTTTAAATTTGTTTATGAATCAGTTTCCATTTAGTAGATATAGATTTTATTTAATAAAATATGTTGCAAGATTGAAATGGTTTTGTAAATATTTAATTATAATAAAATGTATTAAAGGATGATAAGTACTGATACTATTAATAGTATTATTGTTTATTTTATTGATGTTAAATTTAATGGAGTTGATTTAAATTTTTTAATAAAGTTCTTCATCTTCCTTTTTGAGCTAAAAATATTTATTCAGAACTTATCCATAAAGGTCAGCATTATAAAGAATTTGGTTTTATTATTAAAAAATTCTACATAAAGTATTTTTATAATAAATAGAGAGATTTGAACTTGAGATTTTTAGTCTATATTTATCCTCCATCCATCTGTGAAAGATTATGACCTAGCCCAACTGATGAGTGCTGATTCAGCATGAAATACGTATATTGGGAATCATTTATCTTTTTCACATGCATGTGGTCATGTGTATTGTATACTTAAGATGGAGTGGAGGACGAATATAGACTGAAATCCTAAGTTCAAATACCTCTATTCACTACAGTAAACATTCAGTATACTGAATGAATAGGTTAAATACAATATTTAACCTTAATTATAATGATGTGTTATAAAATTAAGAAAAATTGAATAATGTTACATTATTTCTTTTATTCTGCTTATATTAATTATTTAAATAAATAAATAAATAAATAAATAAAATAATTGGTTAAATACGTCGGTGAGTGATTATTTATAATAGAAAAGAAGAGTTTGAAAGAGATAAGTCTAATAGTTTTGATCTTTTTTATAATCTTTGGTTTTGTTAGTAGGAGAATTAAAAGAAAAGATTTTGATGTGTAATCATTGTGTTAAGAATAAAGATTTAAGTTCTATTATTAAACTTCATAATTATCAACATATTATCCACAAAAAATAGCTTTAAGGAGCTTTTTTTAGTAGAATAAAAATTAAATAGTTCTAAAAGTATATGTAACTTTGCATCAAAGTAGATAAAAAAAGCTTTTATATATAGAGAATTGAAAATATTGAATAATTTTTTTAGTAGTTTTGTTAACCGATTTTTATTTTTACTAATTTGAAACTGTATGAAAACATTTTCCGAAAGAAATAGGAGATGAAGATTTAAATTAAAATTATTATTTTTTATCGTGAAATAGATTTTTTATAGGATTTGATTATTGTAAGGGAATAACTTATTTAGATTAAATGTTAATTAATTAAGTAGAAACAGGAGAGAATAATATTTATAGCATCATTGTCAACCATTATCATTCCACTGCAGGATGAAGGTCTCTCCAAGTTCAATCCATCTCCTCCGAACTTTAGCTTCTCTTCTCCACATCACCCCTGCACACTTTCTTATTTCATCCATCCATCTCACATGTGGTTTCTTTCTGAAAATCTCTTGGAATCCAGTTTAAGAGTTCAATTATCCATCTATTATCATCTCTTTTAGAAATATGTCTAACCCATCTCCACTTTTGTCTTTTAATTCTTTCAACGATGTCACTAGCACCTGTTTGTTCTCTTGCCCATGTATTGTATTTTAGATCTGTTCTTGTTATCCTACCCATACTTTTTTAAGTGGTCTGAATTCTCTGCATTGCTCTTCTATTAAGTGCCCAAGTCTCAGATCTATAAGTAAGAACTGGTAAAACACATTTATTAAAAACTGTACTTTTCAAACACATAGGCATATTCCCTTTCAATATTAAATTATTTTTACCAAAAGCACTCCAACCTAGTTTAATTCTATGATTAATTTCATCCATTATGTTTTTTCTAACTCATCATAAATCTTTTTTTCTCATCTTTTGAGGAAATTCATTGAACATTACTTAAGTCTTTTTAACAATTATCTTTAGTTCTATATTCTTACTTTCATCTGATAACTCTTGCAACATTTCCTGAAACTCTGAAGCATTATTTGCAAAAACAACTACCTTAACTGCAAAATCTAATCTCTTTTCACACCATTTTACAAAATTTGTGATATTCAAATTTTTTAATGCATCATTTTTATATATCTTCAACTTCTTCTTTTCTTTATAAATTCTCTAGTCTCAATAAAAATTTTATTGATTAAGTGCTGCTTGTTTTTATCAACTACCTTTGTTGCAGTTTTTAAAAATGTATCAGTTATTTTTCTATTAATTTCATTCAAATCAGAATCATGTTCAAAATCTACTAATACTTGAAACTGATTTGCAAGTTATAATTTAAATTTAGTAGAATGTTTCTGAAGATTAGGAATATGAATGGTGAATATTCTTTTTCATAATAACTTTTGTCTCTTTAGTTTTGTATTAACACATAACTTATATCTTACTAATCGATGATCACTTTTTATGTTTAATTATGAAATTTTATGTGTTTCAGAGATTGAATTAATCAAAATTAACTATGAGCTTATATTTCTAAATTTTTAATTCTTTTATTTATTAATTAATTTCATTAACAAATTTCTGACAGTTTTTTTCTGACATCTTTATTTTTCATTTGTTCTGTGAATTATCAATGTGGGATTGATTTCATCACTGAGCTGCACTTTATAGGATTTGTAGATTATCCCTGGAAAATTATTTAATAATAAAATAAATTATGCACATATATTTTCTCTTTTTTTGCAGTCACTATGATTCTTTTGATCCCACTGCTAGAAACTTAATCGCATTTGCAATAATATTGAATATATGTGGGTAGACATCCACATGGTTCTTGTAGAATATATTTGAATGGCATTTACTTTAATTTATTGATTCTAATTAGTTTATCAATGGACATTATACTCATGGTATTTGATGTGCCAGAAAATTGATTATGATTATTCCTTTTAATGTAGAATTGTTATTCCAGCTATTTTTAGCATATATATATATATATATATATATATATATATATATATATATATATATATATATAAATATATATATATATATATATATATATATAAAGTTTGATATCTGTATTCATTTCACAATATATGTATTCGTTTCACAATATATATATGAAGAGAATAAAAGAGCATATGCTTTTATATAATAGAATTCAAAAAGAGAATCAATCTGGAACAGATGTACATAAACCATCATCATCTGTTATATTTGATCATAATAAATCTTGTCAATATGGATTTAAATTTGATTATAAAAATATGAAAATTATTCAAATTGAACGTTGTCATAATAAACATAAAATAAAAGAAGCTATGTTGATTTCAAGAAATCGTCAAATGTTAATGAATCACCAGTCATCAAATGTTAAGATAACAGAATTGTGGGAAATCTGAATTGAACTATGGGTATTGTTAAAGGTTGTCTCATTTTGATTATTTAATGTTATATAGTTGAATAAAGACGACAAAGTGTATAGTCGAAAGTACTTCTAAAAAAATATAATTTATATAAATTGTACTGTATTTTGATATATATATTGATTTGTATATATATATTGTAATGAGCACATACACCATTACATTATATTTTTTTTATTAAACATGAAAAATAAAAGTTCGCAAATGAAAAAAAATTTTTTAAGAATTAAAAATTGAAAACTAAAAATCATCTAAACTCTAATATATAAAATCACATAGATGAAAAATTATTAAATGAAAACTTTATTAAAAAAAAAGAAAAAGTTTTTTAAAACTAAATATGAAAAAAAAGACTTGAAAAGATTTAAAGATAAAAAAAATTAATTAATGTTATTGAAAAATGAAAATGATTATTTTAATTAGTCCAAGTGAACTAGCCCTTGGGCATTTTATAATATATAATCAAAGGTCAGATAGGAGAGAAAAACAATGGGAACAGAATGGCCAATAAAAGAAATCACTCAGGAATCGGACCTCAGTGAAAAGACCATCACCATCATCATGATGTAATGTCCACTGGATCCAAAAGTCTACCATAAAAAGTGAGTGAAAATTAATTTAAGGAGAGATGTGTGATAGCAGTGGTGATATGTGTTAGTGTAGAATTGAAGGAGAAGGGATTGAAAAGATGCACTCTTCAATCCCTTCAGTTCTGCTAAAAAAATAAAGAGAAATGACCAATCATTTTCTACATTGAGGATCAGCTAAAGTAAAAGACCTCTGGATGAATCAATAAAATGGCCAACAGAATACCAATCTTTTTAGGACGGTGTGGGAATTCATGTTCAAATGGCAAGCAACGGATAAAGATGAACGTTTTAAAACCATAAGAACTTTATGAACATTTTCAAAACAATAACTCTAAGTATAAAATTTTTCCAGTATTTAAAATAATTGCAATAGAAATTTCTATCTGACCAAACGTAATCAGTTAATAATCATTTGATTGAATATACTATTTGTTTGTTAAATCATTTCCATTTTTTTATATTTTTATCAACATTTATTGTATAAATTACTTAAATGCATTAAATTTAAGTTGGGTATAGATGCTTGCATGGATTTGTTAATGGTTAATTATGTTTTTGTTTTCATATTTGATTAAAATATATAGACATTAGGTAAATAATGATACCTTATGGTGAGTATCTAAAATGTATTTATTTGGATGTCTTTTAAGTTATTGGTGTCAATGCAGCATCTTATGATGAATATCATTGGGTTTCTTGTAAATTTCCCTCTGCAATTCCATCAATGACTTTATATTTTGATCGTTTATGTTTATTTTGAAATGTTTTTAACTATGTAATCTATGTAGCCGATTTATACCCAACATTAAAAAAACACTTTTATAAAATTCATTTGCACGAAATTATATAAATGTTAAACTTAAGTTGGGCGTGAATGGCTATATAAATTTTTAAAGTTATATTAATTAATTAAGGGAGGGTTAATCTTAGGTTATTTGTTTCATAGTTGGATTGGGTCATTGGATTGGATATATATCGGTGTAATTAGTAAATGTAGTATGAGGTTCGCTATGGGCAGGATTGCATTATATGCCAGACACCCCTTTTTACCTATGGAAGGGGATAGTAAGATGGAAAATGCATTCCCTTTCTATGGAGTTTTTTTTAATTGTTCTTGCCAGACAGATGTAGCATTCCTGTCTGGATGAGAGTCAATGACTTCTCTAACCCTGCTGTTCATATGTACATTCCTGACAGTATGGTATTTTGTGCTGTCGTATTCATGCTACATTGAATACATCATATATATCAGATGGATTGATGTTGGTTTAACTGCGAACTTTTGGCCTAAGGTTAAATAAGGAATATAATATTTTCTTTTCAAATGAAATCTATGTAGTCTATTCATACTCGACACTTAAATAAAAATATTAAACTTATCTATGCGAACTTATAAGAGTTAAAACATAAATTAAATTCTAAAAAACCAAGTTAAAATGTAACCTAAATGATAAAGTAAAAGTTATACTAAGATAATTTTAAATCTTATATATGTTTAAATAAATGTTTGGGTGTTATTACTGGCAGTGGCTTCTATTATTTTTTAATATTGAAAATATTCTTAGATAAGAATTTATAAAATATAAATCTCTGCTGTTCCACAGAGCTAGTGGCATGGGCTGATGGTCTGAATAAAACATGTAAAAATTTTTTTTTAACTTACGTATCTGCCTACTATATAAATTTTCTAGGTTCAAGTAGCCTAGTGGCACTCTGTACAGCAGATATGGTAAGACTCCTTCTTTTTGGACGTTATAATATATATGTATATATTTATTTATGAATGCAGATAAAATACTGGGGATTATTATATATTATGCCCCAAGTTTGTTATTAGCTGGACAAAGATTAGCTCAGATTTTATAGTGTAACTTTTATTTTAATCCATTCACAAAGGATGAATGCTGTCTTTTGATAATACTTTTGGTGATGCTAGATTTATAACTCACCACATATTATTACTTATAATGTTTTCTGTTGTTAAAATGAATAGCTTGCATCACCATTATTAGACTTCTAATTGTATTAATAAGATGTTACAAGAGATTTTAGAATTTGGGGAAAATACCATTGCTTCATCTTTTGATTTTGTAGATAGAATTAAAACTATATAGTGATTAATGAAAATGATGTTATTGCTTCATTAGAAGTAACAGAAATGTAAGAGTTTATTGGTAAAATGGATTTCATAAAAATAATTGAACATGCATAAAAAAGTAAAGGTGTCGTAAATATGTGATAAAATTTATTATTGATTCTTTAAAATTTTTGGGTTATAACATTATTGCTTCTTTTGAAGGTGGATATTATAAAATGTCTGAAGGTCACCCTATGGGTCTCCTTGTTGTTGCACAGTTTGCAATTTCATTTTGTCTACATATGAGTTTTGTATTTTAAATATGTGTTCTTTTAAAATATTAAAATTTACAAAAGGTATGTGAATGATATTTTGTTTGCAAAAATACCAATGCTACAAATTTTCTTGTAGAGGAGTTAAATAATTTGAATGGCTTTAAATGGTCTATTGAAAAGGAACAGAACAAAAGTATTAAGTATTTGGATTTAATTATTACAAGAGATAATAGTCTGTTAAGTTATAAATCAATAATCAAACCATTGCAAAAAAGGGGATATGTAAATTGTAAATCAAAAGTATCAATTATGCATAAGATGGTAAGTTTTAGAATTTTTTTTGTTTTGTAAGGAAAAATTATGTTATTACCAATATGATAAATTAAAAAAATATTGCAATATTTGCTAAGGAATTGCTTGAAGTTGGTTATAAAATTGAACATATTAACAATACTTTATGTCAATTTAAAAGGAGTAATAATGATTTAAAGGAGTTGAAGATTGATAATAAAAAATGAATATCTATTACATTTATTTCAATTGCTCAAGTGAAATTTTTTGAGAATATATATAATAATGTGTTTAATGTTTCATTTTACGTTACAAATAATGTTAATAAATTAGTGAATAATGGAATGATATCTAGGATTAAGTATGAATGAATGGGTGACAGACATAGTTATAGCATTAACTATGATTATGTAAGATAGACAATTTATGTGCAAACATTGTATTTACATTATTATCATTATTTCTTTATTTCTTCCTTCTAAAGTAATAATTTGTACAACATACATATACTTACAGATATTAAAGAGAGTTCTTATAATATTAGTCACTTTCAACAATATATATAATAACAGAGTGAAACCCTCCCCCCTTTTAAAACTGACAATTTCCATACATAATATCTTGATTATAAATGTTAAATATAAACTCAAAATAAAGTTTAAACAGTCTTTCAAATATAAACTTACAAAACAAAATGGCTGTCATTTATTTCTTCTATCTGACAAATATTAAACAGTTCATATAGGATTATAATATGCTTTCACAAGCTCCATCTCTGTTATTTAAAATGAGAGTTGTTATACATCTTTACTAGAATTATTTGAAGTAGTATCCAGTATTCCAGGTTAGATTAATAGTTAGTTGGTGGTGTTCATTTATTTCTATTCACTAAACATAATGGATATTTGATAAGTCTGAATAAATAAAAATACAGTCTGATTGAATAAAAAAAGAAAAGTTGATTTTATATAAAACTTAGGTCTTTCTTAACACTCATTTCAGTTTGTTTTTTTAAAAAAAAAAAAGAAATAAATTTGCTTATCACTTTGATTGCTTGAATAATTTTCATTTATTGAAATGAATAATAGATTGTTCATTTTATTGTATTAGGGCAACAGCTACTATATCTATTTGAGGTTGGAGGCAAACATAGGATTTTTTTAGATTCCTAGTTAATAATTAATTCAGATAGTTGTTCAATTAATACTCATTAAAGATTATACAGACACTTCTATCTAAAATGCAATAGAAAATTTACATACAAATAATATTTATGAGTCAAAATCTTCCATGAATTAGAAAGTCATTTATTTAATATATGAATAATAAAAGCAATACATGTTGAAAAATATATAAGATGACTAAACTTGGTCTAGTTTCAATGCATGTTACATTCAACTCATTTGCAAAGGAAGAGATATAGTCTTAGAGTAATTTTCTAGAAAATTAAATAATTATATGATATAGGAAAAATAAAAATTAATGCTGCAGTAGAAAGGTTCCATTAAAATAGTGATAGTTTACAGGGTTGGAACCACATTTTAAAAGTTTATTTTGGTTGTATAATTTGTTAAATATAGATGCTGGCATACAAAGGAGCTTTTTGAATTATAAGAACTGTTAAATGGCATAATGTTGGATAAGAGTTTCATTATGAATACATTTTCTTAATTAAAAAATGTGTAAAAACATTGAAGTCATTATCCCCAACATGCTTTATTCTTGCTCTTCTGGTTTTTCTATGTATTCTTAGTGCTTTATTTTCTTATATCATTTTCAACTTTCTTACACACTTCAACAATACTATTTTTATATATAAACTTTATTGTTACAGTTTCGACTACCTTGCAGTCATTATCTGAACGACAATATCAAAATATATAATTATACAATTAATACATTTTATACACATATTTATATACATAATTAAAGACACAATTAAACTTACACTTTAACCTGATGATGACTGCATGACAATCAAAACTGTAAGAATAAAGGTTTGATATAAAAAAAATATAGTATTGTTGAAGTGTTAAAGAAATTTGGAAATGGTATGATATATAAATATAGAAATCAATACACCTGGGTCTCATTTTATGTGGATTATATTAAAGCGATTTTGAAGTTATGCGATTCATGTTTCTTCTTAATATCTTTCATATTTCACTATATTTATTAGATATCAAGAAATTTAAATTATTAATAACTTATTTTGACTTGAAATACTTTTTTTTTCAAAAATATAACGTTATATTAGCAGCTAACATGAATATGGCCTGAAGATGTATTTAGAATCTTAGCTTCTATGTAAATAACTACTTATACTAATGAGTAAATAATAATAATAGATTTATACTTAAGTATAAAATTATCAGAATAAATATTCAAAAATTTTAAACTTTTAAAACATATTTTGTTAGATATTAACAGAAATAAAATTTTTTTTAGATTTTTAAAATAAATAATAATGAAGATTTTATTGATTTTATAAACCGAAAATAATCTTTCTAATGATAATGTATAATTTTTTTGTTTTGATTGCAGTCTCATTTTTTAAATATAGAAACAGAAAATCATTAACACAGCTGAAGACTGAAAGTGGCGCTAATTGTACACATGTCATGAATCTGATTTCTTACTAGTTCACAAATGAACACATATTGTAAATAGCAGTAATGATTAAAATATGTATAAAAAAATGTAAAATTAAATACTGTAGTTAATAAAAAAAGTAAAAAAAAAATTGTCTTGCATTAATTTTTTTATTAGTCATACTTTATTTCCTTATTTTTTTAATGCGAATTTTAAAGTAATTTTTTCTTATTGCTTTGCTTTTATGGACCTTCTGAAAATTACTGGAACATATCACCCATTTTTCAAGATAAGTTACATTTATTTTTGTGTGATTTCTTTTGTGCATGTTTTCTGAGGAATCTATCTACTGCATAAAACAAGATCCAGGTGTACATAAGAAAAGGAAGAAGAAGAAAATTATATTGCTTTATGTTCTCTTGACAAAATGAAACTGCAGTTTAAAGAGAATCATTTAAATTCTGCAGAACATGACTAACCATGATAATTTTAAGTAGTGGATGAAGAACCCATTTTAAGAATTTATAGATCTGTCAGTGAATAGAATCATTAGTTAAAATGGTATGGAGTTTTTATTTAAATACAATGAAGTCACCATATTGACTATATTTTGCTTAAAGACTTTTGTTAATATGCTTTGATTCCATTAAAATACACATTACTGAATTGCAAATAGACAGTATTTTTTCAGCACATACACACACACACACACACATATATATATATAACACAGATGCCTATCTATGTGTATAGTAAGCATACATAAATTAAAATTATACTATAAACAAAATTTTAAAAAACCTGTAGCTGAGAAAGCATATTTACATATATATATTTTTATTACTTGCCCAGCCTTATTTATATTCCTTCAAAAAATGAAACTATTAAAAAATCTTAATGTACTTAATAATTATTTTTTTAATGAATAGCAAAATGCTCTCAAATATATTTTTTTCTTTAATAACTTGGAAGCCTAATAGTAGACTCATTCTCAGCAGATTATAACTTTTAATTATTTTGATGCTCTTAAATCCTTAATAACTTTAAAATCTATACAATTAACCCAACTTGCAATTGTCTATTTTAAATTCTTATTAAACTCTTCAAATTTTAATCTTTCTCAAACAATCCAGAAATATTTCACACTTCTTTCTCTTTTGTGCACAAATAAATTACTAGTTTAGAAAGATAATTTGCAATGTTTTAAAAATTTGTAAAACGTTTAGCTTTATAGTTAGAAAATATTTTATTGCACAAAATACTGAACAACATCAAAATTTGGAAAGTCTAAAAATAAGGGAATCATAAAATGTACACCTATCAGTGTAATAGAATGAACATATAATTGAAATAATATATATCAATGCATAATGGCTTTATTGAATTTCTCTCTGATGCTTTATGACAGTAAAATGTATTATCACTTTTAAGACAAGTATGAGACACCATCTTAAGAAAATGCAGACTAATAGACCCAGCCTAATAAATCTGTCATCGTCACTAATGTCATTTATAATAGCCAACTACTCTTTTAATAAATGTAAAATTCCTTTGTGTAGTCAGTTATAAGTTTTGATATGTTTCTTGATGAAAGATTTGTTGAAATAACACAAATATATAATTAAATTGATTTGAAAATATTTATTAGTTCAATGAAAGCATTCAGGTGAAAGATATTGTGAGGAGAGTATAATTATTTTTAAAAAAGCAATTCAAAGTTAAATTTATTTTAATATCCGTCCGCCAACTCATAGCAAAGTCTTAGAAATTGCTGTGATTTCAGTTATATAGAGAAGTATATTTTGCATTTAGGCATGGGAAATTCTATTAGTAATAGAAAAATCGTTGCAATAACATAGATATCAGGATTGGAGCAAAGTGTTAGCAGCATGCGAAGACAACAATATGATCCTATTTGATTTATACAACAAAAAAGAGAGATTGTATTTGTCTGTAGACATTATTTAACGATAGTCTAAATATTAGTAGGACGTAATTTCTGAATAGGTAGAAATTAAGATACACAAAGTTGAAGACTGATTGCAAAACATCAAAATCACTTGCTGCAATACTTAATGCTGCATGATCAGAAATATGTTGCATTCAACCTTAGAGAGCTGATATCCAAGATGTAACAGATGCTAAGAATGCCAGTGGTAGCTAAGCTAATTGAATTATATCTATGAAACAAATTGCGTTATATTTTAAAAAGGCTTGTGTTTATTCAATTGTCTAGATCTTGTCTAATACATACTTTTATAAGTAAATAAATGTATTTTGACAGCGATTTTAATCTCAGTAAAAAAAAAGGCACTTTATTAAGTCTTGAGATTTAATTTCTGCTTGGAATTAATTTGTCTGACATCTTTTTCTTTTTCCAACTTTATTTTTTTTTCATTTAATAAAAGAAGATATCATTACTGCTATTTTTGTTAGTACGGCAAAACAATCTTTTAATATTGCAATAGATTTGAATAGTAGTCGATTTAATTTTAAGGCCATTATTGTTTTATTTTGAAAACAAAGTCATTAACTATTTTCTGCTTCTTAAAGAAACTCAATTTACCTCAGTTAAATGGCTTATATAAAAATAACTTACATTCAAATAAAAACATTTAAACTTTTAAGCATGATGATTTAAATTAATGACATAGATTCTGGGAAACAATAATATTTGTGTTTACATACAAAAGAAAACATGAATTTTAACAAAAATATATTGAGGGTATATGCATGTGTATATATATTGTATCACTGTATCCAATGCTTAAATACCCCAATAAAAAGACATTGATCTATTATTAAGACCATATTTGCTTCGATAACAGATTTTTGATACTCTATTGGTTTATTTAAGAATCTGCTGTAATGATGTGCTGATGATAACTAATTAGCGGTCGGCATTAATGGTTTATAGCATATATATTGAAACAGACAGATCGAAGAATCGATCTTAGTTTCATGATTGTCATTTAAGAACGGTAATTCTAAATCACTATTTACCCACAATGAGACTTTTTCTATTCCAAGCCACATAGATTTTAAGTTATTTATTTTGTGTTTGTTTAAAAAGAATTTAATGTAAAGAATATGAGTATAAATGTCACAAATCATGGTGAATAATATTCGTGTGTGTGTGGCTTGTGGATTTATATTAGCTCAATTTAAAAGTTTCAATTGCGTGTATATTTTCTTTAAATTTTAATTTTGCAAATTATACAAAGTCATTTAAAAATGCTGATCAAAAGTCACATTCCTTTGATCAGTATTTTTAATCAAAATCTTACTTGAACAAATGTATAGAAGAATTAATTTGTACTTCGATAAATTAAGATAATGAATGTATATTTTTGTATTCACGAATTCCGATGTAATTGTTTTGTCAATTTAGAATCATGTATTAAATTTAAAAATAAATGAGAAACGTAGAACGCTTATCAAGAAAGGCAAATGCTATTGTATAGTCAAATTAGATATTGCTGGAGGCCGAAATCAAAGGAGGCGGAGTTATGAACAAAAACTAGGCAGAAAGGTCAACCGTAGCCATCTTAAATATAATATAGACACTCTAACTTTTGACTTGGTTGTGCTTGGATCTCAAGCTACAGCAAAGTAGTTGTTCCAGAGAAATCACTTCAACCGTTATTAAGAAGTTGCCCGGTAAACTGCAATCATGATGGGCTGAGTCCAAGAAGCTGATTCCTGTTCTGCCAATTTAAATCTTTCGTACCACTGATCTGTAATGTTTTCCGTGCTTCCAGTCTTCCAAATTCACACATTTAAATTAACCATGCCATTCTAAGAAATTCAAAATGTGCGCCTACGTTCTTCATACATATCACCGCAAGAAGAAAAGCTGGACGAAGAAAGAATGGTAACTTTTGTTACATGAACTTTTTAACTTTCCTCTCAGTAATAATTTTATATTTAATCTGTAAACCTAATTAATTGCATGTAAATTTCTTGTTTTCCATTTGAAAATGTTACACTAAAACCTGTCAGTAAATCTCTTCTCTAATATTTCTGTGCTCTAGTCTTTAGATGATAATTATTAATATTTGTGCCTCCTAATAATCCATTTGTGGATACATTTATATTTTTACTATTACTTATTTTACAAACAAAACGATGCCAATAATAATATTTCTCAACTCTAGTTAAAGTCAGTAAGGTTTATATCATAATATTTATTATATTCATTTTAAAAGTAGTTTTCTTTTATCGAACTAAAAATTGTCATTTATGTTGAGTTGAAAAATATTCAAGTATTTTTATTGTTTCTTTTACTTTGTCATGATATTTTAATCTATACTCCAAATCTCAAATACTTAAAATAGTCTAAAATTTTATTATAATCTTTTGTTATATATTATTACGGAGTAAGAATAATAATTTATTATTACCTTCCGAACAATCTGGGGAGTTATGGGTTTCAGAGTAAATTTAATTAATTATTACTTTTGCGATCGTTTGATTTCGCCATGTTTTATTGAATAGTTATATCGGACTGTTGCGTAGAAAATGTTACGGAGAGAAAGGGTTTTATATAATTTCGTTTTAAAATCCACTTCCGGTCACTCTTCCTCGATGTTACTGTGGCAATGCCTTTACCTTCGCTTAAGTTGGCGTCTCGTTTTACTACCACATGGAGAGAAAGAAATTCTTCTCCAGGTATCTCTTGGATCACCGGGTTCGAAAATGAGCCCGGCTGGTTGTAGTGTCTCGGATCTACTTGGGGGCATTAAGACTTGTCAAAGTACAAGCCGCCCGGTATTCCGCCAATGCACCGCAAGTTATTATTTGTAGTATACATTAATCCCTGCAACCATCAGTACATCAATATTATATATTATATTTTTATATAAAACCGCCTCCCATTTATCCGTATGCGCAATGGTTTGAATCTATTAAAATAAAACAACTTAATAAAAACTAGTAGATAAATATTTTAAGTGCTCCAATTATTCTGATTCTCATATCAACCTGGACAACCATTTAAACATATAAATATTGGCATGAGTTTGTTAATCAGTACAAACCGATTATTGATGACTAGCAGCAATTTATTATAAATACATATGAGAGTTTTACCGTACCTGTAAATAATATTATTCAATGCTTTCAATAATTTATTAAAAATTTGTCTAACCTAATTTTGTCTCTCTTGCATTATTACTCTCGAAATCTAGCCAATCACCTGCTGTCTGTATCGACAACTTAAATATATACATTAAATTATTAGCCGTACCAATATCCCGACTATAAGATATCTATGAAATAGCTGATTGTAGGTAATTTAGTCTGTGTTTTTCGATGAGCTAGTAAAGGGAGAACCCCGTACCATTGTAATGTTGTCATCGGTGGGTCATGCCAGGGTTTTGGGTTCGAATTTAGTTTGCATTTTGGAATTTATTCCTAGACATGGACTGGGTTCGAATTCGGATTACTGTGTGTGAATAGGCATGGTGATTTTTACCGGTACAATATATATACTTTTAAACCCAGACTTCCAAGTTCTCTTTAGTCATTCAGTTTATCTTATACAACAAATATACATGACCACATACATGTGAGAAAGATAAATGATCTCCAATATATGTATTTCATGCTGAACCAGCACTCATCACTTGGTCTAGATGATCATCTACCACACACATATATAATCAGTGCTCGGTTTATATTAAGATAGCAAATCTTCAAACTTTAATGGACAAGCTTAAATCTTATGTACTCTCCAACTAATCAGTCATCTAGCTTAAGTACATTAGATATACTTTTAGCAAATATTTAACAAAAGAATCACTTTTAAATAAATAAATAATTATTATTTTAAGTTTAGATGTAGACTTTAAATTTTAAGAAGTTCAAATCTAATTTAATTTACAAAGATGCTTGACAAAACTTTTTTTTAAAATTATTTGCTTTTTTCTATTTATGAGCCATGATCTTGCAATGTTTTTCAAGTTATAATTAACGTGTATTACTACAATTTAAACATTTTAACAGCTTATAAGATATATTTGACCCAAATGAATGTGTCAATAGGATTAGGTTCCAGAGATTAGGTTAGGGAGGTTCCATCGACCAACATAATATATATTGTAACAGTATTGAGAAACACGGGGTGAATCTAGAGTGATGGGAAAATTATCATCATCAATCTCAAGTCAAAGACTACTCTAATTTAAATTTAAGTATACAAAAATATAATGAATGTGCATGAATATGATAAGCCTGAGAGATCAGCAAAAACAAAGACTATCTATAAGTTCAGCATCATTACAGATGAATAATAATCATTCATCATCAAGAATGATAAAAAAATAAAAGCAATAGTCAAGCTTGTTACTGGATTTGAAAGAAATCTACTATAGACCAGACTAAATATTTAATTCTTGCCAAAGGCAAACTAAGTGGAGCAGCACAACATGATAATTTGAATGCACAGACTTAGGTATTATTTCATCAGAATATAGCAATTAAAAAAAATAATGCTACAGACACATGCTGATCATCATCAATGTGCTGGCTATTTAATACCATTAATATATGGGCCAATTATAAAATTAATTCTAATTAATACTAAAATAGAATTTAGTGCATAGACTTTAAGAATATATCTTTGCACCATCCAACACTAGAGAAGTAATGATATGATCAACTGCAAGTCCATAACACTGAACATAAACCCTAATCTATATAACTGACTACTATGCACAAATCCAGCTCAGTGAGCAAAAACCCTATAACTACTACTGTGAACAAGAGATAATACTAACTTATAATGTTTTAAACCTAATCTAGGATTAAATAAATTCACTGGAACAGCTTAATGAAATATAAATTTTGTAATCAGAAATAGTAATAATAAAATGAAATTAAGGTTTGTTAAGTAGACTTTAAATTCCAAATTCTGATTTTGATTAGAATAATACAAAAAAATATGTTATTACATTGTAATTTACATATATCTCAATAGGTTTACTTAAAACACACATATATAAGCACTCAGATATGTTGTATAGTAATTTAAAATTAACATATTTGAATTATCATATGCCAATTATAAAAATACATTTTTATAATACATAATATTTAATTTTAACATATATGTGGTTGATGACTGGTTTTAATATAAACGGATCCAGTCCATAATTTAAAAGGTTAAAGAAAAGTTTTTGAAAAATCCTGCATAAAAATTTCTTTTCCTTTTTAAAGTTACTTTTAATTGTAAATATCTTTAAAAAAGTTGCTAGAAAGTTCTAGTTTTTTTCTTTACAATATTTAATTAAACAAAACAGGAATAAATCTTTTATAAATAAATATCATTTATTTAAGCAAATTTATTTGCTTTGCAACTTGATAAATTAATGATTTAAACTGCAATGTATTTAAAATAATCATCATTATCAATAAATATTTTAGTCACCAAATGTACACATTTTCTATATATATGTCTGATAGTAAATATGTTTGTGCTTCTTTGAATATAGATTAATCAGTATACATATAAAATCATATCACAATAATAATTTCAGCCATTCAATTAGTAATGGACTCTCTTGTTTAATGGGATTGGTTACAGATAGCACAATTCTGATGTCAAGGATTACTTTTCCCATTATGAAGATTCTGACTAGGGTTAGTACCAGGCAGATATAGAGCAGATGAGTAAAGGACTCATCAGCTAAGTTGCACAGTTGACATTGGGGCTAAGCCTCTTGAAATCTCTTTTGGACACCAGAAATTGACTTGTAAGGAGTGATCAACTTGAGGATAAAATCAATATATTTTTACTCCAAATACCAATACTTGGCCTTTTGGTTGAGTAATCTGTTGTTCACTCCTAATGTGGTGAGCAAAGATATCCTGGTTGGGATGCTTGAGGTTGTATACTTGCCAGAAAGTTCTTTTCCCATCCAGCTAAATGTAGTTCATGTGCAGTTCTTTGCAAGCATGTCTCCAGAGCCCAGCCATGCAAACACTGGACAATGGAGGCAACATGTCCATGGGCTAGACTGAGACTGGAAGATTTAGTCCTGGCTGTTTCAGGCATATAGAGGTTAAAGCCACAATAGACTTCTGAAGATACAGAGCAGTGACCAAGTGCAGGCCAAGTCTATTCTGCTCTCTAGCTCTTTGAACCTTGGCAATGCTGATGACCACCACCCTGTCTTTCCAAATGATTTTGGTGCATTACGAGTTGATCAATGTCTCAAATCGCTTGGTGGGTCTGATGATCAGAAAAAGTAGCTGAGTTTAAGAAAGACTAACATGTTTAAAAGGGCTACATCGCCAATTGATGACAATGTTACTTTCAATAGTGACTCTACCATCTTCTTGGTTTTGGCCAAAAGAGATTCTGTATCTCATGGGTCATTGAAGGTTTAGACATAAAGATTGGAAACCCCAAAAATGTTGGAGCATTGCCGAAAAGATTGAAGGAAAAGATTTTCCTGATCTGATATTTCACACTGAAGATTTTGTTGATCTGGAAGTTGTCTGTTGGCAAATGTGTTAAATATATGTAGCAGTGTCGACAGATAAGACACATCAAGAAGGAAAACAGAAACATCATCAACAAAGGTGATGTGAAGAATAGTGGACTTCAAAGCTGGAATATATATACTGGGTTAATTGGCCTCCAACTCCTTCAGAAGCAGATTCATGTAGGTAATAAAGCAAAGAGTCTCCAAAGGAGAATCTTGGGGAATCGACACATGAGGTCTGAATTTCTCTAACAATTTGCCATCCAAAGAAGTGAAGATGGATCTATTAATCAACAAGCTGCCTATGATTCAGATGGAAAGGTCAGGTACTTGATAATCTTGCAGGATTTGAAGCAGTTTTGTGGGGGTTACCTTGTCAAAGGCTGAGGAAAAGACTTTTTGAATGTTGTTATAGTATTAGTTTTTTAGAGCTATCATTCATTAAATTTGGCTAAAGTTGTTTAAAACTGCTTGTATTATTATTTTGAAAAATACATAAAAGTGATTATTTTAAGTTCATTTCTTTACAAAAAAATACAACTAATCCCATTGTCTATTTTTCTTTAAGTTTCTTTATAGACAAGGAAAATGCATTTGTCATCTTAAATATAATTTCTCTGACGTAATATTGTTTTGATTGGAAACAGAAAATGATTTCCACTTTATTTTAATCAAGAAAGAAATTGATTGTTTTCTTTGATTTCAACTTCACAAAAAAACCTTCAGGTATCAGCTTACAATACTTATCATTTGGATAAGTATGAGAAAAATCTCACAGAAATTTGACCTAAATGATTATGCCATAGTATTATAGCATTCTATTGTAATCTTTTATTATTTTTTAAAAATACATTGCACAATTATATTCATACTATCATTATATTTTCATGTGTAATGGTAATCTTTATTTTTTTTAAAAAATAATTTGTGTAAGTAAATTTGTATTTTTGTTTTGTTTAATTTAATTTCCAATTTTTTTAGCCAGCTGTTGATTGTAGTATAATATGTAAAAATACACATAACCTATTTTATTTTATTTTGTTTACATAACGCACATTCTATTTCATTATTTTTATTTGAATAATAAAAAAAAACATACTGTAGCTACTTGTACTATTTATCGCTTGGTATTTTCAAGAATGAGCTCCTAAATTCCTCATATAGGAATAACTGCCGTTAAAACTTTGACAAATGATTACCCAGTAACTGTCCTTCAGCGTCTACTAAATGATTACTAGAATTTATTTAATATTTATTTAATCTATTTTTTTTTCTACTTATATCAATATCCCTTCCTCCGATCTGATAGAATGCATATATATATACTTTAAAAGAAAAAGAAAAATGATATTAGAAAGCACATTTGTTTTAGCACTGTTGCTTGAAAATTACTAAATTGTTATATAATACATAGGAGGTTTCGCTATCTCATACCGCTGATAAACTTGATCACCCACAAGTTGAAAAGATCAATAAACACCAACACACGTATTTCGTTCTAAACCCGCACTCGAACCCCCCTATATATATAAGTACAGGTATGAAATAGCCTGTACTGTAGAAAAAAATTCATATTTTAAACTGTTAGTTTTTGTGCACATTTTTCTTTCTTTTATATTACATTAAGGATAAATGCATATGACATATTTGAAAATTATTAAAAATATATTTTATAAGGAGTACTTATTAATTTTCCAAAGCTATAAAAATATATTTTATAAAAGTAATTTAAAATTATATTTTAAAAACAAATCCTTTTTATGTCTAATTCACCCATATTTATTGCTACTTTTCTGAGAAATGAACGACATAAACATATTTTTAGTAAATCAACTTCTTTTTACATGTATTTTTTACAGTTTCAAAATTTTATACTTATATTTACGTTCTACTTGTTCAACAATCTTTTTCAAAGTTCTAACTAAAACAAAACAATTATACACTAATTATTTACCAACTACTATGTAAATTAAAATTTTATGTAATTCGATCTAATAATTACTATCTGTTAAAGATATACACATATATATATATATATCATATTGTCTGATCATAACTAAAACTCTTAATAAACTATTATTAAAAATATTTAATTATTTTTTTACACATTTTATAAATATAGATACTCACATATATAGTTTATTAAAACTTTCTTAGAAACCACTCAAAGCTCTTAAAGACTAATAGCTCCTTGGGCAATTTTTAAGAATTAGAAGAATTTGCAGTGATAAATTTCTTCAACAAAATAACAAAGTTTTATATAATAAATTTATAAATGCAAGATACTCTAGAACATTATTGGATAATGCAAAAAAAAAGATTTTTAGAAGTTGAGGGAAAGGGTCTTTTTCTACATAAAAAAAGCAATCATTTAGATGTTTCATTATTATTAGTCCTTATTTTTAAACCTTCGGAGGTCATAGCCAAAAGAATTGCCGTGTAAGTCATATGTATATTTATGACAGATACATTTATTACTAGTATATATTAGAATGCCAATAAACTCCACATGAACATCATTTTTTATGCTTGCTTATAACTTATTAAACAGGCAAAACTCTCTATACAGTATTGCTACTCAGTGCAAGCCAGAGTAATCACTGGATGCCAGAAGGCTTGTGCATAAAATCCCCATCTAATGCCTACTCGTTCAATATCCCCAAACTAGTTTCTGGCTTGTGACCTTCATCAATGAGAAGCCTTGAATCTGAGAGTGCTGCACCTAGATCTTAGGGTCTAATGCAACCCTCCAGCAGCCACCTTTTATCTTTACTTAATTACAAAACTATGTGTCTTAAATTGAAAACATAATATTTCCAATCCAAGCTCATTAGCTTACATAGTCATATAGGTCTGAACTCATTTCAGTACTTATCCATTTTGGTGTCTTTGGTTCTTTAATAACCATAGTCACCACTATCCTATTAGGCAGGATTGGTTTTAAGCCAATAAATATCACATGATCACCATTTCTTATGTTTGCCTAATAGGATAGTGGTGACTGGATGAGTAGGCACTAAATGGGAATTTTGTGCACAAGCCATCTGGCATCCATTGATTACTCTGGCTTGCACTGAATGGCAATACTGTATGGAGAGTTTTGCTTTGTTTTAATATATTAGAATGTAAATAATATTTAAAAGCACGGTAAATTGTCAAGCATTGGTGGCCTAGCAGTTAGCATAGCTGCCTTACCAAGCAGCTGGCCCAAGATCATTTCTCGGCCAACATATTTGACATATGAAAAAAAAAGTTCTGTAAATTTGCAATTTATATAATAAAATACATGATTTTTTCATTTATTTTCAGTTACAATATATATATAGTACTATTTCTATCATCTAATATGTGTGTTGAATGTCTTTAGAAAAGTTTAATTTTTAGATAAATATTCCAAATGCATTCAACTGTTAGTAATATTAAGCAAACAGGTTAGTATATGCACCAACTGTTAGTAATATCACAGCAAACAAATGTTAGTAATATCACAGCAAACAGGTTAGTATATACACAATGTTTCGAGAGGTATTTTTCTTCCCTCTTCTTCAGGTGTTGCTGGCCTGACCAGTGACAGTATTAGCATTGGATTCAAACCTGGACCCTTAGAATCTTGATAATTGAATTTTAAGGTAAGCATTACCTTAAAATTCAATTATCATCATTCTAAGAGCCCAGGTTCGAATCCCATGCTAGTAGTGTCACTGGTCAGGCCAGCAACACCTGAAGAAGAGGGAAGAAAAATACCTCTCTAAACGTTGTTTATATACTAACCTGTTTGCTGTGATATTACTAACAGTTAGTGCATATACTAACCTGTTTGCTGTGATATTACTAACATTTGTTTGCTGTGATATTACTGACAGTTGGTGCATATACTAACCTGTTTGCTGTGATATTACTAACAGTTGAATGCATTTGGAATATTTAACTAAAAATTAAACTTTTCTAAAGACATTCAACACACATATTAGATGATGGAAATAGTCCAATATAAAAATACAGCTAGAACACCATCATCACAAACCTTCAGAATAACACCAATATATATATATATATATATATATATATATATATATATATATATATATATATATATATAATATCATGATGCATATTGCTAGCTGAACTAGATAGAAAACATTCAAATCACTACTCATAAAGTGGTGTGATGTGATATAGCTACTGAAGTCCATAATCTTTCAGCCAATATGCCCCCAAAATCTTGTTAGCCACTTTACCTTCCTTTTCCATTCACTGTTCTAAGTTTTTCCCATATTCTTCTCTATCATGCTTTATACCATTTCCACAACATCATCTTTGTCCCCTCCATAAAGACCAATAATGACCTACTTTCTGTATAATCACTTGGTTTATTTTTATTTTCCCACAGCTTCATTATTTGTACCCTTTCTGCTTGTAAGAATTTACATTCACTTAGAAGATGACTAATATTTTCCATGTCTTCCTTACATAACATGCAGGTGAAAACACCCACATTTCTCCATTCATGTGTATATTCACTTGTTGCTAAATATCTTGTTTGAGCCTTAAATAGTAAACTACTTTCCTTGCTGTTATCATAAATTAACTCACACTCAATATTCTGTTTACTCTTATATATATTTAAACACTTTTTTACTCTCCATATTAATTCTTCATATTTCCAGCTCCCTAATTTTTTTAATGCATCTATACTTCTGTCCCATTCTTTACCACCATAGCATTCAACAATTCTCCTAACACAATCATCCCATCTTTTATACAAGTATACTGACCTAAAGTCTTTATTCAAATCTTCTGCATTTCATATTATCTTTCTCAAATATCTTGATTATTTTTTTCAAATATCTTGTTGCCTGTCCGTTACTTGTAACCCAAATAAATATTATTTTGGCTATTTTCTTTCTATCCATAAATTGCAATTTACCAAACATTTTCAATTTGCTTTTTGCATCTCTCATATAAAAACTTGATCATCCCATTTTTCCTTGAATTGTATTCTTTGCCATCCACACATCTGCAGCTAATGCACGTCTTCCTACTTCTCTTTGTGTTTTTTCTAAGTAATATAACATCCACTTACTAACACATGACACATCTTACCATAAGTTAACACTGCTACTGCCACTCCCTTCCATATAATTCTTGCTACATCATATTTATTATATGAAAACACTGTTAATTTCTTTATCAGACCCTTTATTTTCATTGCTTCATTTATCAATTTTTTTCTTCCATTCATCCAAGCATTTCCTTTGATTTCTTAAGGTGATTCTCAAAATAGTTATACATATTCACCACATTTAACTTTATATCCCCCAATAAAAAAAATTCTCTTTTCTTTCCCAGCATTTATCTTCATTACTTTGATTTTTTTTTCACTAAATTTAATTCCTATTTCTTTACACACCCTTGCAGAAACCTTCAGCATAACTTTCATATTTTCCCTAATTTCTATGCATAAGAAGATATCATCAACACATAAAAAAACCTGACAATGTATACATTCCCTTGCCATCTATTATTGATATCTTTACCTGTTTTCCTAATCTTTCTTTTGCTCTCTCCAAATATAACAAAAATAGGTGACATAGGGCATCCTTCCCATAGTCTCACCCATTTTTTACTCTGACTAATTGTATATTTCCTACTTGATACATATTGTAATTATTTTAACATAATCTCTTAATAAGATCCACTAAACCTCCATTCATTGCCAAATTTACTAAATTTACCCATAATCTATTTCTGTTCACTCTATCAGATGACATCTCTATAATTATAAAGACCTTATATAACAGCCTACCTGTGTTCCTACTCATATCTATAAGTTGTGTGACTACAAATAAACTATTTCCTATATATCTATTCACTCTAAAACCTCAATATTATTTTCTTCTATCCATTTTGCCACTCTTCCAGACACCATATTATAATACCAAGACTACCACTGCCAGTCTATAATTGTTTATCTTTCTATGGTCATTATCTTTCCTTTAAATAATAGCCTCACTCTTGTATTATTTCAGTTATCTACAAATTCTATTTTCTGTGCCATCTAATTAAACATGATAATAGATTTAATTTTTGCCATATTTCCCAAATTCATCACCATCTCTGCTGCCATTCATCTAAACCTCTTGCCCTTCCATTTTTTAACTTCTTTCCTACCTCATTCAATTCATTTTTTGTAAAATTAATGTTTCCATTACTATGTGCTTTTATGTTTGTTAACATTCTGTCCAACATCTTTTCTATATCCATTACATACTTATTTAAGATTATCTCTAATTCTTCACTACAGCTCCATTCTTTTTCCTCATCATTTAAGAATATTATTTCTCTCTCCCCTAAATTTCATCTTTTAATATATTTTCAAAATTTTTTACTCCCATCTCTTCCACTTTTATTAATATCCTCCAATAATTTACTATTTAATTTCATTCCCTTTCTATAAATATCTATTTTAGCCAACTTCTTTTTATATTTAAATGGTTTTCCCATTTAATATTAACATCCTTTTCACTTTCTTTGTTTTTAATAGCACATTTATATTCTCGGCATGCTCATTTTTACTAATTTTCATTTTTCTATTCCTTTTTTCTTCTGAATAATCTCACCTAAAACCCTATTTGCCAGTTTTTCTACTTCACCACACCAGACCTTATATTCAGACCTAGCAATCTCTTCCATGATTTCTTATACATTTATTTTATATTATTTTAAACTTATTCTTATCATTCATTTTCCATCCATATCTTTCACTATCCTTTCTATGTTTATTATTATTTTCCATCACATTGCTAACCATTTCTATTATAAAGAAATTATGATCACTATTACATACTCCCTTCATTATCAAACACTTTAATTTTCTGTAGTTCATTCATTCCCTCATTCTCTAATAATACATAATGTATTGTGTGAAATATATTATTTCTAGACCATGTATATTGCCCTTCATAAATATTTGATAAATTTACAATGCTCAAATTCACTCACTGACAAAAATTTTTCAAAAACTGTTCATTCTTGTTATCTACATCATCAGTTTCTTCAATATACCCATTCATATTCCCTATAATCATTATTTTTCTCCCCTTTTTTGAAACTCTGTATATCCTTAACTAGGCATACATATATGCTACTGTTCCACTCCATTATAGTTTGATTATCTCCAGTGGCCATATACACTATAGGCGGCATCCATTCATGTCTTCCCACCCTTATCTCAAACTATAAATGTTTTTGGCACTTTACATTATTTAAATATTTTTTTGACATAACTCCTACACCACCATCCCTTTTTACTTTCTCTTTTCTATTTATATCATGTCACACCAAATCTTCCAGTGTAGGTTTTTCCTTTCCTTTTAGATGTATTTCCACTACTTGTAATACTTCAATCCCTTAGTTTTTAACTTTTTTGCTTAATTCCAGCCACTTTGCTGGTCTTCTATCACTTTTCATATTCAAATATCAAATTTTATCAATTTCTTCCATTCTTGCTATTCTTTTATAAATTATTTTAAACTCTTTTCTCTGTATTGCATTTGGTATTAACTTGTTTATCATTAGTTTTACAGATCCATTCCATCTCCACACCTACATTTGTATCTGAATCAGCTATGCTAATTCTGTCCATTCTTAACCTTCTTTTTGATATGTGTTAAATGGATTATGTCCTGTAGGGGAGGGGTCATATTGACCTTAGGTCAACATGGGTGTGACAAGAATCTCGGCCTCAGGGTGGCTTTTGAGCATTCAATCATCAGATATTTTCAATTGGATGGACAGTTGAAGAGTTGGAGTGTGGAGTAGATTGAAGCCTGTCCATTAAAGTATGAGGTTTGTCTATCTTAATATATATCTAAGCACTTATAGCATATATGTGTAGAGATGGTAATCTGGACCAACTGATGATTGCTGGTTTAGCATGAAATACGTTATTGATGATTATTTATCTTTTCAACATATATGTGTTCAAGTGTATTAGTGATATGAGATAGAGTAGTGAGCGGTGGGTTGTGTGAAAGTCTGTGCTCATATACCCTATATATTACATATATTGATATAGGTATATAATAAACCTGTATTTCAGTTATTAAAATTACAGTTTTGAAATTTTACATATATCTTATTCTTTTTTAGAGATGACCCCATTACACGTGCAATTTATAGGTTTAAACACTTAATGAACACTCCTTCTCTAAATACAAAATAAAACCTTTTGAAAAAAAGATAGAATGAATCGCTCTGTCTTTTTAGCCTAAGCGTATATATATAGGCAAATCTTAAACGTTTGCAAATGAGAGTGTGAAGATATTAAATAATCGCTTTTAATTCCTTTTACCATGTTTTAATGAATGATGCTTGCGAAATTTTTACAATTTATGATGCATCATTATTAGATGAAATATTAAGCACGTATTACGAGTTATTTACTTATATAGCGCTATGCTTTTAAACTGTAACAATAATTAGAGATCATTCCACTACGCATGCGTTTTAAAGATTTAAACACTTAATGAATACTCTACTTTCCAAGCACAAGATAAAGCCTTTTGAAAAAATAGAATGAATCATTCTATCTTTTCAAATCTTGTGTTTGGACAGAAGAGTATCATTAAGTGTTTAAATCTATAAAGCGCATGCGTAGAAGAGTGATCTCTAATTATTATTACTGTTTAAACACATAAAGCTATATAAAAAATAACTTGTTATATATACTTATTCTTTTTTGTTTAAAATCAATTTTGTTAATTTAAATTTGATCTATTACGATTTTATCAATACAATAAATTGAAAAATATTGGTTTCTAAAACTGATAATTCTATAATTATATTTATAAATTAGAAGTTTTAGAAATAACTTACATTGCATTCATTAGAATATTATATTAAGTGACTTTTGAATTACGGAATAGAGAAGTTTATAGAAATTACTTTATCTGAATATAAATAGTGCGCATAAACTGATCATTAGGTCTCTTTCTCTACTTTTATTAAAACATAAGCTCATATGTGTACTCCAGACTTGATGAAATGTTTGTGAACTTTCTGTTTGCTATATTGTGAGGGTCCCTAAAGACTAATCAAGCAGCGATAATAAATTAGACAGTATATGAAAAACAGGTATATAATAATGTTTATTAACATGAAATAAAGTAGAAGTTGAACTAGAAAACATTTAATCGAGTAACTTCACCAACATAATACTAATAATAAAGATAATAAGCATAATTACTATATTAATTCCTTATGTGTGGTATAACAAAGTTCTAAAATTTTACACTCTTTTCATAACCATTTCCCCAACTTTTGAGTGTCCATTCTTCTGCATTTGCAACTTAAAATTTTTCAGTCTTATTGCGGGCAGAAGTAACCCCCCTCCCCTTCATGTCTTTATATCAGTTTTTTTTAGCATACTAATATATATATACAGGTCTTTTCTTGTATTTATTTGCAGTACTCTCTTTATTAATTTCTTAGGGTGAGTTTAGGAAGTAATTATGTGTGAAAATAATCAATGCAAGCATATCAAATATATACACTTTATTTAAACTAATTATATATGTGCAACTGACAGATGTAATCTTTCAATTTAACAGGCAGCCAGCAGATTCATCGAACTCTAAGAGTTATTCTCTCAGCTTCATTTATTAAAGTAGTTAGACATTATTGTTGCTTACTTAGAGTGCCTTCATTACTGTCTGTCAATACTCTTAAATCTAGATCACTATCTGGATCATTTAATGATGGATCCCTTTTTCATTGCTTTATCTTCCAACATTTTATTTTGATTAATGTCTGGCAAAGTGTCTCATAATGATGGTGAAGATGATTAATATGTCTTTTTAATTTTTTCTCAATCTGTAATCTTATTAATCATACTTCCTTTTATAGCATTTCATTATTATATTCAAGCATCCAATTACATATTAGTAGATCATGTATAAATACATTTTCCCCTACCAAAATTTTTAGCTGGTTTTGATTTCCATCTCTTTTATTAGTAGTAGGTAATAGTTTAGTTAAATGAGTATGAAAAGAGCAACATATAAATAATTCTGCTGGAATCTTATTTGTCACAGTGTTAGGTATAAAGTGGTTATTGTACATCACTTCCACTATAAGCCTCTAATATATTCCTTATTTTCATTTTTTCATCAAGTTTTTTAAATGTTGTACAGCCTTTTCTGCAATTTAGTTACTTTCAGAATGACATAGTGAAGTAAGGATATGTTCAATTTCTTTATTCTACAAATACTACTTAACCTTTTGTGATGTGAAGTCTATACAATTGTCTGTCACATGCATATTGAATATTCCATTCAATGCCATTATTGTGTACTCTGTATTTGTACTATTCACCAACTTACATTCAATCCATTGCAAATAGGTATGTATCAATTTGAAGATAATATATTCATTGTATAGGACAGTATGGTATAAGTGAATGTGTGATCCAAAGAATCATAAAACTTTTCCATGTTTCTAGTTGTTTATCCAGTATTTAACAATTTGTTGGCAATTAGAGCCTTTTTTAACCATGTGTTCAATATCACTTGCTAAATTTGGTCACCATACATATAAGTGAGAACACTTTCATCCTGACAGTTCCAAGATGGCCCTTGACATAACATATTCAATATGAGTGCTATGTCATTGGGAGGAATAAGTGAACAATAGTGGTTGGCATGCATCCATTGCAAACTGAATGTCCATCCCATATAATTCAGATTGATTTATGAACTCTCATAGAATGTGTCTTCAGCCAGCCAAATTTGATCCACTTCATAAGTTGGGAATATCTTTTTATCATGGATATATACTTTTGGAGTTGATCGATTCTATGTAATTTATTTCTTTAATTACACATTCTATTTCAGTATTGTCAGATAATCAGGACAGAACATCTGCATGACCAATTTTTTTTCCAGGACAAAATATGTATCCAATATACCATTTGCTCACTCAAAATATTCTGGATTTTTTTTTCTGTGCCAAAATTATCTCCACCCACAAACATATTTATGGTACTGCTTGAGCGTGAAAATGATAGTCAATGCTTCCTTATCAATTTGACTATAATTTTTTTCCAGCTGAATTCAAAACTTTGAGGCATTGGCAATCAGACATTCACCTCCATATTATGAATAAGACATAACAGATCCAATATCGTATTTGGATGTATCAGTTGTTATTATAACATCCAGACCACTATGGTAATGCATCAGTGAATTTTCCAAGATGTTATAACAAGACTTTAGCATTTTAAAAAACCATGTCATGTTTGCATGCCCAGGCCCAACATTGCTTCTTTTTGAGAAGTTGATGCAATGGTGATAATGAAACAGTAAGATTCGTATTCGAATCTTAAGTTTCACCTTTTTCTGTCGTCTCTCACTGACCGGTCTATCCCGCCCAAATTTAAACTTTTTGATATCGAATTGTGTGTGTAACAATATTAAAAATGTATAAATATATGTAGAATTCAGCATAAACACGCACACATTTCGATCTCAAATTAAAGGCAATAAATAGGGATAAAATAGTATAATTTAGATTTCTTTTAGTTATATAATTTTGTATAATTTTAATCATTTATTTTGGATTATAAAGTTCGTATTTATTGCTTTGTTTAAATTTCGTTTAATAATAATTCTAAAAAAATCTGATGTAATATTTAATTAAAAGTTAAAATAATCTTATGTTCCCTTTTTGTCTTTGAAATTGAAAAGCATCGGTCAGTGATAGATAATAGATTAATTAAAGAAAAATTCCCCAAAATATAATTAGTAAATGTAAAATGTAAACAATAGAACGGCAGCTTTCTTTAATTAAAAAAAAAACCAACAAAATGCATTGATTATCCTCAGGGCAGATTAAGTAGAACCTAAAAATATCTTAACAAAAATGTGAAAGATCAAGATAAAAAAAGAGGCCATCTTAGACTTGCTGGAGACGTTCACTTAAACTTTAGCTTTGCTCTCGATCACTGAGTCTCCAAAAATATAAAAATAATTTGTTCCTGCCAAGGTATGACCGAGTAAAGCACCTAGATTATTCTCCATCGGGAGATGGCCTATCGGATGCCGAACTTTCCATTGCCCATCATAAATTCACCATGAAGATCTGCTGCCTGAAATGAATGAGAAAGCTGCTGCTGCCATGAAATTAAATGAATATCTAAATACAAGAAAGACTTGCCACTCGTGAACTTTTTGCTGCTAAACTAATGGAATCAGAAAACTTCTTATAAAACAGGTACCTGTCTGTGTTCAAACTCTAGAGTACTCTAATAATATGCTATAGCTCTTCTTCATCCTACTTATCTAAATTATAAAATGTAAAAACTACCATATGTATAACTAAAACTGAATAATTAACTTAATGTGTAAATTTCTCTAATAATCTAGCTTACCTCATTCTATCTTGGGTGCGTATTTCTAAAATCTACATTTTATCTATATTTATTATTTAATTATTGCATGCTCACAATTGTCTTTATTTTCAAAGTTTAAATCTATGATCGTTTGAAACAGTGAATGCGTGTCACATTTTCATTACTATGTACTTTCCTAAATAACTTAACTTTCATATAAATCGACACGCATTCAGTGCATCATTTATTGTAATGCAGGGTCTACTACTTTGCAAATAGCTGACGTATTAGTTATAATAATTCCCAATTTATATAGGTTTTGTATTTATTAAATCATCATGAATAATTCCAAAAAATTACATTTCTTTGAGAGTCACCAATGTTCTTTAGTAAATGTTGGTAATGTAGGGCCGAGTCAGAAATCTATTTAAATCTCATCATAATCGTTTATACAGTATACATGTGTTACGTTTTAGAGACACGATGACCCATTCTGCCATAAAATTTCCGGATTCTTCAGGGTTGAAATTAACCCCAGTCGTCCTACACAAGCGGGCATAATGGGTGCTCCTGTAGGATTTGACAATGTCATGCAGCCAGCCGCCAAACTGCGACATGGACCGCTTGTCCCTGGTTATGCTTATGTGACACCTTACTTCGTCGGGCCGATGGTAGAGACCAGCCTGACATTCTTATAAACTCATTCACGGCATTGCAGTTTCGATATACTGCCATTCCATATCGCCTTTCTAAAGCCTACCACATGTTCCTTCACTTAATCTTATTATTCTATATATCACTCCGCCTCTGCATTATCTTCATAAACCACTCTCAAATAAATGTTTGCCCTTAGTTATAAATAAATATTTTAATTAAATAAATATATGTCTGCCATTACTCTTATAACCCATACTTTAGACTCTTGCATTGCAAAGGTATAAATCCCTCCAGGCATGCATTAGAAATACTCACTCGAGAATTTTAGGTAGCTAGATTACGCCTTCAAATAAATGTATTCCTTTTGTAAACATTACAGTATCGGAAATACCGCTACTGAAATCCTCAATATAAAATAATGTCTAAATAAATAAATGTATTCTTTAAAATATAATCATGTCGCAAATCCCGCTACTGAAGCTGTTAGTCCATAAAATATTATTAGATTGTGTTATTAAAATGTATTAATAAATAATTTTAAACTATACGTCTGCAGTACATTTCATTTATTCGATACCTATTCTATATAATATTTCCTCGATTATGTAAATATGAATGTTTAATTAATATTAGTTTGGTTATTGGCTAACTCGAGAAAATCATGAGTCTCTTGCATATCCCTGACCACCGTGCCTAAGGAAATATTTACTAATGTCACATCAGATGCATTATTTCATGGATTGTATTGTGGAACCGATAAACTATGTTCGAACTCAGTACCACGGGTGGCTTCGCTATTCGATGGTGCTGCTGTTCTGTATGGTGGTCAAATTCTGCACTATGTTTACGAGTCACACGTTTTCTGACCGTTACAATAAACTATATGATTTTTTCTTCACAAAATTTTCTAAAAAGTTAAAAGTCTAAAAATTCCTGCATCTCTTTTACATTTTAAGCTTTTTGGCATTTTTTATTATCTTTATTTTGTCAGGGTATGGGTATCAGTCATTAGCAATTATTATATGTCCAAGAAATTTTATTTCTTTTGTAGATCATTACCATTTATTTTGGTTTTGACCTTTTCTAGTTTTGAGCAGACTGTATCCACTTGCTTTTCTAATTTGATTCTGTTGTTGTAGAAATGAAGATGTCATGTAGGTAGGAAATTATTCTGATCATAGTTTTAACCAGCAGATCTGTTTTTGCCTGGAACATTTCGCACAATAGAAAAAATGGTATTCATCGATGAGCCCTATATCCCACTGGATGGCACTGTTTTCGCACTAAAACACATAAAAATGCTGTTTCCACGGCCGACACATTCGAACCTGCATTTTCTATAATACAACTTTTTTGTTGTGCTACAGATTGCAGGCCACTATGTTGCGTCACAGTACAGCATGTATGTTTTATGCAGCAAATACATTTTCCAAACATCGCACAATTTATAAAATAGTTATGACTTGGGGAGAGGGTATGTTTTTTTGAATTGGATGGAAATGTTGTTTTCATTTGATTTTTTTTTATTTTAAAGTATTAAAATGTTCCGATTTTGTAAAGTAATAATTAACAGACTTTTTACACCGTAGTGTATTGAAGTTTTAAGTAGTAAATGTTGACGAGATATATGTATAATGTGAGTTGGAAGTAGGTAACGAGTCAAGTAACGTACTGTTCATAACATTCCATGAGACAAAGAAGTTGTATGGTGTGTATATATTTGAAATAAAAAAGAGCGTTAACACAAAAATATCCTGTAAGAAAAGTAGAATTTTCCACATTTTTTTTAAATGTCATAAAAAACATATATTATAAACATTATATATATATATATATTTGTCGTTATTTAAAAAAGTTTTAGTTTCTTTCTTTTCTCCAACTACTGTTAGACTTTGTTGAATATAGTTTACGTTTATTGTTATCATTTATTTTATAGATGTTAGTAAAAAAAAATGTTTGCAAAAATACGATTTTGATATTTTTTATTTTAGCATTACAAACAACAGAACAATAACCCTAAAACTAACCCTAAACCTAACCCTAAACCTAACCCTAAAACTAACTCTAAAACTAACCCTAATCCTAACCCTAAAACGAACCCTAATCCTAACCCTAAAACTAACCCTAAAACTAACGCTAATCCTAACCCTAAAACTAACCCTAAACCTAACCCTAAAACTAACTCTAAACCTAACCGTAACAAGTTTTACTTTTAGTTGTCATTCTATTTGAAATAAAAACTAGCGGTAAACAACAACAACAAAAAAAGCCGTAACCCCAGTAAAAAAATCTCAGATAGAAAATTGATTTTTCTAATAAAAAGAAAACTAAAAAAGATGAATCAAATTGTAATTTGTTTATTTTATTTTACATTTATTATTATTATGTAATTTGTATATGTTAATAAAAAATAATATTTAAAATTAAATAATATTTAAAAAAGACGATTCTCTTTTGTTTTTATTTTTGCATTACAAAAAACACATCAAAATGATTATAATTAACAGCCCAGGAATGATCATATTTTATAGTTTAAGCATGAAAACTGCGCCATTGAGTGGGATATAGTAGCTATTCGACGACAACTGAAAAAATTATAGTCCTTTATAGTTAACAATTCTTCTGATTTTTTTGTTTCTGGTATTTGATGGAATGCAGTCTTTAGATCAATTTTTTGTGAAGTAATTAACTATCTACAATAATGCTAATACTCAATATACAGTTGAAACTGGATATGAACCTTTGTTTATATATTCATTCAGAGTAATTCTGTAATCACCACATAATCATAAACTTTGATCTGGTTTTACAATCGTAACTACTAGTGTGACCCATGAGGAATTTTCAGTTGGTGACAAAACTCCTTTAGAGATTAACTCATCCAGTATTTTCTCAACTATATCTATCAATGAAAATGGTACTTTGCAAAGCTTTAATATGATCAGATGTGAATCTTTCATCAATTCAACATTCACTGATCTAATTATCAATTCAGCAGATCCAGATTTAAAATAATCCTGAGTATCTTTTTTTATGAGTTTCCACTTAAGCTGTTTTTAATATGTTTAGGTTTATATCCAGAGGTCAAAACCAGTGTCTTTTTAGCAGTGTACTAAAACTGTTATTTGCTATGTGCAATGTAAGAAATCTTCAATTCAAATTCAGCTATATAGAAACTACTACTTTTTTTGAGAACATGAACTTTGTTTTCATTAATGTCTGTCACCATCATATGTCTTTTGTAGTGTGATTTTCTCATGATTTTCACTGATTTTAATCCATTATCTATATAATATCAGCAACAACTCAGCTCCATTATCAACTTCCATAGCTACCTGTTTACCACAAATCTTTACACTTAATAATATTGGTCCATTTTGCTACCATTTGATGTTTTTATATTTGTTTTCTTATAGTCCATCTCTTCCCACAATTTGTAGTTTGACTTTTTTTATTAAAAGCTTCATAATCTTTGAAAACACAGATTTCTGCTAAATGTTCTTTAGACTTACAATTTCTACACATTTTTTTTTTATGCTTGCAATTAATTTTTAAATGTTCGAATTTCCCACAATAATGATACTTTTTCTCTCTATTGGAAATTGGAAAATTATTTATTTTTTCTTTAGCAATGGAAATTTTTTCTAACTCTCTTGCATGATATATTTGTCCATCATAAGATTATAATTTAAATTAGAGTCACTCAGCAGTATTTTTCTAAAACTTTCATCTGTCATACTGGATACAAATTGTTCCAATAAAGAATCACTTCAACTCTCAGTCTTTCATTGGCTTCCTCAAATCAAGGTCGTAATCTATATGTTTTTCATGCAGTAACTGTTTCCAGTGTCTCAATATCAGCTGTGCTACACATTTAGATATTCTTAGAACAAAATAACTGCTTAATATCTCTATAACTTATTTATATGAAAGCCTCCAGATGTTTGTGATTAGTAAGTCTGTTCATAAGCTGGATAACATCTTGCCTGCAAAATAGGGATGTGTCGACACTTTCAGATGCTCATCTCCTAATTCATTAATGAACATGTAGCACTCTACATGTTCTTTGGAGCTTTTATATGAGTCCACATTATTTATATCAATTTTTTAAATCCTAAAATTTAGTGTTTTTTTATTATTTGCAGTAGAAGTTACCCTGTGTCATCTGCTAATTTTATCCCTTTCACTTCATTGAAACTGTCAACTTGCACCAGTCTCCCATGTTCTCAGGGGCCCTAAAGACCAGTCAGACAGTGATAATAAATTCAAGAGTATATAAAACAGATATATTATAAAGTTTATTAACATGAAATAGAATAAACAAACTATTTAGTCAGTCTGTGCTTGGCTTCACCAACATCATCATCATCATCATCATCATCATCATCATCATCATCATCATCATCATCATAATAATAATAATAATAATAATACTAATAATAATAATAATAATAATAATAATAATAATAATAACAACAACAACAACAACAACAACAAAAAACAATAAGCATAACTGCTATATTAATTCCTTGTGTGTTTTAACCAAGCTGTAAAGTTTTACACTTTCTTCAAAATCATTTTTCCAACTTTTGAGTGCTGGATATTCTGCGTTTACACCTTAAAATGACTCCATTTTCAGATCTCATTGCTGCACAGGAGTAGTCCTTTTATGCCTTTATATCAGTCTTTTCTAGCATCCTAATTTGCATACATGTGTCTTTTCATGTGTTTATTTGGAGCATTCTCTTTATAATTTTCTAAATTGATTTTAGCGAGTAATTGTGAGTGTAAATCCATATGAGCATATTAAATAAATACACTTTATTTATACTAAATTATATATGCATAGATTTTCCACTGTTGTATTGTTAAACATGTCATAGTTTTGATCTAAAGAATGGTTGACAGGTATCAAATGGATAGTATCAACATGTTCCAATCTTTTTTAAAGACATTGATATAAAATTTCTTCCAAAACCATTAATGATGATTTATTGCTACAATAAATAGATCATTAAAGAATATAATTACAAATTCAACTTATTCACTCTACTTTGAACACTTTTTAGCAATAAACTTTTTATTGTACATCTATGCATATACAATCTTATGTTTCGACTAACCTGCAGTCTTCTTCAGTTGAAACATAAGATTGTTTATGCATAAAAGTAAAATAAAAAGTTTTTTTGCTAAAAAAGTGTTCAAAGTAGAGGGGATAAATTGCAATTATATATTATAGCAAACTAAAGGAAACTGACATCATCTTAAACTAATTAATATTCATTTATTATAAATACCCATTATTCAAAGATTGAAATAAGGAAATCAACAGAAGAATGCTACCCAGATTAAATAATAAAATAAAGACAATTTCGTTAAATATGAACTGCAGTTTGAAAATATTAGAACAAGCTTTTATATATTTATTGTTTATTTCATTCATAATCATTATCAATTTTTTAAGGAATAATACATTTTAAATGTTTATTAATACATTTCTAAACTGTTATAAATATTATCAATTAGAAACTTAATTTACATTTTGTTTTCTATAAGTTTGAAATGAAGAACAAATATTAAATTATTGACTTCCTTTTGTTCCAGTAAATAATTTAAAACAAAAAAAAAATCTTTATTTTTCTTCTTGTTCTCTATCTCAAACTAAAGTACTAATATTATATTTATATAATTGATCTACTGCAAGCTCTTGTGTGAATTAATATTATTAGGTAAGCTAATAATGAGATTCAACGATCAGAATATTGAATCGATTTACTATCGAGTATGAACCGATATTCATACGCAATAACAAATTAAAGATTTATGAAAAGTTAACAGAATTTGTTTAGTTTATAGTTATTTTGCTTTCTAACATGCCTGTGCTATATCAACCAGCGATTTATTAGGTATGTTTTATTTTAATGATAATGAAATAATTACGGATGTGTGCATAAAATATATAGAGAATAAAACGAGATTTAATAATAAAAAACATATTACAGTGGCTATGCTTATTGACTTATCTGATTGAATTGCTTACACATCTATGACTTATATGTGACCCATTGCATAGATCTCTGAATATTCATTACGAAGTTGCTATGTCATTAGTAACAATATTGTTATTCTTGAGACATATTAAGATAATGTTCAATTTACCTAATGTACTTAAGATATTTTCTGTTCATTTATTACTAATAACTGTACATGTATAAAATAATTGATTAATAAAAAAACCATAATTAATTATTTTTAATAATTATTATTTGTGATTATTTTATTTTCTTACTCAATAAATTATCGATAATTATAAATTATTTCATTTTCTTATTTAATAAACTATTTATGTTATTTGACATATATGTAGTTTTTTATTTTTTTGATATATATGTAGTTTGTTCAATATTTCAATAACATATCTAGTAAATCTATCTATTGCTACATCTATGTAATTAGTATGTTGTCCATCCCATCATGGCATAAGTTTCTATCTCCATGACTAAATAGTCAATTAAAGGTAAAATAACTTGAAATCGTTATTACAGTGGGTATTATCATTATTTAGCCAATAAATTTCCCTTTTTATATATGAGTATCTTTCTATTATCAGTATCTTTCTATTATTACCAGATAGTGAAAAAAAGGTTTGAATAAAGAGGGAGGTCTAGACTTTTTGCCCTTTGGAGAACATGACATGAATATAGTCATATTTGTAACAATATATTGTTTATAAAGATTACCAGATAATGGATTTGTAATGTTTGGAATTTTATTTATGTTAATCATTTTTTGCCACCTTTATTAAATAAAACTGTTATTATTAATAGAATTAACTGAATGATTTTTAATGATTATGAAATTGTTACTACAAATATCAAATTATTTATCCTGCATGAGTTGTTCACTTACTTGTAAAATCTTTAATTCATTGTCTGAATGCACAAATAGCCATGAATTAATTGAATGAATTGTTAAAAATAGTTACTTTGCCACTATATTATACTACATTAGCACTGTGACAGTTTTAATTATTTTCACTGGTAGTAAGCTTTTAATGTTAAATTTGATATGAAACCATTATTATTTATTAGAATGTAATAAATTCAACTTCATTTTATAGATATTTTTGTTTAGAATGAAGTAAAGTCTAAACAATCATGTTTGATTGCTTTAAATATTGGTAAAATTATATTATGGTCGAACCCAAAACACTATTCATTATTCAACTGGTAGGAAGCATTGAATTTTTTCAGATACAAACAAAAGTTTTTTATTCAACATTTGTTTTTAAAATGTGAACAAATAAATCTCAGTGATTTATAAATCTATCAAATTATGTTTGCCTGCAGTTTGATGTATTGAAAAATCTATTTTTAGCAAAATTAGAGACTATCAGAGACAATAGAAACCAATCAGAACAGAGTTTAAATGTGATTCAAGTTATCCTGACATCTATAGAATTTTTTTGGCATTTTCAACTGGTGGAAAATTGATACTCATATGAATTACTTTGGGAAAAAATAAAAATGATTAAAAATGTATTTTCCAAATCATTTAGTATCTTGAAAATTTTAGTTAGCAATTTATGCCTGCAATAGAAAAAAAGATAAGAGTTTAATGAAATTCAATGTATCCTAATATATGTATTATTTTTAGTCATTTTATTATCTAACATCCCAATAAAAATGTTATTGATATGTTGGAACTCTAATTAGAGAAAATACTATATAATATTCTTTCAGCTAGGATTATTATTTTCTTAAGATGACATTAGTTTAAGATATATCTGAAGATAATATACTGTAACATGGTTTGGGTTTAATAAAATCAAGACTAAAATGCTATTATTAGATATATGAGTAAATGAATTTAATTTAATTGATAATTACCTAGAAATACCACTGCTAACTTACTTCCTAGTTATTAGATAGAATTAACTCTATTTTTTTCATTTGTTTTCATTATAAGTAATATAAGAAAATATTTAATTTAACATGCATAGCTCTCTAGAGGGAGATAAAAATAATATTTATAGGATATAAAGTGAAGATGAAATTTTTCTGTCCTCATGTTCGTAAAAATGTATGTTTGGTTATAAATCCATATAATACCTTGAGTTAGAAATGGAAGAGGGCTTTCTTTTTATTTCTAAGTATTCAATATAAAAAAAAACTATTGTGAACTAATAGAGCAAATGAGTTTAGCTTAGTAACTGGTAGTTACCTTGTAACCCCACTTATTCCTTGTTTACATCATAATTAAAACATGAAAATATTTAATTTATTATATATATATATAACATACATATATATATAATATTCAAATATATTTTATATTTATATTTGAATATTACATATTCAGCTGTATTCTGCCTATCCCTCTCCTGTATATTTAAATGGACATATTAAGGTCCTATATGTGAGGGGCCAGAGTGATGTAAAGTCAACATTGGCATCAACAAGGGCTTTGAGGGTTCCATCATCAGATTTTTAATGATATGGGTGGCTGAAGAGTTGGAGAAGAAAGAAGATTGAAGCTTGTCCATTAAAGTTTAAAGAGATTTATCTTAATATAAACTGAGCACTGATTGTATATAGGTTTGGGAGATGGTGATCTGGGATGATGAGTGCTAGTTCAGCACCAAATACATATATTGAAGATCATTTATATTTTTTATGTGTATGTGGTTATGTGTATAAGTTGTATAAAACTTATTGCATAGCTGTAGAGAGCTTAAAAGTCTGAGTTCACGTTCCTTCTAAATACACACAGACATATATATATATTGCAATTATTTTGAATATGGTTTAAAGATTGTGAGAAGAGAAAAAAAATTATATTACTCTCATTTCTTTCAATATTGGAAATACGTAGACAATCATGTATGTTTGATTATTACTATTATGTTAAAGTTCCAAAAAATTAATGTTTAAGTCAACCAGTTGTTTAAGTTTTTTTAGTTGAAAACTGAAATTATAATAAAAACATACTCTGAAGTGTCTGTGAAGAAATGGAAATCTCAATGTGTAATATATTTCAATTTCTTGGTTAAAAAACATTTTAAAAATCGTGACTTTTATTAATGAGAATTATTTGTCATATGTAAGGATGTATAAAATCTTATCTTTATATAAATATATTCAAATAAAGTGCAGATTGTCTCTGCTTGCCATTTTAGTAGAATATATGGATAACCTTACCAAAAAGGAATTGAAAATGAAATACATGACTGAGAGAACAAACTGGTGTTATCAACATAAAAAATTTAGAAACTGGAGTTGAGCTGGGCTAGACATCTTGGTAGAAGAGATGATAAGACTGTTGAAATTTTAAACTAAATACTGAGAAGTTTAAAAGATCTAGAAAGATGTCACATGTGAGTTGGATGGATGTACTAAAGAACTTTGCTGATAAGATGTGGAAAAATGCCAGATATTGGAGAAAATAGATTAAATTTGAAGAGCATCCTATGGTGAATTCATAATGGTGAACAATGATGGTGAATTAAAATAATTATATTGTTTTTATATTGGTGTTAAATTTTAATACATTGAAAAGTTTTATATGAAGTTATCTACAGATTTTCTCTGCTTTTATTTGACATCAGAATTAAAAAAATGCCCCAAAATTATTATGGGCAGGTCTACCATGTGACTAAGAAGCACTTTGTGCGAGATAAAATTTAATGCCATTTTATGAATTAAAATGTATAAATTAAAAGGCATTTTTTCCCAGCACTTATGCAAGAAAAACTTGAATATAGCTTTAGTCATATAACGTGTTTCGTAAATACCTTATGTGTTTTATTCATTTATTTCTATAAAATAAACATGAAAAATAAATAATATTCTAAAATAAAACATATCAATGTTTAAAAAAATAATTTTTGAAGCAATAATTAAATAATACATTAAAACAAAAATATTTATTTGATTAACCTATTCTGTCAGTGTACTGAGTATTTTCTATGTAAGGAACTGGAGGGATTTGAATTTGGATTTTTCAGTCTATATTTGTACTCTATTCTATCTCAAACAACCAACAACATAATCATACATCATGTGTGTCAGTTATTTGAGATGGAGTAGAAGATAAATAGAGACTGAAAAATCCTAAGTTCAAATACATCTAGTTACTTAAATATTTATTTAGTAAATTTGAAATAGGAATAAGACATTTTTAAAAATATTTAAATGTTTTTATTATATTTAAAAGAGCCAGCCAACATTACCCATATCCATGAAACCATTGCCCTGCTCCCCCTTCTCATGCAAGCTCTGATATTATATAAGTAATTAAAAATATATATAAGTTACTTACCAAATGTTATGTACATCTAGAATATGATTTTGTGGACTGCTTCACTTTTGAGTTCCATCTTACCTGTTTGCTGGTCAGAAATTCATTAAAACTTGTTTGTTTGAAACCCTACTGAAAATCTCTCATGCTTAAACTTATTTACATTTTTTATTATCAAAATTACATTCCTGCAGTGATTAAATATTTACACTATTATTTAAATTTTTATGTGTCCACTATTAATAACTATAATTTATTATACATATAATTTGATATTTTAATATTTTATTAGGACCAGCCAAAGTAGGTCACTTTTAAATAACATGACTGATAAAACTCTCACATCCAATTTGCACCTTCTTTTAAAATGTTCTTTGTTTTAAAAATCTTTTCATTATTTTTAATTCATACAAAACTTTGTTTATTATTAACAAAAATACTTTCATTTGTTTTCATTCAATAATAAATTTTCACTACTATATTATACATTTTTTAATTCTTATTAATAAAGTCCTAGGAATTTAGTCAGGTATTATTTAAGAAAAGAAATTGTAAATTTTCATACTTAGATTGTTTATTCAATGCATTTTTAAAAGCAATTAAAATGCCTTGAATTTTATTTTGTTTATTCATAGATTACTTTGGATAAGATCTTTGCCAATAGTGAGTCATGTAGGGGTTTGCATTAAATATCGTTACCATAAAATTTGTTAAAAATTAAATACTTTGGCATACAATAATATCTTTTTAAAAATTATGTTTTTTACTCATTCTGGTTTCTTTAAATTTGGACCATAGAGTTGATTATGGATCAAATACAAGTTTTTAGTTAAAGAAAACACCCAAGAAACTATTTAGCAAAACAAGAAAATATTATGGCATCTAAAACAAATAATATTGATATTAAAAATAAAAAAAACTATTTAATAAACATGTGAAAGGAAAATACAGTATAATAATAACAAAACAGAGAAAGAAAACATCGTTAAATTTTTTTAGACCAGCATAGCATCAAATCCAGATCTGACATTTCAGAGGCGGACTCTCTATCAGTAATCCCTACTGAACACCACCATTAAAACCTGTAAAACATTATTGATAAACATCATTTCATCACATGCAGAATCACCATAATTATAAGACAATATTTTTAAATAAGCTTTATTATTAAATAAATTATTAATAATAATATGTTACTTTTTATATACACTAGGATATTTAAATAAAAATGATTGGAAAATCTAAACAATTTAATTTACATATAAATTTTATTAATTTTAGTGATGGAAGGTATCGGCCTGTTCTGTTTTGTGCAGTGATAGAGTATAAATGAAATATATTTCAAGACTAGAACAATTACCACAATAAGTCTAAGTATAGAAATATTCCTCTTTTATTTAAATAATAAATAATTACAATCAGAATATATTTCTAGAAATAAAGGGATTTGGAAATCTAAACATTTACATAAAAGGTTTATTAGTTATCATGCCAAAATGACATCGATCTGTTCAGTTTAGCATAATAGTAAGAGTATATACGTTCTATATTTCTAGCTCGTGTCTAGAAATTTGAAGCCTGCATAATTGTGACTAATAAGTTTAAGTAAGGAAATATTCCTCTTATATTTAAATAAAAAATATTTACACTCAGAACCTATTTCTAACCATGAAATGATTTGAAAATGTAAACAATTTTATTTACACATAAATTTTGTTAATTATCTTGGTATCTTGGCACCCCAACGATGAAACATCTTTGCATCCCATACAACCTGCATACTCATATGTGACAGTTATGACTTAAGTAATCATGTTAAATTTGGAAAACATTTTTTTTATAAAACTGTTTGTGTCACATTTAATTCTTATTGAGATAGATTTTAAAAATTGCATTTTGATATATTATATAGGCGAAAAATATGCTAATTTGAAAAAATCATGGTTTAATAAAGAGTTAAAATCTCTCAAGCATTTTTACAACAATAAAGAAAAATATTTATCACACCAATCAATTGCTGAATGGTGAAAGTTTTATGGTTTTCTTTAAACTTTTGCTAAAAATTTCTAGATACTTTTTGAGAAATATTAAGGTTCTACCAGGATGTAAATCTCAAAAACCTGATAGATGGGTATCTCTCTTTTGCATTTATATAGAATTAAAAGTTTGTTATTATTATCTTAAAATAAACGTGAAATAGAAAATATATTTCAATTAATACCAAATATCAAAATGTAAAAGCTTATAAGGTATTCTAAATACGAGATGCCAAATAAAAGTGGTAAGAAATGTTTTATCATCTTTTCCAATTGATATCGTCTAGTACATTTATTAACTAAGTCAAAGTAAAATATTAATTTGATTGTGGAAAGAATTTACAAAACTTTTATAATTATCATTATTATTTTTTAAATACCCTGGTTTATAAATTCAGACTGAAAAAAAAAGCCATACAAAGATGTAATTTTTTTTTTTTATTATTAACATTAAATCAAATATTTATTCTCTCAGTTTCTATAAAAATAATCTAAAACATATAAATAGCATGTTAGGAAACGAATTATTAACATTATTATTAGTAGTAACTTTATCATCATTTTTTGTCTGTCTAGTTCTGGAAAAATGTAAACTTTGTAGGAAATTTTGGTGAATTAGACGCTTGAGCAGGGGCATTTGATTTAATTACAGTAAATTACAATTAAAAAATATACAATCAGTGAATTCTAATATAAAAAAATCTACAAAGTAAATATAAAATATACATTAAAAAAGAGAAATATATAGTTAGGTAGTTTAAAATATCTTTTCTCAACTAAATTTTCGTTTGCATTATATTAAGTTTATAATGAACTATTCTTTCGAAAATAAAAATAAAAAACTTTTTTAATTTGCATGTTAATTATTTTTTTTTAAAAAAAAATATAGATCGTAAATAATCAGAATATTTGTTTGATTTAAAAAGAGATAATTTAATTTATGCCGCAAAAGAATAACACCTTCAAAGTTTAATAAGTTATAAAAAAAATAATTTGGTTTCTGCATTTAAAAGAATCCAACCATATTTTCTTTCTTCGAAAGAAAGGCATTAATATTTATTTATTTTAAATCTCTTTTTAAATGAAGAGGTATAACATATACCTACATGTTATAAATAAACTAGAATTATAAAGAAATCTTCACAAGCGTTACAAAAACTCTCTTTCTCAAATTGTAGGTTTTGTTTCTCAAAGGAAAACAACATACTGCAAAATAAAAAAAAATGTGCAAACAATAGTAATAAATTTGTTGCCTTAATTTTGCTTTTTGAGAAACTCACAAAGTGTGACCAGAAAGAAATAGTATTCTCTCAGAAATCTTTTTCAAGTCAGTATTCTAAAAAGATGTCATCTTTTGGAATAATTTCTATTTACAGCGTAATGTTTTTTCTTATTATGCCACTTACACGACAAAATTCTAATATATGTCCGTCGAAAGTTGGCATTACAAAGTGCATAACAAAGAGGATTTACAGTGCTATTTATGTAACACAAATAATAACTAAAGTAATACCATCCTTTTGGAACACATTCCTCACAAAATGTTAGAATTAAAACCATTACATTGTATGGTGTCCAAGTAATAATAAAGGCAAGCAAAATGGCACTCAAGGTCTTTACAGCTTTCTTTTCCTGTTTGCGTTCCTGGCGGCGTTTTTTGGCACGTTGTTGTTTTATTTTAATGGCTAATCTATTAGCAATTTTAGCTTGAACAGCTAATCTCATGGTTTCTGTGGTCTGACTGAGTCTACGAGTGAGGGAGCCACTAGAACGGGGCATATTAATCATAGAAGAAGATTCAGGCTCACTTTCAGTGCTACTTGTCCTTTGCATAAATGACTCTGCTTGATGATCTTTTTGCATGGATGTTTCTGCTTCTACTTCTTCTTCCTCTGAGATCATTTTAATTGTTGGCTGATCATCAGAACTCTCACCTGGAAGCTTAATTAAAATAGTGTACACAGATTCATTTGAATCATTTGAGATTTGACTTTTAGCAGTGGGTGATGTGGTCATTGTAGATGAAGTATTTTTTTTAGGACCATTTCTTTGAGAATCAACAGTGATTAATGGTATCATGAGACTAGCTTTTCGTTTAGCCTCTTTTGTATTTGCAGCAGCTGCCTGTGCATTATTTTCTTCCTGAAATGGAACATTTCTATTAAATGTTGTTGGTGTTTCAGGTGATGCAGGTGTGGTATTACCAGGAGAACCAGGTTGCCCAGCATCACTTGTACTTTCATCATCTAAATATTCCGTTTCTTTATCTATCTTGCAACAATAGCATGATCTAAAAAACCTCTGTTTTTGTTCATTAGGTAATTGAAAATTATCTTCCAAGGCAGTTGTGGGAACATAAGTAGTTTCAAGTTCTTCTAAAGCTGTAGACGAATCACTTCTTGATCTTTTACTTTCATTAACTTCATCTTCACTAGATGTAGATTTTTTACTGCCACCATCTTTACCT
>JAQFVV010000070.1:2252602-2412602 GCA_028023455.1 Epiperipatus broadwayi | reverse complement strand
AAACATATTATTTATAAGCTTATCCAAGATTTATTTTTAAATGGTAATAAGATAATTATATATTGCATGAATTATTTTATATAATATGATATTCAAAGGAGTAAAATGTTATATCCTTTCTGAAGGTAACATTTTTTAAAAAATATTTTCAAGAATTAAAGAAAGAACCCAGGAGAATATGTTATAGAAGCATTTTTGATATTAAAATATCCGGTCTTAGAATTATTTAAAAATGTATTTAGAAAAGATTTGTTTAAAAGTACTTGAAGTTTTTTTTTTTTTAAAGTGATATATAAAAATACCAAATGAAAGTTTAAATGTATCAAGAAGGAAACATATATAAAAAAGTGAACACATAGTTGAATAAAAGATGGATCCATGGAAATACAAATAGTACTTAAAAGTTTATCGAATATTTTTAAAGTTAAATTAGATGGATTGATGCATCGGATACGCAGAGAATATTGGTAGAGAAGATTAAGAAGCTTCACGGGATTAATTAATATTATAATTTAATAATTATCATCCTAAATACTAAAACCAAGGATTATTTTCTATAAATTTTACTAAATGGATTAATAATTATTTTTATTTTAAACTTTAACGTGCTTGGAGGAGAACATTTTTAAAAACTCTAGAGAAAATAATAAGCATTTTGGACTTATCAGGAACTATCGTCAAGAAAATATGTAATTATAGTTTTGATTCCTTTTATTTTGTTAACCTAGTTTAAATCTAAATTTTTATATAAGATTAGGAAAAACATAAAAACATTAATTTATTAATATTAAAATTTTATAATATAACAATCTAATAATTTAGCTAAAAATATTTTAATATAAAGTGTATGGGTGTGAATTTTTTTTTTATATCTGCAATGCTCAAGTGGATAAAGGAAACCTACTGAACACGATGACTAGATAAAGGTTATTGGTAATAATAATAACTATTGATAATTTATAATGTATATATATTTTTTTGTTTTCTTTAGATCATCCATAAATTGGAAGAATGAAGTGTAAAAGTTTTTTACTTATATGTACTGCATTTCATACAACATTCTAAAAAACATTATGAGATAGGATTGATTTGAAAATATGCATACGACAATTTTTTTTTATTATATATTAGTGATATAATCCAACATATAACAAATAGTTATGTGATTCTTTTAAAATTTTCATGTTAGGATATTCAAATATTGTCTAAGTAGATTGTATATGATTAGACATATAGAATAATGAAGTAAGCAGACTTTTCTTATGGAATCGTAAGATTGTTTAACTATTAATGAATTTTATTTATTGTTTTGTAAATGCAGATAGTTATTTATCGATGTAAGATGTGGAAAATCTTGAGAAATAATGTTGAGATAGTGGCTTGGAAGTACTTAGTGAACAGGAAACCAAGATGATGTTTTAAGAAATAGGATGTTATAAGGAATGGAAATAATATTTAGTCTTTATGTGAATATCAGCATAGTTAACAAAGCCCTATGACTGATACACATTTTATTTGGACAGTGTTTATATTTCTTTAAATATTTGATGTTCTAATAAAGCTGAAGAAATAGCTTTAACATCGTCCCTGTACTAGAGGATATTAGGCAGGTAAATGTCATACCTCTTCGCACTGTGCCATGATTTTGAGATATGTTAAGAGTAATACTCTAGCTTTCTTCCTTAATCCTATGCATCTGTTTTCACTATCTTTATTTCATGTAACTGCATCGTTCAGTAAGATATGTTTAAGAGAAATGATAAATAATTTAGAACTTAGGTTATGCTATCGTTTTGTATAAGATTGGTTTATTTGCTTAGAAGGAATAGGACGTTATAACTTAAAATTGAAGATCCAAAGTATCCTAAGGAAAGAAAAGAATCATAGAATATATTTTGAATTTATTTCGGAAATGAAATATAAATTTTTTAAAATAAAGTATCTAAACAAAGATATTTTCTTTAAAGTGATAATAATTTTAAATGCTTTAGTATTATTTTTTTAAGAGAAAATAAGTATTGCATATTTTAAAATACAATAGTACAAAGTAAATTATGTAAACAATATGCATAGTATATTTTTTGTTTATTGATTAACAGAAATATATATTGATGATTACACTTATATCATACTAAAGTAAGGCTTAAAGAAGAATATATTATGATTAGTAAACATTGTGTGATAAATACTAAAATCTAGTACTGAATTTTTGGATAATATTTTGTGTAACATCTTTGACTTTGCAAGATGAAATTTTTTTTTAATATTTTGAGAAATCCATACTCATTATAAAATTTTGTTTTCTATAGAATGTTTTCTAAGTATGAATTTTTTAAAATAAGATAGTTTAATAATATTAAGGATAAAATGCTGTTGCTAATAAAGTAGATAAATATATTTGTAATAAGTTAACCATAATGAGAAACCAAATAGTAACATTTTTTTTAAATTTTGTCCTAAATCTAAATAAAGATATAATTGAAATATAAATTTTTTTTTATAACCCGGTAGATCAAACTGTAAAGTAAAAAAGTTAAGGATATCCACTGTAAATAGTGTAAATAAATTGTTTATTTATTTGTTGTTAGTAATAAACTTTGTTAAATTTTGTTATTTCAAAAATTTTGTGTCCGAGTTATTTATTTCTCCACATCGCTGCACGAAAACACGATATATGCATAATAATTGAACAAATATATAATTTTGCACAAAAGATAAATAGAGAATTATTTTAAGAATTTTAAATATTTTATTGGTATTCATTATAATTAAATAATCATAATCTTATATTATTTTATTGGTCATAAATCAGTTATCACAATATTATATTAAATTATATGTTATCAGTTGCCACACACATTTTGTTTATCAGATTATCAAATGCTACCACGTATTTATTTATTATATTATTACATGAAGATATAAGATCATATTATATTATTTCATTATTTTATTATGGTAATAAAATTATAGTAAAAAGAAAAGATATACAGAATTAGTTAAACAATGAAGAATATTATTACTGTTATTTATTATTATTAGTTTCAGTGTAGTAGATTATGACATAAAATCCCTTCTCATATTTTACTACCGTATTTTTAAATTAACTTAGAATAAACTTTATGACCCTGAGATTATTTTATTTGAGCTAGATTATTATTAAATAAAAGATTAAGATTTAATTATTAGTTTAATCTTAGTGAGTAGAAGTTATTAAAGTCATAAGAATACTATGAGTTTGTTATTTGAAATAGTAATAAAGGGGGATAGTGTTCTTATGCCATTGAGGTAGTATCCTGTGTGATATTGGCTCAATGTAATCTATCTTGTCACCTGTATTTTCACTTCAAGTCTCATGAAAATATTAAATATTTATTTAATTTATTTTTATAAACTGAACCTTATTCGTATTTTAAATTTGAGCTAGTGAAATATTTTAATTTTAATGCTGAATATTTTAGTTATTAATTATTAACTGAGATAAAACCCGTTTTATTTCTTATCATATATTATCTGGAAGTGAGGATGCACGAGAGCAAGGTTAGAATATATATCCATTATACATTCTCTTATTCATTTTTTCTACCTTATAATACTATCTACCATCAAACCAACAATTAATTCCCATCTTATACTATCAAAACATATATGTACATTCATGTATATTACAGCTTCAATTTTCTAACACAGAGAACTTCCCTTCCAATTTTATCGATCCATTGACCCTATTAATATATATATACATCCATTATATATTTTCTTATTTCTCAATTTACTACCTTATAATGAACTATCATCAAACAAACAATTAATTCCAGTCTTAAACTATCAATACATATACATATGTACATACCTATTATTCCTTCATATATATTATGGCATCCAATTATCTAACAATGACCATTTCCCTCCCAATTTTTTAAACCATTTACCATATTAATACATTTATCGATGTTTTTTATGCATAAAATGTTTCATAATATTTTTTTTCTTTAAAATTTTTAATATACTTTATTACCTTTATATTTTCCTCACAATTTATATGTCCTTTTTCTAAATAATGATTATATGATCCAGACTTTGTATCCTTTTCTTATTGCTCTGTAATGTTCTTTAGCTCTTTCAATTGCACTTTTCCCTGACTTACTTATATATATATATATATATATATATATATATATATATATATATATATATATATATATATATATATATATATATATATATATTATATATCATTGCATTTGTCACATGTAATTATATAAAGAATTCTTATTTTATTATCAATACTATCATTCATTTTTACATTGCATATCCATTTTCTTAAATGTTTACTATTTTTTCATCCTATACTTATATCATCATTTAGTTTATATTTATTTAATGTCATATATACTTCAGCTGAATATGGAATTGAAATCCATTTCCTAACTTTATCTATTCTCTTATTCTTCCCTTTTATATAACTGTCATTTCTGGTATTTAAAGTTTTTAAAATTATTTTCCATTATAACCAATTTCAGTATATTCTTTCTCAATTTCTGATTTCTGCATATTTGCCTTTTTATTTAAACTAAATCTATCATTTTTAATTTTAATTTTATTGTCACATGATTAATTTTAAAAACACCATCATAAAAAGGTTCATGTATAAATGTAATCAATATGTTGATATTAAATTAAACTCAATACAAATGAGTCGTCTATTATGTCAGTTTAATTATAATTTGATTATATATATATATAAAATGAAGCTGCAATATTCACAGTATTTTGTTCCAAACCCCTTCGTTGGTTAAGTTTCATAGCATATGTATTATTTGATTAAAATACAAGTGCACATAATTTTTTCTTAACACACACACACGCATATATATATATATATATTAATAAAAACAAGTCACATATCACATAACCTATATAGCTTGCTTTACCAATATGTAATAAATAAAGAGCATGCTAACAGCTTTAAGCAAGCTTTTTTATGATAAATGCCACAAGAGAAAGCATTTAAAATCTTTATCTTGGATTGTTCTCACTGAAGAGAGCCATAGCATGAAACTGGTCTGGGGATGGAGACCATCTAAGATAAGGATATCAAATATGTTCTCTTGTGGCATTTATCATAAAAACAAAGCTTGTTTAGAGCTATTAGTATGCTTTATATATATATATTGAAATTACCCAAAGTTCACAACTAAACCAGACTAGCCAGAAAACCCTCTAAAACACAACCAATGGTTTCACTGCTATAAGTAGACCTCTCAGGGTAAAGGCTAAAAGATCACAAATTTATACTAAATATTACCCACAATTCTACTTAACTCCATGCTCCCATAATATCAAAAAACTTTTAAACAAGTTAATTGTTTCAGAATTATAAATTTGTAATAATAAAGATTTTTTAACGCTTCTTTTAAAAATTTATAATTCTGAAGCAATTAACTTGATTAAAATTTCTTTTAATATTCAGATACATATGTACCTAAATTACCTATTCATAATATCACAAATGTTATCCTAGTATGTTATAATTATTTTTAATATGAGTTTTCATGTTTAATTTTAAATTAATAGTTATTTGATTTACTAAGATATCTTAAAGATAAGATCATTTCTCACTTTAGGTATATAACAGTATTCTTCCTATTGCTCTCATTTCATGCCATTGCAATATATAATTAAAAACAAATGTTTTTATATGAATAGTATACATATATAAATTAAGATTATAATATAAATAAAATTAAAAAATATAAATACTAATAATAAATTGAAAGAGCATATATATATATTGTAACAGGCATATACGTATGTTACATTATTTTTTATTAGTAAACATATAAAGAAAAAAGTTCGCCAATAAAAATTTCTTTTTTAAGAATTAAAAACTAAAAATTAAAAAATCATCTTAAATTCGCATATATATAAAATCGCACAGATAAATAATTATTAAAATAAAACTTTATTAAAAAAAGAGTAGTTTAAAACTAAATTTTCAGAAAAGATTTAGAGATAAAAATATATGTTTAAACTTAAGTTTGAAAACAAATTAATTAATCTTTTGTAAAATGGAAATGATTATTTTAATTAGTAAACTAGCCTTTGGGCATTTAAATGTATAAGCATCGGTCAGATAGGAAAACAATAGAAACTTTTAGAAAATAAAAGAAATCCATCGGGAAATCAGACCTCAATGAAAAGGTTTTCACCATCATGACATAATGTTGAGTTAATCCACAAAATTATTATAAAAGGAAAGGTTTGAAAATAAAAGAGTTAATTAGTTATTACAATGTGACTATATGTGTTAGTGTGGAGTTGAAGGAGAAGGGATTGAAAGGACGCACTCTTCAATCCCTTCAGTTTTGTTAAAAAAAAGAGAAATGACATCGTTTTTTTTTTCTACATCAAGGACCAACTAAACTACAAGACCTCTGGATAAATAAATAAAAAACAATGGCTAACTCAACCAATCTTCTAGGATGACATGGGAAGTCATGTTCAAATGGCAAGCAACAGATAAAGATGAACTGCTTTAAACCGTAAGAACTTTATAATTAATGAACATTAAATTAAAAACTTTCCATATTTAAAATAATTAAGAAATAGAATTCTATCTGACCAACATTATTTATTAATTAGTTATAATTTTATTTAATGTATTTCTTTTGTAAAATAATTTCCATTTATTTATTTATTTGTTCTTTAAGTTTTATTATGATTTCTGTTTTTCATTAAACTAGTTATATAAATATTAAACTTAAGTTGGGCGTGAATGGCTATATAGATTTGTAAAGTTATATTAGGGGAGGCTAATCTTAGGTTATTCATTTCATAGTTGAATTAGGTCAATGGATTGGATATATTGGTGTAATTAGTAGATGTAGTATGAGATTCGCTAGGGGCAGAATCGCTATTATACGCCACACACACTCGTTTTGCCTATGGGAGGAATTATAAGACGGAGACCACAGTTCCTTCCTATGGAGTTTTTTTATTGTTCTCATCATCAGATAGATGTAATATTCCTATCTGATGAGAAGCAGTTTCTTCTCTCAACCTAATTGTGCTGCCGTATTCGTATTACATTGAACACATCGATATATCAGATGGATTGAAGTTTGGTTTGACTGTGAACCTTTGACCTAAGATTAAACAAGGATTGAATATTTTCTTTTCAAATGCAAATCTATGTAGTCTATTCATACTCAACACTCTAAATAAAGATGCATTAAATTTAAGTTGGGTATAGACGCTTGCATGGGTTCATTACCGGTTGATTATGTTTTTGGTTTTCATATTCGATCAAAATATATATAGACATTCGCTAAATACTGATACCTTATGGTGAGTATCTAAAATGTATTTATTCGGATGTCTTTTAAGTTATTGGTGTTAATGCAAGCATCTTATGGTGAATGCTATTGGGTTACTTATAAATTTCCCTCTGCAATTGACGGTATCAATGATTTTGTATTTTGATCATTTATGTTTATTTGAAATGTTTTTGACTGTGGAATCTATGTAACCGATCTATACTCAAGATTTTTAAACAAATCTGTGCGAACTAATAATAGTATAAAATTTAAAATGTAAATTAAAAATCTAAAATAAAAGTAAAAATAATGTTAAATGTTAAAAGTAAACATATTAAAATAATAATGTTAAATCTTATATATATATGTGCGTAAATAAATTTTTGTATGTTAATTACTAGCAGTGGCTTATTTTATTCTTTTTTTAAATTATTCTTAGATAATAATTTTTTTTTATGAGTATAAATCTCTGCTATTCCAATGAGCTAGTGACTTGGGCTAATGACCGGAATCAAAATTTATAAAAAAAAAAAAAAAAAAAAAAATTTTTTTGACTTATGTATCTGCCTACTTTATAAATTTTTCTAGGTTCAAATGCCTAGATGGAACCCTGTAGCGCAGATGACATTAAGTTATTTCTCCGGATCATTATAACTGGCTACCCAACTTGGGCCATATCTTTAATAAACTACCAGGGCCCTGAGTAAATTTCTTTTTTCAAAATGAAATATTTTTATCTGTTACATAAAGTCGTATACTTTAAATCTTATAAAAGCACTGCCAGAAGAAATTGCGCATATATATTAAACACGAGAAAGTATAAATAATTTGAAAACTAATTTTTGTTAAAAAAAAAGTCAAAAGGTTGCAATAAATATGTTTTTTTTTGTTTGTTGATATATATTATGCTTTAACGTGTATAGGTGCGCACAGCCATGTAAGTTTATGATCAAAATGTGGTACCTTATGATGAGTACCATTGGGAATTTACTTCAGTGTAATCCTATTTAAGCATTTTAATCAGTCATAAATAAGTTGGTGGTATTTATAATTGTGCTGCAAATATACACGTATAAATCCATTATCTTTCAAAACGTATTTAGTTCAATGCAACCTTCTTAAATAAATAATTTAAATAACTTGCTTGTCATGCTGTGTGTAAAAATAAAATGTCTAAAAAAATAATAGAACTCTTGTGGGGAGAAGGTGTAGACGTGGATGGTCCTTAGGAAAACAATAGTCAACATTTTTTTTTGTATATAGTCTTTATACTAACCGAATGTTTGTAAATTTTGTTAATCGTGTACCGTAATTACTAACCCTAAGTAAAATATATATTTTTTTGTTCATTTTTTTTAAGCAAGTTTACTGATATGTAATGGGCACATACGTATGTTACATTATTTTTTATTAGTAAACATATAAAAAAAAAGTTCGCCAATAAATATTTCTTTTTTAAGAATTAAAAACTGAAAATTAAAAAATCATCTTAAACTCGCATATATATAAAATCGCACAGATAAATAATTATTAAAATAAAACTTTATTAAAAAAAGAGTAGTTTAAAACTAAATTTTCAGAAAAGATTTAGAGATAAAAATATATGTTTAAGTTTGAAAACAAATTAATTAATCTTTTGTAAAATGGAAATGATTATTTTAATTAGTAAACTAGCCTTTGGGCATTTAAATGTATAAGCATCGGTCAGATAGGAAATAATAGAAACTTTTAGAAAATAAAAGAAATCCATCCGGAAATCAGACCTCAACGAAAAGGTTTTCACCATCATGACGTAATGTTGAGTTAATCCACAAAATTATTATAAAAGGAAAGGTTTGAAAATGAAAGAGTTAAATAGTTATTACAATGTGACTATATGTGTTAGTGTGGAGTTGAAGGAGAAGGGATTGAAAGGACGCACTCTTCAATCCCTTCAGTTTTGTTAAAAAAAAAAGAGAAATGACATCATTTTTTTTTCTACATTAAGGACCAACTAAACTAAAAGACCTCTGGATAAATAAATAAAAAACAATGGCTAACTCAACCAATCTTCTAGGACAGCATGGGAAGTCATGTTCAAATGGCAAGCAACAGATAAAGATGAACTGTTTTAAACTGTAAGAACTTTATAATTAATGAACATTAAATTAAAAACTTTCCGTATTTAAAATAATTAAAAAATAGAATCCTATCTGACCAATGTTATTTATTAATTAGTTCTAATTTTATTTAATGTATTTCTTTTGTAAAATCATTTCCATTTATTTATTTATTTGTTCTTTATGTTTTATTATGATTTCTGTTTTTCATTAAACTAGTTACATAAATATTAAACTTAAGTCAGGCGTGAATGGCTATATAGATTTGTAAAGTTATATTAGGGGAGGGTAATCTTAAGTTATTCATTTCATAGTTGAATTAGGTCAATGGATTCAATGGATTGGATATATTGGTGTAATTAGTAGACGTAGTACGAGATTCGCTAGGGGCAGAATCGCTATTATACACCACACACAATCATTTTGCTTATGGGAGGAATTATAAGACGGAGACCACAGTTCCTTCCTATGGAGTTTTTTTATTGCTCTCATTGTCAGATAGATGTAATATTCCTATCTGACGAGAAGCAGTTTCTTCTCTTAACCTAATTGTGCTGCCGTATTCATATTACATAGAACACATCGATATATCAGATGGATTGAAATTTGGTTTGACTGCGACCCTTTGGCCTAAGGTTAAACAAGGATTGAATATTTTCTTTTCAAATGCAAATCTATGTAGTCTATTCATACTCAACACTCTAAATAAAGATGCATTAAATTTAAGTTGGGTATAGATGCTTGCATGTGTTTGTTACCGGTTGATTATGTTTTTGGTTTTCATATTCGATCAAAATATATATAGACATTTGGTAAATACTGATACCTTACGGTGAGTATCTAAAATGTATTTATTTGCAGGTCTTTTAAGTTATTGGTGTTAATGCAAGCATCTTATGGTGAATGTTATTGGGTTACTTATAAATTTCCCTCTGCAATTGACGGTATCAATGATTTTGTATTTTGATCGTTTATGTTTATTTGAAATGTTTTTGACCATGGAATCTATGTAACCATCTATACTCAACATTTTTAAACAAATCTGTATGAACTAATAATAGTATAAAATTTAAAATGTAAATTAAAAATCTAAAATAAAAGTAAAAATAATGTTAAATGTTAAAGTAAACATATTAAAATAATAATGTTAAATCTTATATATATATGTGCGTAAATAAATTTTTGTATGTTAATTACTGGCAGTGGCTTATTTTATTCTTTTTTTAAATTATTCTTAGATAAGAATTTTTTTTTTATGCATATAAATCTCTGCTATTCCAATGAGCTAGTGACTTGGGCTAACGACCGGAATCAAAATTTATAAAAAATATATATATATATTTTTGACTTATGTATCTGCCTACTTTATAAATTTTTCTAGGTTCAAATGCCTAGATGGCACCCTGTAGTGTAGATTACGTTAAGCTCTCTTTCTCTGGATCATTACAATATATATTACATATGTTTACTGATTCATATTTATTCAAATCCTAAAATTCATAATAACTCACTATGCCATATCTTTACTTTTTAAAATAAAATGAATAGCAGTGTTAGATGTTTACTACAATTAAACATGCTCAGAATAATGTCCATTTTCTTTAATAGCTTTTTGCTTTTATAGAAATGATATAGCAATTTTGTTGTCCATAAACTACATTATGCATATTTATGAGGGAGAACACAAAAATAACTATGCCTGTTTTAGTATATATTTCTGCTGTTATATAGTTTTTACATGAATCCTTCTGCATCAATCTGCCAAATTATATGTAAAATCATGAGGTTTACAGCACATTTTTTGTAAAGTGCGTTTTACGTATTTGTCAATTTTTTTTAATAACAGCTGAAAAGGTCAAACAATGTAAAATTCTGTTTTTGTTTATAAAAAATGACACAGAAAATAGTTGTAATACCTGAAACAGATTAAAACTAAGCTGGTCTCATAAAAACACAAGTTTATGAGTGGTTTAATTGAAACATTAAATTCATCATGTTTCTAAAAAGCTTGACAAGTGAAGTCCAAAGTTGAAACAATGCTGATATTTTTTTTGATGCAAACATCATTTTTCTCTCAGATTTAGTTTGTAATGATCAAGCATTTATTTGCAAGCTCTGAAATATTTACATGATGCAGTAAAACATCAATATCCCATTTTGTGGCAAATAAAAATGCAAGCATTACCCAAACAAAGTGTCATCTCTCAAAGTCTTGAGGGTGCAATACTTTTTAATTATATAAAGCATGATTCAGCTTATCTATCAGCCATATTCACTTGCTCTCACTAAATGTGATTTTTTAAGCCCTTGAATAAAAAAAATATTTCATTTATGATCCTATATATTTATATTTTCATTAAAGATTACAACTTAACCACAGAGATTGAAATTATTGATACAAAGATGTTTAAATAAATCTCTTTAAATAGATAAATACAACTTGTTTTGAATGCAGACTAATAAATAGTCAATTATAACATTACAAATTGCAATTGTAATGTTATAATTGACTATTTATTAGTCTGCATTCAGAACGTTATATTTACTTATTTAAAAAGGTTTATTTAAACTTCTTTGTGTCAATAATTTTAATCTTTGTGGTCAAGTTGCAATCTTTAATTTCTACATAAATATATGGGACCATAAATAAAGTTGGGATTCCACCTTTATTGTTAAAATGAAGTTGCCTTGGCAACAGTTTGAGATTGTTGATTGTTATCTAATATAATTGTCTAAATGTTGATTGATTTCTAATGGTACTTATAAACCAAGTTAACCTTGAGTATTATTACACACATATATATATATATATATAATAGTACAATAGCCATTATAAAAAATATTATATACAAAAACATAAATAATTAACAGTATACCGTTTATACCGTTAATTATTTATGTCTATCTATCTATCTATCTATCTATCTATCTATCTATCTATCTATCTATCTATCTATCTATCTATCTATCTATCTATCTATCTATCTATCTATCTATCTATCTATCTATCTATCTATCTATCTATCTATCTATCTATCTATCTATCTATCTATCTATCTATCTATCTATCTATCTATCTATCTATCTATCTATCTATCTATCTATCTATCTATCTATCTATCTATCTATCTATCTATCTATCTATCTATCTATCTATCTATCTATCTATCTATCTATCTATCTATCTATCTATCTATCTATCTATCTATCTATCTATCTATCTATCTATCTATCTATCTATCTATCTATCTATCTATCTATCTATCTATCTATCTATCTATCTATCTATCTATCTATCTATCTATCTATCTCATCTATCTATCTATCTATCTATCTATCTATCTATCTATCTATCTATCTATCTATCTATCTATCTATCTATCTATCTATCTATCTATCTATCTATCTATCTATCTATCTATCTATCTATCTATCTATCTATCTATCTATCTATCTATCTATCTATCTATCTATCTATCTATCTATCTATCTATCTATCTATCTATCTATCTATCTATCTATCTATCTATCTATCTATCTATCTATCTATCTATCTATCTATCTATCTATCTATCTATCTATCTATCTATCTATCTATCTATCTATCTATCTATCTATCTATCTATCTATGCATAAATTCTTTTGTCTTCTATTTTGGACTTTTCTGATCATATGTTGAAATATTTCAAAATTTTGGAATTTTGGAAAGCTTTAATTTGGATATAACTTGGTTTTCAAGTTATTTGTTTTGTAAAATGTATTTATTCTTTTCATGTTACTTCTACAAGATCTGCCTTAATATTTCAATACAAGCATATTATATATACTTTAATGCTAGATGTAATTAGAGGGAGTTTGAACATAGACTTTCAAGCTTTATTTAGTCACTCACTCCATCTTATATAACCAACACACACGACCTCATACATGCAAAAAAATCTCCAATATACTTATTTTGTGCTGAACAGCACTCATCAGTTGCTTCTTTTTGTAAATATGTGGTCGTGTGAATCGGGTGTAAAAGATGGAGTGAATGACGAAAGGAAGCTTGAAAGTCTGTTCAAATTCTCTCCAAAGATCTACTTTAATTTCTTTCAGTGGGTAAATTAATCTTCATATAGCATAATATTTACAGGAATTTTTAGAACGCTTTTATAAAGGGTTCATTTAATCAATGGTCACATGATTCAGAAGAAAGGCTAACAATCCATCAAAAGTGTCTTAGAAAATCATAAAAGTAAGTTTACAATGTCATCACAGAAAAAATATATATAAATTTCGTAATATTTAATTTAGCTACTTTTGAGTATATCTCTTGCTAATTTTTGATTTTTCACCTGCTAATAGTTGAGAGTTTATTTTAATCTACTTAACTATAAAATTTACCCTAGCAATAAAATTCCACGGAGCCCAATTATATCTGCAAGTTTAAACTTAGACAAACTATTAACTATTCTGAAAATTTCCTCCTTTTATATCTCTCCGCTTTAAATGCCAATAATCTATTAAAATGATTCTTTTTTATTAATTAACAAATATTAATTATAATAGAATGGCGTTTTATTTTTTAATTACTTTTTAAATACACTTATCTAATTTATTTATTTTATATTTAACTTGGATTACTTTTCTAACGATAATCTTTTATATTTATATTTAAATTTTCTGATTCTAATATCAAATCTATATTATGTTTTTATTAATTCCTTTGATATAAATATAAATAATATAGTATTGAATTAAATGTCTTTTTACAACAACAAAAACTAAAAGCAATTTAATTTTGATTCATCTGTATTTTTCACATTAAATACGAACTACTTATTTTTAATTTTAACAGACTATTTAAATTATTATCCACCTGGCTAAAAAAGAAATTACCACCTTCATTTGAATGGGTTTGATTGTGTATGCAATCGCCCACATATCGCAAATAGTGCATTTTTTTAATCATTATTATTTTTTTCTCATGTGTCATAGCATCAGCCGGGAAGCGAACCCGCTTACCCGGGACAACTGCTTGTAAAGCATCTGTCGCTGTATTTTTTTGTCATGTAAACTCGCTTTATTGATCCTTTTCTCAACATAAATTTGAGCTAAGCTCTTTTATTGCTTTTTTATTATTTAAATAATTCTTAAATTTATACAATCACAATTACATATATTTGCATTAATTCACTTCTCCATTTATGATTACTGTAATTGATTTCAATTTAAGAGACTTATCAGCGTTGGTTATAGCCGAAATTTAAATCAAAGTAACAACTCCACAACCTGTTATGGATAAGTAATCCTTATACATTAGTACATGATAAATAATAAAACAAATCCACATATTCTTTATGCTTTTGATGATTATAAATTTTCATTTATTGATGTGATTAGAGAGAATTTGAACACAGATTTTCAAGCTCCCTTCAGCATCTATCGACTTCATTTTATATAACTGATGCACTTGACCACATACATGTAAAAAAATAAATGATATTCACGTATTTCATGCTAAACCAGCACTTATCTGTTAGTTCAGATCATCATCTCACACACATATATAATCGTGATCAACTTATTTTAAGATAACAAATCTTTAAATTTTAATGGACAGGCTTCAAATTTCTCCTCACTCCAACTCTTCAGCCATCCATATTGTTGAAAATCTGATGATGGAGTACTCACAGCTCTTTTGATGCCAATCTTATTGCTATTAAGTCTTTCTGATATGATTTGCGGAAGAGTTGGAGGGTAGAGAAGATTGAAGCCTGTCCATTAAAGTTTGAGGATTTGCTACCTTAATATAAATTGAGTACTGAATATATCTATATATATATATCAAAATATTAATATATAACAAACTAACCAAAGGAAATACATATAAAAACAAAAAAATAAAGACTTATAAATCCAATAAATAATATAATATTTCAACCAGAGGACTGGTTTTCACCAGAAAAATATATATATATATATGGGAGATGAAGATTTGGACAAAGTGATGAGTGATAATTCAGCACAAAATATGTGTATTGGAGATCGTTTATCTTTTTCACATGTATTGAAGCAGTCACTCTTACCTAAGATTGAGCTTGTATTCAAACCCTATATACCATCCCAATCCTTTTGTCATGTATATATATATATATATATATATATATATATATATATATATATTTGAGATGGTGCCTAAGTTATAAAATTTTAATGTTTCAATAGCATTTTTAAAATTATAAATTCTTTTTATTAATTATTAGTTCTTTTTATTAAAATATGTAGGTGCAGCTCAAATATACTAACAAAATATTGATTTTTTAAAATAATTTATTATATGTCATTTATACAACTTTTTCTTTTTAAAGTATTTTTTTTCTATTAAACTGCATTTTATAAAACCAAGATGGAAGATGCAATTGTTGATTGTCCAAAAATAATTAAAGAGTTGGAAACACTATTGCTTTAATCTGGGGAAGTTGTTTTTAATTAAAGTTTTTACTTAAAATGGGATTAAGATTAAAGATTTTCTTTTGTTATAAACATTTTTGTCAAATCTATTTCTAATCTGGAAATAGATTTGAATTTATTTTTGGATGTTATCTAATGTTGCATCTTTCAAAACAATGGACAAAGAAATGTAAAATTTCTGTTAGATCAGAGATTAGATTTTAAGGTTAAAACCAAGTAATTAAAAGCATTCCAGAAATACTTGAGCACAGTATAAAATGGCTGGATTTTAAATCACCAACAGATAGAATAGCTACTATTGAGAGAACCGTATTGTTAACATATTACACATCGCTTGAAACTTAAAATGATGTATAGTAAATCCACCACCTTTCTGACCCTGGTGGGTCATTTTCCCACTTATGTACCATCTAAATGCTGCCCTGAAAGAAAGTAAAGGCCTAAAGAAGAAACTCTGGAGTGCTAAATAGAAGCTTGCTGTCACCAAGAAGATTTCATTTGGATCCTCAATTTGCCATGCATGAGCCATACTTTGAAAAAAGACTCTTATTAAATTTGTGCAAGGTATCTCTTATGACACTATTTGAAAATAAATCTAGCCTAACTAATCTCAAATCCTGCTATCAAGATTTCTAACGTATTGTTCAGTTTTCTCTCTTTTTAATCAATATGTAAAATGTAATTTGCTCTTAAATGATTTCTATATATTTAATTTTCTCTCGTATGCTCTAATTTTCTTTAATTTTGGTGTGGTCATTTATTTATAGTTATTTATTACTTGATGTTATATGTCTATCTTAGTTATTAATGTGCCAATCTCATGCAATCTGACGAGTTGAATTTCTAAAATCTTTTCTTTCTTTTTAAGTAAACCTCCGTAAATTAAAATCTTACAATATAATTCATTATTAATTAATATATTCACCAGATTGTTTTACAAGCCAACATTTTATTTATGTTTTAGTATAAAAATATATTTGTTTAACTCTGGATTTTCTACTCAGGGTGAATCCAGAACTCAAGTTAATTAACGCTTTGAAACCTTATTTATTTTATAAATGTTATTCAATTCTAAAAAGGTGACCGATTATTTGTTTTCTATATAACTGTTAGTCTTTTTTTTTATTTACTCTTAAAATATCAAATACAGTACTTAAATATTTCAGTTATTATAAAATCAATGAAGGTGGGGTTGATTTATTTATTTTAAATAGCAGAAAAGGAGGGGGTCAAATCTTAACATATATTTTATTAAATGAAATCTAAATCTCTCTCTCTCTCTCTCTCTCTCTATACTCTAGTGGCATAGCATTTTATTTATATAAATTATGGCATTCAAACTAGGATCATTTATTTTTAAAGCAAATAAATCTTATTCAATGTTGTTAGTGACATTTACCCCTACTGCGTTACCGACATTTGGCCTTATCTTCGTGATTATATATATGTGCTTCTTAATCTGGAGGTTACGACAAGTTTGAACCCATAGATTTCTTCTCAAACCTTGTCCTGAGGATAGTTAATCTTCCCAGGACCATTTATTTCATATAAAAAGGCCTCTGGTGGTGATTACTGTAAGTCTGGCACATGCCATGCCTATCCACTTTCTTCATATCAAAGACCTGCATGTCGAACAGAAGCATGACCATTTCCTCTTAGTTATTTTTTGGCTATTATGTTAGTACTATCCAAACTTTGGATTATTATTATTATTTCTTTTGCTTATGACCTAATTTTAGTGCTGTAATAATACTGAAATTGCACTCTGCTTAAAAATATATATAAATCCCAACTACTTCTAGTTTTATTAATTAAATTTATTTCAGTCTTATACAACCCCACCATCGTAACTTATTTCTGTATTTAAGAGTATCTACATGCCTTGGGGAAAATAAAGCATTCTTCTTACCAGAACTAATTAAAAGAAGTTTCATTAAGTATTTTGTCATATAATCAAATGTGTTTTCAAATAAATTTTATTTATTTTTACGACCGTAATGGCATGAAAATAGTTTGTATTATATCTGTAATGAATCTCTGAACGTTCCCTGAAATAATGTTAGTCACCATGTTTCAGAACTGTATATAAAAGCATTAATAGCAATTCTATGTAAATTCTTTCTAATAATCTATTGGCATCTTAATATTGGGCTCACCAAAAATGTGTGCTTATTTATAATATATTATTTAGCTAATAAAGAGCATATGAGAAATAATAGTGTGAATGACACTATGTAATCATCTACCGCTTGCTCATTCACACACATACTAATGTTTACAATTAATTTATAAATGTATATAAACAATTTGTCATTATATTAAACTAATCTTTATTATCCAACTTATCTGAGTAGTTCAAATTCCTCTTTTCTCCATTTCCAAATGTACAGCCATGCTTATATATATTTTAATTTAGTCATAGTTAATAGATGCTTCATTGTCTTCTCCACTTTGCTAGTGGTAAGGATTAAAATTAATTCTCATGTACCATCACTATTATGTTATTCATTAGGTGTTAGATCTGGGCTTGGAGAGTGGGTTCGAATCCAGACTGGTCCCTGACCTAAATCTCAGGCTTGACTGAGTTTGAAGTGCATTTTGTGAGTTCCAGCTCATGTTAGATGGATAAACATGTTTTGACCGGTACAGTATATGGTCATGAGTATCTATTATATAATATGATGTGTAAGCTGAATGGTGCTTGAAAGTCTGTGTTCACATATTCTCTAATTATATCTAAAGTTCAGTATATACATTATACTTAAATTCAAATATTTATTGATGTTGTAGGAATGAAAAATGGAAATTATATATTTTATCAATTATATATTAGCTTAAGAGGAGTTATTCTTATTTAAATTTCTTATACATTGTGCTAAGTATATTTGATATTTTACATTTACCATCAAATATTACATTAATGTTATGATGGTGCTAAAAAAAATCTTTGTTTTTATTTTCTATATTCAACTGTAAATTCAAAATAATTTATGATTTATTTAAATCAGCTAATGTATAATTTTTATTCTTTATTTCCAACACTATCAGAAAACTAAAGCTTATAATCATCAAGTTAAAGAATAAGTGGATTCTTTCTATTTGTTATCGTTTATTAATGTATAAATATTATTTGTCCGTATCTTATGGGAGAGTTGTTACTTTCATTTGATTTTTAATATATATATATATATGTATGTTACAATTTTTTCAATTTTTTTCAAATATTTGTTCAGATTTCATCATAGTAAAAATAAACAGAAGTCTGATTATTCAGACTGTGACAGCTAATATTCAGAGTTGAGGATTAGTTTCTGATATGTTAATAACATTACAGTTATTTTTATTAGGTCAGAAGTCACTTGATTGATTTTTAAATTAATAAATGGAAAGAAAAAAAAAGAAAACATCTAAAATTATAATGTTTTGGTAAGAATCAAGATAGAATAAAATCTTTTAAATATTAGACATTTCTCCAACTAGATTTATTATCTATTTTCTGTACAATTTAGCTTTTATTCATGCTAAGCATGCTTTCAATACATTAAGTATCTAATCGTAGCTCTTTTAAGTTTATTATGGATTGTTTTATATGTACTTGCAAAGCTGTTTTTGTATTTAAATTAATTTAAATTTAATGTTTGTTATTCAAATATATGTAGAGTTTTTCATCACGCCCACTTTTTGGATAGAGGGTACTGGTTTATTTTTATTTATAACAAATTCCTCCTTGGCTATCATCCAAGCCTTCTTGATCTTTCTTTTTTATTTTCTCTTTAAGTGCAAATGGCATCTGCTTTGAGAAGATCAATGTTATGGCCTGGTAGTTGTTTATGGTCTAAGAATATGGATGATTATTCCTTACTTCTTTTGGACATATTATATAAGTAATTGTGTTGAGTCAGCCTTGTAGGCAAGTTTGCCCATGTATCTCCATAATAAGCATAATTATAGTTGGCTTTGTAAGTATTTGATGAGCATCCTTAGTATTTAAATGAATTTAAATATAGTAACAGCTAGCAAGTACACAAAAACAATCTGTAATAAACTCAAAAGAGTTATGATTATGATAATTAAATGTATTGAAAGCATGCTTAGTATAAATAAAAGCTAAAATTTATAAACATATGTAGACCTTTTCTGAGTTAAATGTCCAAACATTTATATATTTAACATAGATCATCATCATCATCATCATCAACCATTATCAATCCACTGCAGGATGAAGGTCTCTCTAAGTTCAATCCATCTTTTTCTATCTTTAGCTTATCTTCTCCACATCACCCCTGCACACTTTCTTATTTCATCCATCCATCTCACATGTGGTCTCTTTCTGGGTCTTTTACAATCTCTTGGAATCCGGTTTAAAATTTCAATTGACCATCTATTATCAACTCTTCTAACAATATGTCCATCCCAATTCCACTTCAGTGTTTTAATTTTTTCAATGAGGTCAGTAACACCTGTTTGTTCTCTTACCCATACATTATGTTTTTGATCCCTTTTTGTTACTTCCAACATGCATCTCTCCATACTTCTTTGAGTGGTCTGAAGTCTCTGTATTGCTCTTCTATTAAGTGTCCAAGTCTCAGATCCATAAGTAAAAACTGGCGAAACACATTTATTAAAAACCTTCCTTTTCAAACACATAGGCATATTTCCTTTTAGTATCAAGTTATTTCTACCAAAAGCACTCCAACCAAGTTTAATTCTGTTATTAATTTCATCTATTATATTTCCATCTGTATTAATAATCTGACCAAGGTATTTGTAACTGTTAACGTTTTCTAACTCATCATAATCAATCTTTATTTTCATATTTTGAGAAAATCTATTAAACATTACTTTAGTCTTTTTAACATTTATCTTTAGTCCTACTTTCATCTGATAACTCCTGCAACATTTCCTGTAGCTCTAAAGCATTATTTGCAAAAACAACTACATCATCTGCAAAATCTAAATGACTTAAATAATCTCCATTTACTTTCACTCCTTTAGCTTCCCATTTTAATCCACAAAATACTTCTTGCAGCACTGCTGTAAAAAGTTTTGGAGATATGGAGTCACCCTGTCTTACACCTTTTCAAGGTTGATTTTCCTACTATCATTATGTAATCTAATTGTTGCTGTTGCATTTTTATAAATATTTTTTAAAATATGACAATATCCTGAATCTATACCTTGATGATCCAATGCTTTAATCACTGAAGAAATGTTTATAGAATCAAATGCCTTTTCATAGTCTACAAATCCTAAGTATAATGGCAACTCATATTCATTTGTCCTTTCTATAATTTCTGTCAATACCTGGATATGATCTACTGTACTAAAACCACTTTTAAATCCAGCTTGTTCTTTTGGTTGGTGGAAATCCAGTGTTTTCTGTAGACAAGTTGTAATTATTTTGGTAAAAATTTTGTATAAAACTGATAAAAGACTGATAGGTCTGTAATTTCTAATATCTTCTTTATCACCTTTTTTAAATATCCAATCATCTGGTACATCTTTATCATTTAGACATTTGGTATATAACTTTGCTAAAATTTTTTCTATTTCTTCACCTGCTTCTTTTAATATATCAATTATAATTCCATCATTACCTGGAGCCTTCCCTTTCTTCATAAATTTAATTGCATGTCTCACTTCCTCAATCAAAATTCTGGGCAATTTGGAAGATATAATAGGTATAGGAGGCACTTGTTCTTTATTACTATATAATTCTTGATAGAAGTCTTCTACACATTTCATGATGTCATCTCTCTTTTTAGTAATAATGCCATCTTTTTTTCTTATTGCAGATATAAATTTTCTACCAATACCAAAAATGTTGTTTTACACTCTTTAGACTTTTATTCTCTTCTACAGCTTTCCTTGCTAGTTCACAATTATACTTTCTTATATCATTTTCAATTCTTTTCCACACCATTTTACAAAATTTGAGATATTCAATCTTTTTTAATGCATTATTATTGTATATCCTCATATTCCTTCTTTTCTTCATAGATTCTCTAGTTTCAGTAGAAATTTTATTGGCCAATTGCTGCTTTTTTCTACCAGCTATCTTTGTTGCAGTTTTTAAAAGTGTATCGCTTATTTTCCTATTAATGTCATTCAAATCTGAATCATGTTCAAAATCTACTAATACTTGAAACTGATTTGTAAGTTCTAATTTAAATTCATTAGAATGTTTCTGAAGATTAGGAATATCAACTGTAAGTATTCTTTTTCTTAATCATTTTTGTCTCACTAGTTTTGCATTAACATGTATCTTACATCTTACTAATCAATGATCATTTCCTGTGTTAGGTTTATTAAGAACATTACAATCTTGAAATATGTATTTCCTGTTAGTCAAAATATAATCCAATTCTGCTGTACTTTCATTTGGGTGCTTCCATGTCCATTTCCTTTTAACATTTTTCTCAAAAAAAGAATTCATAATATAAAGTTTTTCTTTTTCTGCAAACTCCACAAGTCTATTTCCTCTCTCATTCCTATTACCATAACCAAAATTACCTACAGCATTTTCATCCTTCATTTGTTTACCAATTCTAGCATTAAAGTCTCCCATAACAATTTTAAAATGTTGTTTATTCTGATCAAAAGCCTTTTGTACATCCATATAAAAATCTTATATAACTTCATCACTATGAGAACTTGTTGGGGCATAAACCTGAATTATCTGCATTTTGTATCTGCTATTAAGTTGTAAAACTAATTTTGCCACTCTATCTGATACACCATCAATCTCCACAATGTTATTCTTCCATTTTTTATTTATAATGAATCCTACTCCACTTGTATTTTCAATATTTGTGCCTTTATAGTAGATTTCACAAATTCCAATAATATCCCATTTAATATAAGACAGTTCTTCTTCTAACTCTTGCAATCTTCCTTCACTTGAAAGTGATCTGCAGTTGTAAGTACCTAAATAAAAAGTCATCATCAAATGGCAGCTTAAGTCTGCAATCAGGGGATTCTTAGCACCTTCCGCCTTTGGCCACCAACCACTGCCTCAGTTGGTGACTTTACAGCTTCCTGGAAATAAGGGCCATGATTTATTTTTGTCTGTCATGATTGTTTATATTGGAAAAAATATTCTTAAACTCGGAGGTAAAAAGCCAATAAACTCACCATGCTGGTTAATGTGTGTTGGTGAGCAGCCCATCCATGTTCGTATACTATATGAATAATCACATAGTAATAACAGCTGCAACGACAAGAACATAGATACTTCTATAATAATCATTTTGTTTTTAATTAGGAAACTTTATTGGGCTGGAAGTCAAGAAATTGTATTTACATTTTTCACCCTCTGCTGAAAAATTTTCCAAAGCTATTTGTTTTTTTTTACAGTTTTAATATTCACGTATATATTTTTTCTAATATTTCAAAAAAATTCAAAAGATGTCAGAATAAATAAATAAATGAGTCTTCAAATTATATGTTGATGGGGGTCTATTATGTGGCTGGCAATCTCAAACTTTGTAGGATTATTTTGAGAAAATATTACAAAGGTCTAAAACTTCGATTTTTTGAAAAATTTATGATTATTTTTGTATTCTAATTGTGTAATAATTATTAGAAATATATATATATTGATTTCTAATGGTTGGTGGAATACCCAGAAGTCCTGATCCAAAAATACATTTGGATACATCTATCAACTTTAACAATCAGCTGGTTCAACCACAACATATAATCAATTTACATCAAATCTAAAAGTGCTGGTACACCTATCCTTCATATCCTAAAGTTGATATTGCCAAATGTATCGGTCCAGTCCATCCACATATATAGGGGAAATAAAGAAAGATCGCATCTAACTACTGTTGGACCTAGGGTCTTCACGTAGGATGCTAGAGATAACACGATGAAGTACCTGACTTACGATTACATTTATCTTTAATAGACTAGCCTAAGCATTATCTATCAAATCTACATGTAATTTAAATCAGTTCATCTAACATCTCGCCAGTCTTTTCGGAAATGTTGCCTCAGATATTCGAACTCAGGAAGAATTCACAGTTGACTTTCTTAACAGGGATGTATCTATGCAAACCATTAATCAACAACTAAAATAATTCATCCTATCTATTAGTAAGAAACAACCTTTATTTATCATTTTCTCTCATGCTTATCAAACAGTAATGTGTGTGTGCATGCGTAAAAACACTGGTTATAAGATTGAATGTAAATGCTGGATTGAATGTAAATGCTGGATCAACAAAACTACATAGACCTTGTCAATTAACAAAACTTCATAATATTTATTTACACATAAAAAAAATATATTCAAAACAAAAAACAAATTATCACTCAATGTAGAAAAGAAAATCAAAAAAAAAATTTACAAGTGCAACTAAGTGATTTGGATATATTTTTCTGTATTTATGGCTTTTATATCTATGATGAGTATCTATCATTTTGCTAATTAAACAATTTAAAACTATTTACCCTTATTTCCCATGATAGACACCCATAACATAGACATCTATATATCCAAAATAATTAAAAAAATTATTTAAGTGAAATTACTAACTCAATGAAAATTTAAATGCAACTCCATATGCAATATGCAGTTTTAAGTGTGGAAAAATATAATAATAAAACAACACATGATATGATAGAACAGAAATTATAAAGAATATTAATTTAAAAGAATTAATTATTTATTCATTTTAAAGATCTTAAGAATATTATTAGTAAAACATATAATATAAATAGTCATGACATGTTGTGGCATTGGTTATTTCAGTGACTTTAAAAAAAACTCTTACTCTTTAAGTATTCTGTTTGGACATTCAATTTCATAATCATAGATGAAAATCAAGTATTTTGGCAGAAAGTAAATTACCTAGATTTTATTAAAAACAAAAAGAAAAAGACTTTTTAACCTTCCTCCCCCCTTCTCTCTTGACACTTTCTTATGTTGAACTGTTCCAAAATTGTTGTATTAAACTTTAGTACTTCCCAAATATAAGATCGAGATAATAAATAAAATTAAAAAAATACAGATCTATACAAAAAACAACAACAACAACAACAACATAATTTTACAATATTTCATGAAGTGATATGATTAGGTATCATTATTTTTCAGAGTCCTTCTTACATAAACAGTTCTTACAATTTATTCATTTTTTTATTATAGATACTGAAAACTCCTGATTGATTTTAAACAGCACATTCTGAACTTAAATAAATTAGCAGTGGATATTTTATATTACTCTTCATGTAGATTTCCATCTTGTGTTGATTTATCAGGCACATAAATTATAGATAGTTAAATATTAATTTTCACATGGCTATAGTGATAAATGCTCCACCTGAAGACAATTAATCGTTCTAGACAATGTATCTCATATTTTAACTACATACACAGGTTTATACAAATATATATGTGGTTTGCATTTAATAAAAATATATTTATAGAAAGAATACAGCTATTTACTGTTTGAAATATTGGCTACATATAAACTTATAAACTTTAAACCGAACAAACTGATCTAATTTCTTTTTTAGTTTCTTTTAAAAGAATCATAATACTTTTTTAAAATTTAAATTGATAAATTACTTTGACTTATCTGATTATTGAATTAAAATAAGAATGTTCTAGTCACTTCTTTTACTCTTTTTCTGAATGGCAAATAACTAGAAAAACATTAATATTTGTTGAGACACTGCTTTAGTAAATGTCCATTTTGCAGAAAAATATTACTAAACTAATAATAATATTAAAACTTGTCTTTTCATGTCAATATACAGAATAAGAAAGAATGATTTTTAATTGTTTTTTTTTTTATACCAGGCATTGTTCCCATTGTTTAAACCTAGTGCATTCCTATGTATTTTTAAAATATTTTTATTATCAATTTATTTTAAAAAATAAAACAAATAATAAAATAACTTTGCAATATTATTCTCATTCTTCTTCTTCTTATATTCAGTTATTTATTGCAATACTTGATTTATTTTCTATTGCTATGACTGTTTTTGTCATCATTTAAGTCATTGTCTATATTTAATATAATCAACACAATACAATGGTCAACATATATAAATATGTACATTTTTTTATCAAGGTTTATATTTTTTTAAACAATAAAATTTTATTACTAATATATATATATATATGTTTTTTTTACTGTAAATTACCCATCATTCCCAGTACTTAATATGTAGTCAGTACACTGTTTAAAACTATTTAAACATTTATATTTTTTTAAAAATGTTGTAGCAAAACCTATTTTTATTTGATATTTACATGCTAATTAAAAAAAAAAAACAATCCAATATTTCAGTTGGCTAAGGTTGGTTGTGGGTGCAATCTTGAGCTACCCTCATAATATATTATTACAAATTTATTTTTTACAGAAATGTTTTATTTTTAAATATAAAAGATGAGATTTGTCTGTGTAATGTTACCATAGAGATTAAAATAATAGGAAATTCAACTGCCTAGATATGTGTCACTATAACAGTCTGTTATAACATTTGGCACTATCATAAAAATTCCAAAAAAGTTTAAACTTTTAAGTCATAAATTGATAGATTTATTAGATATTAAAAATAATTTGTTCAGATATTTTAAAACAAACATCAAACAGGGGAGATTTCATTCATTTTGCAACTGAATTGGCTCCACCTGAAATTTGATGATGTGACAGTGATTTGTTTTGACTAAAATCTAATTTTTAAAATAATTCTGCAAATCAAATATGATTTTTTTAATATTTATTTAATTTCTAAACAAAAATATCTATCAAATGATGTCAAATTTATTACATTCTGATAAAAACTTATGGTTTAATATTAAAGTAAAAGTTGAAAGCTTAAATCTAGTGAGAACAAAGACATCTGTCAAAATATTAACATATGGAAAAAGAGTTAACTCTATTTTCTAAATCTTCACATGAAAATAGTCATAGAAATAATAAAAAACTCCATTGGTTAAAAAATTGCAATTTGATTAACCTGTTTACTATTGAAAATATGTTAACTTTTTTATACATTTGGTTTGAAATGTAAATGCCACCAGAACTCTCAATTCATAATAAAATAACACATAATAATAATTATAAAATATTAAGTATTATATAAAACTAACATACCATGAGAATAAAGCTAAGAAAGTGTAATTATTATCATAAAAATAAGGCAATGAAACATTTTAAAAATTATTAATTTTAAATTTATTCACAAATTGTAAATTTTAATGAGTTAGTTTTAAAGTAAAAACTTTTTTAATTACTAAAAATTATTTCATACAAAAATTTAAATAAAATGACATGTAAGATCATTTATTGGTCATTATTTAAACAGTTTTTTTTTTGTAAAATCTTTTATAATTTCTGTAGGCTTTCAGTCCTAGAAAATTAAATATTATTTTGTTTTAAGTATTTATTTAATTATCATCACTCTGGTGATATGAATTGGTGAACAATCTATCCATGTTCATTTACTATATTATTAATCATATAGTAATAACTGTAACAACAAGAACATATGGACCAGATATTAGAAATTTGCTCTGCTCAGTTCTTTGAAGACCTCAAAAAGAAAATCAAAGGGTCTCTTTTCAGTTAATATATATAAATGAGATATTTATTTTATATAGTGCGATTTTATGAATTGTAATAAACTAAAGATCAGCTTTTCAATCTAATGCACATGTGCTTTATGAATCTCAATAATAAATGAATACATTCATTCCCAACACAAGATAAAGTCTTTGTGAAAGAATAAAATGAATCACCTATTCTTTCAACCCAAACACTTAAGTATGGGCAAATCTTAAGCACTGGAAATGAAAGCATGAAAATAAACCAATCACTTTACATTACTTTTTACTATGTCTGAATGAATGACACCAGCCAAATTTTCTAGAATTTACGATACGTCATTCTTAAATGAAACCAAACATATGTAAATGAGATATTTATTTTATATAGCACAATGTTTATGAAATGTAAAAAACTAAAGATCAGCTTTTCAAGCTAATGCACATGTACTTTATGAATATTAATAATAAATGAATACTTTCATTTCCAACACAAGATAATGTCTTTGTGAAAGAATAGAATGAATCACCTATTCTTTCAACCCAAATGCTTAAGTATGGGCAAATTTTAAGCAGTGGAAATAAAAGTGTGAAAAGTAATAAAAAAGAAAAAGTGTAAATAAAAGAAAAATTGATCTAAGCATTTAAGAAATTTTGAATACAAAAGATTAAAGGAGTCGATGAATTTACTTTATTTGATATATGACATTATATAGGCAAATGAAAAATATATATAATAAAATTATTTCTTAAAAAAAAAATATTAAAAGAAATAATGATGCATATTTATTATATATGCATTATTTTAAATAAATGTAAATTAAAAATGGGTACACCCAAATTTCTATAAGAAATACACTGAAGATGCATTGAAAAACAAAAAAAAAATTGAAATTAATATATTTATAAAATTAGTTGTAAATTTTAATAACTAGAGAATATTTGTCTTAAGAAAAATAAAATTAGAAAAATGTTTTTAATATAATGTATTTAAAAACAGTATAAAATTTATTTAATATATCAAAATAAATCACGAAGAGTATAAATAAGATAAAGTTCAAAGGTTTTTTTATTTCCTGTATTGTGTATATTGTATTTTATAATCAAGAACATAAATTATTTTAATAATATAGGTAAAAAATATCACTGTCTAAAAACTGGAGAATTTAAATCGTCTTGCTCTTTGAAGATAAAGTATTTATTTTTGTGGAGAAAGAAAAAGATATCGGTAATGAAGAAAAACCACTACAATAGAAAAGATCACAATAAAAAATGAAAAAATGAAAATTAGACATGAATAATATCTAATTTTTGTACAAAAAAGTGAATAAGTACAATGAATATATTTAAACATCAAAAGCAATCAAATAAAACTATAATTAGAATGAAAAAATATCACATGGTAAAAAACATGTTCTATGATTACACAAGTTACTAATAAAAATAGCAAACTCTCTATACAGTAATATCACCCGGTGCAGAACTTAGAGATAATGAATGCAAGAAGATTTGGGCATAAAATTCCTATCTAGGGTCTACTTTCCAATATCTCCAGACTAGTTTCTAGTTTGTGGCTTTCATCTATGTGAAGCCTATGATCTGAAAGGGTTGCATTAGATCCTAACATCTAGGTGCAGTGCTCTCAGATCCAAGGCTCCTCAGTAATAAATGCCATGTGCTAAAAACTAGCCTGGGGATATTGGATGAGTAGGCACTAGATAGGGATTTTATGTACAAACCTTGCATCCATTGATCACTAAGGCTTGTACTGGGTAACACTACTGTAAGGAGAGTTTGTTACTGTTATTATGAGAAAATATACTGATAATAAAAACAAAAAATATATATTAGGAATTATGTAAATAAGATTTATAAAAAATAGCATCTAATTCAAATGTAAATTACAGAAACAATATACTATATATGTAATGAATTTCTTTTTATCAATGCATCTTGTAGTGAAATGTACCAGGTTAATAATAAGGCCACAGAGATTTAGGTATTTGATACTTCTAATTTATCTAAAGAGTATAGTTCTTCATGAAGTGCATGCATAAAGGGAAAGAGGGATATAATTTTCTGTACTGTCACATGATTGCATTATCATGGAGTTAAAATGGTACATGCACTGATAAAAAAAATATACATAAAAATTTTAAAAACTAAAAAAAAAAAACAAACTCGTTGAGCAATTAGCAAAACTCTTTGTTTATAAAAACTTTAAAATTAATAAAGTTTGTTAAAGATTTAGGAAAAAAAATAAAGACATTCTTTTGGAGTAAATAGTAGATAGTTCACAAAGCTATATAAAAATGATTGAGAGTAAATTAAAAGATATTTAAAAAATTGCAGTATTTGGATGAAAACAGGATTTTTAGAATAATATTTGATTAATTGGACAGGTTGGATAAGGTCTAATATGATATTTGCAAAATAATTAGATACTCATTATACTTAACTGAATCTATAAAAATTTGGATTTAACATAACAAAAACATTATTAGATATTTAGTGCAGTAAAGAATGAGATACAAAACTCTCTATACAGTAGTGCGACTCAGAGCAATCAATAGAAGCAGGAAGGTTTGAGCATAGTGCCTATCATCCAATATCCCCAGACTAGTTTTTAGCTTTTGGCTTTCATGAGTGAGAAGCCTATTGAGTGGTACTACTGTATGGAGAGTTTTGCCTCTATAAAAAACAGTTTGTGTAAGCATAAAGAATGGTGATCAGGTGATTTTTGATGGTTTAAAGAATGAGATAAGTGAAAAGAAAAATATGAAATTTAATTAGTAAAAAAAATCCTCACTTTCTAATATCACATAACTTATCTAGCTTGCTCATATACTTACAAGAGCAGTTTTTTTCACTCTATTCTAAAATTATTAATTATAAGCTTGAATAATCAAAGGATATTAGATGATAACACTATGTAATCAGTCACGTTTTTGTCTACTAGCTTTCTTAAGTTTGTAACAGTGGATTGACTTAGACATGCTTCAAACTAGGGTCCTGATTTTCAAATACTACAATGTTTTTAAGCCAAACCATCTAATGTTTATACCTATATAAATCTGAAACTAGGCTAATAACTATATATTTTATTATTGGCATTACTATTTATAGGCTATTGATTATTCACAATTACAATATAAAGCTCTGATGTGAGTTATAGAGTAATTTTCTTACTTTAAAGCTGATATTGATAGGCAGCTGAAAAAGCCATATGGTGGATGCTTTATGTAATATCATTATTAAAACTGAAGAGATTTGTTATAGTAACAAAGGAATAAATAAGTGTTTAAGACAAAATGGTAAAGGTATTGAATAGAAAATGTAGTTAATTTACTATTAGAATTTATAATTCTAATAATGATGATTCTTTAAAGTCAACTACTGTTGTTTAATTGTTAATTGTCATTATATAGTCATGTTATATTATCCTCATTCCCAAATTAGTTTCTGGATTTTGCCTTTTTTAAGGAGGTCTCAGGATTTACAGTTGAAATTGAAAACTTATGAATCTAACAATCCCTTTTTATTTATTTATACTATTCAAATATAGACTGATATAGAAAATATTTCCAAGGTTTTGAATTTAAGACAACTCACCTGAATATTTATATAGGTCTGACACCATGTCAGTAATTTTATATTTTAGTATTCCCACTATTATGTTACTAGTTTTGAATAATATAAATAAATTAAAGATGACCACTAAATGCGATTTTTAATACTAAGTCCTCACTGTAAAAGACAGAATCCAAAAAGAGTTATGAGATTTGTATAATGTAACACTACCATGTAATATTCTGTACTACATGGTGTTAAAGTGAATAGAACTGCTCTTGGAAACATATGTTAAGAGTAAGCAAAATCATGTACATCAATTTTACTAGCTCAAAATAGAAAAGTCTATAGTTGGCACAAAACTAAGATCATTAAAATATATAATTATTGGCCTGCATCAAATTTATATAAATATAAAAGTAAATTGGTTTTTGAATTTTAATCTACCAACTTGAATAGTATAAAACAGGGATGGCCAACTTTTGTGATTTTAAGATCTACTTTTTTTTAAAAAAAATCTGTTGCTATCGACTTGTTGTCATATGCATAGTCTAAATGGAAGGAGATGTGAAATATATACTATTTTTATATAACTATCTAAATAAAAAATAACATAATTATGTAACAGGCCAAAAAACTCATGTCTGGGTGAATTAAAGCAACATGAGTAAATTATTAACAATATTTATTAATTCAAATTAGCTATATTAAGTCAAGATTAAAAATATTATTTTCAATAAAGATATGAGTTAATGGACTTCACATATCTATAATTGAACAAAGCAAAGCAAAACTCCATATAGTAGTGCCACCTGTGCTAAATAGAGTAATCAATGGATGCCAGAAGGCTTGTGCATAAAATCCCTATCTAATGCCTACTCATCCAATATCCCCAGACTAGTTTCTGGCTTGTGGCCTTTATCAGTGAGGAGCTTTGGATCTGAGAGCTCTGCATCTAGATCTTAGGATCTAATGCAACCCTCTAGCAACCACCTTTTATCTCTACTTAACTACAAAACTATGAGCATGAAATTGAAAACACAAAAAATATTTTCAATCTAAGCTCAATAGCTTATATAGTCATATGGGTCTGAACTCAGTTTATGCTCATAGTTTTGTAGTTAAGTAGAGATAAAAGGTGGTTGCTAGAGGGTTGCATTAGATCCTAAGTTCTAGATGCAGTGCTCTCAGATCCAAAACTCCTCACTGATGAAGGCCACAAGCCAGAAACTAGTCTGGGAATATTGGATGAGTAGGCATTAGATAGGGATTTTATGCACAAGCCTTCTGACATCCATTGATTACTCTGTTTAGCACAGGTGGCATTACTATATGGAGTTTTTCTTTGCTTTGTTTATAAACAATTATGTGCTAGTATTGGAGATGTGATCATGTGATGCTATCTAGAATTGGAAAAAAAAATTAAAACAAAAACAAAAATAAAAAACTTGAAAAGCTTGACTTAATTTGTTTCACTCATAACCCAATGGCTCTTTTCAGATTGGCCTTGTGATTGACCAAGATTGGCTTCGGAATCAACCAGTGGATCACGATCAGCTTGTTGGCCACCCCTGGTATAAAATGACTGCTGGTTGCATAAATGCATTAATTTCACATTTGAATTTTAAGTTCTCATTGTGAAAGTTTAAGAGCCAAAAATCTAGGCATGTGGATTTTGTCAAGATTACAATAGATAGTTCTAGAATAGGACAAAGAGCTTATATTAAAAGTAAATTGAAAAAGTCACATGATGAATGATGGTATTATTAAAATTTAGTAATTTTCAAAAATATGAAGATCAAAGAATAAAATTGTATCTATAATACTTGAATACAAGTATAATATATATCATAAGCTTGATGTAATTAGAGGAAATTTAAACACAGACTTTCAAACTCCCTCCACACATGACTACCTATATGTGAAAAAGATAAATGTGTCTTTTATGCTGAACCAGCACTTGTCAGATGTCATTACTTGATTTATATTAAGATAGCAAATCTTCATGTTTTAATTGACAAGCTTCAATCATTTCCACTCTCCAACTCTTCAGCTGTTCATATTATTGAATGGAAAGCTTAAAATCCTTGCTGATGCCAATGTTGTTGTAATACCCATGTTAACCTTGTCACTCCCAAAAACAATATCAGCATCTACAAGAGCTTTGAACATTCTATCATCAGATTTTTTAATGATATGGATGGCTGAAGAATTGGAGAGTGGAGTAGATTGAAACCTGTCCATTAAATTTTGAAGATTTGTTATCTTAATATAAACTGAGCACTGATTATATATATGTGTACGTGCGTGGGAGATGATGATCTGGACCAACTTATGAGTGCTGGTTCAGCATGAAATACATATATTGGAGATTATTTATCTTTTTCACATGTGGTTATGTGCACCAGTTCTATAAGATGGAGTGAATAACTGAAAATAGCTTGAAAGTTTATGTTCCAATTCCTTCTGATTAAATAAATACATATAACAAGAATTTAGAATTGAATAATAAATTAAAAAGGTTTAGAAGAATAATATAATAAAAAAAGAATAAATTAAGGATACACTAACTTACAATTATTAAAAAATATTGCGAAAAAACTTCAAATATGCTTTAAAAATCGATAGGGTATATTTTATAGTTAATGTATTTTTGAGTAGTCTATTTATACAGCTTTGACGTAATCCATTTTAATTAAATAATTTCTAAAATCTAGCTGAAGCATCTGAATTAGATTAACCACCAAGATAGACTACGAGTTTAGGGCACATATATATATATTTAAATAAGCAGTGATCAATGTGCTCATCTTCTATATATAGAGTCGAGCGGAGTTTGAAACCAAGTAAAATTTGAAATTTTTGAAATAATTAGGGAAGTACAAACCAGTTAGGATAGAAAGATATTTATCTTGACAGTGGATTATTGAAAGATTGTTTTGAAAACCTTTTATCTCATCAATATACGCTGTAGATATGTAATTTGTACCTATAACAAAATCAAAAATGAAGGTTAAAGTTTATTAGTTATTTCCCTGCAGCTAAAATTATATTACTTTAATAATAATCAAACTTGAGTTATTGTTTTTTTTTATTCCTTGAGAAAAAAATTCCTTTTTATTAATATGGTCTTACATTTTTTGAAGTTATTTTTTCTGCTAAACTTTTCTTTTTAAATTTTTGAAGTAAACACAAAAAAGAAAACATTATAGTATAATAAATTGTTAATTTTTTTCTCTTTTTAATAAAAAAAAAAATTATCAAAACAAATTGAATACACTTTAATTATATTTGCCAAAAAATGATAATTGATTATACTGAAAAACTGCGAGATGACGTGATATCTTTAGATAAGATTTTTAAGTTGTCAACTAACTTGAATGGTTCAATAAAGCGATTACAGAACCGCGTAAATAACTGTTAATTTTTGATTAAACGTCTTTATATATATATAAAAATGTTTGACGCATATAAATTTAAAAAATATGTTATTAAAATGATAAAAAAAAAATTCGGAATTTTTAAATAATGTTTTAAAAACTACGTCTTTTAAAGATGTAAACGGATCATTAATGTTTACTATTGAAGTATTGAAATGTTAGAATAAACTGTATTGAGACAAAGTATAGTTGACAACGGTTAAGAATTGTAAGGATGACCTCATAGACATCGAGACACAAATTGAAATAGGCCTAAAATAAGACATTACATTAAATATAGTTCTATTTTTTTAATAAATATTTTTATTTTAATATATATATTTTTTCTTATGACATTATTTTGCTTTGTAGAATATTTTGAATAAACCTATTAAATATTTTTAATTAAAATACGCATTTTTTAAAACCTACCTCAGATTTCAATAAACAGCCATTAAATAATATTTACTAAATTGTATTTTTAAAAAGAATATTGTTTACACTTTTTTTAAAAAAAATAATGATTAAAATTGAATTTTTAAAATTTAGTATTTATAGAAAAGTTTTAAATTATTTAAAAAATACTTGGTTCTAGTCATTTTGTAGTACAGAACTCACACTTCTGATGTATTTAACAGAAATATGTAAAGCCCCTGTGCAGAGATAAAACGTTCAACCCTGAAGCACAACTTCAATCCATTCCAGTTATGTAATTTCTGCCAATGACCTCCCGAGCATTAAAGCATTTGATTAGTGTGAGTCTCTATGTAAACTAAAGAGAAGTTTGTTTCTCTTCTCTAGAATGTACCCTGAAGCACAACTTCAATCCATTCCAGTTATGTAATTTCTGCCAATGACCTCCCGAGCATTAAAGCATTTGATTAGTGTGAGTCTCTACGTAAACTAAAGAGAAGTTTGTTTCTCTTCTCTAGAATGTATATATTACACATTATGGGTACAAATTACAATTTATTGATTGTGAGGTTAAAATCCAAGTTAAACAATTTCTGAATTATCTAACAACTTTTTAAATTCAGTCAATTATTTTTAAGTATTTTATAATATATTCTAGAAAAATTATGCTGTAACACAAGATATTTCAGATTTTCCAGTTATTATTATAGTTAGTCAATGATTATATTTAAGTAAAACTGTTTAAATTTTAGTTATAGATGTCATCAATAGATGGAGGTTTTTATACTTTTAAAAAGCTGCATTTGCATAGTAGTAAAGAAGATGATATGAAAAAAAAAAGAGTACATAAAAGTCATCATTAGAAACTTAAGTAGCAAATGAAGTTAAAATTATATTTTTTATTTATTTAAATATTGTTTATAATATTTAATAACTACACTAGCTTAAGGTGTAAATTTAATTATTTTTTTTGTGTGTGTAATTTGAGATTATCTATTGTTTTTGGTTATTTGTAACACTTTAAATTATTATTTATTTTCTAATATATATATATATATATATATGTAACCCAATGATGATGATCTATGAAATAAATATAAGTATAAGCATAAGTCCAAGACCTCTTCAGAATTGAGTATACAATAACAGGTATATAACTAACAAAATCTTAGGTTCTTATTTTGTTTATGTATAAAAAATACATACTTTGCATAATGAGCAATATAAATTCAAAAGAAATAATTATTTAGGTTCTTAATAAATAGGATACACCTATTTTCCATATGTAAAAGGAACTACAGACAGTATCGGACGTATATTAAAATGCTATAATATAGATACAGCATTTTCTGCTCATCAAAAGATCAGCAATATAATAACCAAGCCTAAGATTCAATCCCTCTTGAATCTCATGGTGTCTATCAAATCTCGTGTAAAAATTGTAAAGCTTCTTACATAGGTATGAGTAATCATCACATCAGTGTTAGGAGAGATGAGCATGCTAATGCAGTTAAACAACACTCATCATCATCAGCACTCTCACTCCATACTATAGATTCAGGTCATAAAATTGATTTTTTTAGTACCAGGATCATATCCAGATGTGATAATCTCTACCAGTACAAAATTAGAGAAGCCATTGAGATACTTAAAAGGCCAGATTGTATCAATAAGCGAGATGATACATGCAAACTTCCTCCTATTTGGAAAGATTTTTTTAAAAAACATTCCTAAATTTAACATTTTTGCTATTGATGGAATTTTAACATTTTATTCAAATCAGTGATTGTAGCGCCTCTACAACCGTCTTTCTACCTTTTATAACTCTGTGGATGGCTTGTGTGACCAAGTCGAAACATCAGTATATTAATATTAAAAGTTTTTAACACGGATGAACCCGCAAAATATGTATTTTATATATTTAACCCGTGCAAATCTTCATTTTAACATATATATATATATTGTAACGGGATATATATATATGTGTTACATTCAAATTTTAATAGTAACTTTTTTTATCTAATACAGAATTAAAAACAAACTGTCAAAATGCACAAATAACGAATTATTAATTTATTAATATGTTAGATTGATTGAAATATTAAAATAAGCTTTAAAAAATAAATAAATTATAGAATCAAAGCAAAGATTCTAATCTTTAAATAAAATATATAATAAAAAACCTTTTTTTTAATAATAGCGAAGATTTTTTTAATTTTCAAATATAAAAATTACAAACAGATCCTTAAGGCAAAATGACAATTAAAAAAATGATTACAAAATAGATAAGAGTTCCCGCCCAGAGATAGAGACACAGACATCAGTGGAAAACCCAAAATCTTACCTTGGACACAAAGAATAAACCAATAAAATATAAATAAAAAAAATATGTTTAATGAATCCGTGCATTCCAGAGATAAGGTGCCCGACTATAAAAAAAAAAATCCAAAGGGAATAGTTAGTTGGAGATTAGAAAAATTAAAAATTTAAATTCTTTCATCTGTTGCAGAAAAGTTAAAATAAATATTATCGATGTCACCAAAAATGTAATGAGCTTCATCGTGCTTCCTTCGGTGTGGCCGGCCGAAACTAGCTTTCCTATTCACGGATCCCAGGATTGAACCACTGGTGCTGTATGCAGAAATCTTCGTAAATGCGTCTTCATAAATTGTCATTGCCCACAAGAAATGGATCTTTTATAAATTCAGATCTTCATCGCGAAGGAACGAGCCCGGAGAAAGAAAGGAAAGTATACATTATAAACAAAAAACATTATAAACTCTTAATTTAAAATCTCAGAACTTTATTTTCCTTTAAAGATGATTTATAGACTTTCTCTCTGAATCAAATCTAAACTCTATAAACTTTAAAAAAATTTAAGTCTTATCAAAAATTGAAACGCAATCTTTTAAAATATGTGTTATATGTTTTCATTTATGCTAAGTGTAAGACCTGTTTGTAATAGGGTAGGGGTTTGCGATTGCAAACTTAAATTTAAAAATAGAAACACATCGTTATTTGTGCATTATTAAATTTAAAAAGAAAAGCAGGTTATATAAATTTGCAGTAAAAAAATAAGTTAAAATATAAATGTTATCTTAAAAATGATTTTAAAACCTTAATTAAACTAAAGATTTTTGTTTTGAATTAAATTAATAAAATGATTTAAATGTTAGTTGAGTGTAGATAGCTGCTAGACTAGTTTAAATATGTTACTTTTAAAGAGGGTTTTGATTTCGGACTATTTGTTTCGTAGTTGTGTCAATGCTTGTGGAGAGATATATGGACGTTTATATCAATGTAATGTGAAGTGTGTTAGCACCTAGGGCTACGAGTCCAACTGAATGCATGACCCCAAAGAGAGGTAGTGATATCGTTGAAATGGACGCAGAGGTATTTCCTGTGCCATTGACCCATTCCAGTTCTATGGATTGAGAAGATAAGTCGGCAAGATAAGACCGCTCTCTCATCCATACGCAGCGTTTTTCTCTTATTATTACATACATGATTCCTTCGCCAGATAGAAGCACATTCCTATACTGGTTGAAGCTCATGTTTTCTCCAATAATATCATGTTGTTCAGATGCACATTCCTGTCACGTGATTCTATGCTAACATGTTCATATTGCATTGGTTGCTGATATATATCTGGAAGCGAGCATTGGTGTGGCTGCAGACTTTTAGCCCGGAATCAATTGTTTGAAGGTCTTTTAGTTGCGTGGTCTGGGTAGCTCATAATTAAAAGTTAAAAACAAATAAAATAATAATGAAACAGAATAAAACAAATTTCTTCCTGTGTTATAAAAATTATTTTTTAAAAGTTTGTGCGTTATTAATTATATATGTAAATAAAATCTTTTTTTTGTGTTATTAATACTGACAGTGATTGCCTTTTATTATTTATTATTAAAAATATATTTTACTAAATATATAAGTTTCTGTGTCTACTTGAGCTAGTGACTAGGGCTGACGGCTGTGATCTTAACAGCATGTATCTATCGACTTTATAAATGTTCTAGGTTCAAAGTAGCCTAGTGGCTCTCTGTCAGCAGATGCGGTAAGACTGGATATTTCATCATTTTTCCCGACCGTTATAATATATATGTATAATATGGAATAAGACATAAAATAAATAATACACTAGTAATAATAGTACCAAAATTAATACTACAATATATTTCATATTATTTTTTAAAAGACCAAGAATTCATCATGTTTTTTTTTTTTTTAAAAAAATAACTCTCTATACCTATGAGTCTGGTAATTGTTCATTGAAATAAATAAGCATGTATAATAAAATAAAGCAGAAGTCACACTAAATATTACAAATCATCGGAATTCTTTCCAAGGAAGAGTAGAACATGTTTAAACAAATTTTAAGTAAGAAATGAAAGTTTCATAACAATAAGGTATACCACAATTTAACTGGTTCGACAGTAATAAAGCAACATAGATTTTACATGATTTAGTGTTGTAGAAGAACAAAATACTTCAAACAGATAAAATTAATATGTAACTTATAAAATAAAAAAATAATTAGCTTCCACATTTAATCTAAAAAATAGCATTTGCATTTTATGAAGTATATACAAAATCTGTAATTTCTCTGTTGTCTGATTAGTAAATGAATGTTTGTCTCTTGAAATCACATATGTTTATGCGAAGGAAATAATTCTGCTATTAAATAAAAGATGCCAAAAAAAATCAGTATGAGTAATCTAAAGTACAGGGATATAGTATATATTTTGCAGTAAAGGTTCCCATCCAACTGCAGTAACAACCACAAACACTTTTCACTTCAACATTAAAGTGCTCTGTGTCTTCATGGTCTGTCAATCCCAATATAGTTCAGATGAATGAGATATACTTAGCAATGTTAACAAACTATTATAAATTAGCAATGTTTAATAAAAAACATATTTATATTAAATCTTTAAAAAAGAAAGTAACCAAGTATTATAAATATTATATTTAATAAAAAAATAACAATAAATGATAGTTATTAATAAAGCTAAAAAACGTATGATTATGGTAGTCATAAGTGACTATCAAAAAAATTAATTTTTATACAGAGGGCGCTTTAGTAAATCTAAATTTGCATTGGAATAGTACATGTGCTTTGTTCTACAGAGGTATAGTATTATAATGTGATTAATTCATGTTTGAAATGTGATACTGAATGAGGGAAAAATAGATGCTATACAGTACTATAGCAGCTATTTCCAGTTATTATTATTATGTTTATATCAAGGAAGTAAATTCACCATTAATAAAAAATGCTCGGAAAAAAAATTCAGTACATATGATTTGAAATACAAAGATATAATTTTGAAATCATAAAGAAAACACAATTACGGTACAAAATTCATGTTTGTAATGTAATATTTAGTGAGGGTGAAAAAATAGATGACGTAATTCCATATTTACATTCAATAAATACTATTATTAGGATGTCAGAGGGCGGTCCAGTAAATACACCTATTATTTATAAATAAATCAGAAAAAAAAAATTAAATTACAAAAAATGCGAACTTTTGGGCCATGCACCTTTTTCATATTTATTTATATCATATTTAATTTTTTTGTTAATTTACATTAAATCTTAAAAAGAAAGTGTTAAGTCAACCAATTAAAAAAATGACACCCTTTCTATAAACAGCCAATCAAAACACTATCACAAAAACATTATCTAATTTGATTAAAGTAAAATATATTTCCAGAAAATATAAAAGTATACTGTTAATTTTTTTAATTCAAATAATTTTTGATCTTATGTATATAACTAATTAGTGAAAAACCTTAAAAATAAATAAATATAATTACATAATAATTACTAAAATAAACATTATAGACATACTGATTTTTCTATAGACTTTGAAAAATTATAAGTATAAATTAAATGAAATAATAAACAAACAATTAAATATATTTTTAATAAAAAGGGATAATAATCATGATATTAATCGGACACCAATAATACCAAAAATTCATTTAGACAGGGAAACAATTAAACATTGAAGAAATTATCTCAAAGTGAGGTAAAACAAAAAGAATCAGATCAAAAAAAAAAGTGAAGTGCTCAAGAAAATGAATATATGGAAGAAAAATCTCAACATATATATAGTGCATCAAAACAGCAGAGAGAAAGATAAAATGATTTACTTTCTCAACAAATACAGCATTTAGCAAATCCTAATGATGCTAATTATAAACAATGACCCAATGAATCCATTGCCCTGCAATATGATTGCTTAACACAGAATGCAACTTTTCATGATGACCAATCACAATTATATATGTCACAAGATCTACCTCTTCTAGCTTTATGGCAAATAGGAATTGTAAATCATTCTCTTTTTGATTCAAAAAGGCATCCCAAACCTAATAGAATAAATATTCAAGAACAAATTCAACATCATTTAGAAATAAATGAATTGATTATTACAGCACATTTGTGTAGACTTATAAATATTATTTGTCATTTTTGTGGAGGTCTTCATTTTATATCTGCAATCTTTTATTTCTATATAAATATATAGAACCACAAATTCCACCTTTATTGTTAAAAATAGGTTGCCTTGACAACAGTTTGAAATTGTTGATTGTTATTTATATTGGGATTGTCAAAGTGTTGACTGGCTTTTAATAGATATGTATATATAGATATAGGTAATAAGATATATGTAAAAAATGAGTCATATGAAAAATAGATATAATGCTATAAGCTTGTATAATAATGTAATAGCTTTGAGAAAGATTGCTGGCCAATTGAAAATGTCAGATGGATTAATTTTAGTTCAATAAAATAAGCATTGAAAAAGTAAAAAGAAAAGGAGATTTGTTTGGTTTTTTGAGACAATAAAAAGCTTACTGTACTTTCATAGTGTAGATCCTATCTGAAAATAGCAATGGTATTGTAAGGCAAGAGCACTAGTATTCAAACATATTTGAGTAAATGGCTTAGTAATATGGTTTGAAAGGTACACAGTAAAGTTTGCAAATTGTTTAGCATAAATGAGATATAATTAATGAATAGCTACTATTATTTAAATTAATAAAAAAAATTAAAACATTATATTGCAGGTTTAATTTTCCACTGACTAAATTAAAGATTACAATATATAAAAGTATAAATTCCAGTAAGTGATTGTCATATTTAAATTACTTTATAACAGCTAAAGCTTAAATAAAACAATATCTACAATCTTTTATTATGATAACTTTAGCAGATAGAAAATAAATACAACTTTTATCTATTGAAATTGTCTTAATAGCTGATTGTTGATATTTACTGATTTATTCAAAGTTTGGCTATTATGAAATTATATATATATATATATTGCAACATTATATCCATTTTGATTGATTCTGGTAGACCTTCTTTTACTCACTGTAAATTTAGTGAAAATTAATCAAACTATGAATAAGAAAATATCTATTTCATATTTCTAAAAAAACATAGCTATATTTCCTGATTAACTGGCCTACCAATTATTACAATTTATGCTATCCACAGAATCAGCCTTTTATTTATTTGTATAAGGGTGCCAGGATTCATATAAGAATCCACTGAAATCCATCGCATCGCACATCGTGAATAAAAAAGAAAATGATTTTAAAAAAATCGGTGTCATATTTTACCATAACTAAGGTTACTTTCTAGATATTATTTTTTCTGGAGCTTAGACAACAAATATTGGCAAAGATAAATTATACTTTCAAATCTTAATAAACTAATATTAATAAATTTAATAATAATCATAAATAACGTACAATGAAAGGTTGCTACTAGAAATAAATATTTTATTCCAAAAAATTAAAATGTTTGAAGATAAATTACTAATTAATTGGAAAGCATGCATATTAATTCAGACGATTCAATTAATTAAAACAGTTTCTATTACACTTAGATTTCTTAGTTAAACAAAAGTCTCTTGAATAATAAAATTTTAATGTCTCTATTCGAATTATATTATAAGCTTATTGGAGAATGTTTTTCAAATGCTTCATTTAGTTACAATCGGGAATAGTTAATCTGAACTTACCAGTAAGTTTAGTGAGTTCACAAAGATTGTAGATTACTATGCATGGTTTTTTTTGTGGGAGAATGAGCTCAGTCATTGGTTATAAGGTGATTTTGGTCTATCCTAATGGTTAGTCATGAAAGCTTTTCTGGTGTCCATCTTCGGGAACAATGTCAGTAAAAGCCTTGATCCACTCTAACATGCAGAATTATTTCAGGGTAGTCTCCCCCTTTTTATACTCAAGGTTCAATTTGCAGATTTCTGCACATGTTATTATTACTATGGCGCTTAGGTTTATAATCATGTACATTCTTTATCAAAATTACATTACAAAGCCTCTATTTGTTTAGCATAATTCTGCCATCTTCAATTACCTAAAAAGATTTTTCTAATTATAATCTTTTTACTTTTGGAATTCTTTTTATTTATCTGGATTAGTAATCTGCATATCATTTATTCTTTCCAATTTTAACTTTTATTTTTTAATTACATAAAAAAATATGAATGGAAAATGTAACTTTCATTGTACATTTTAAAAAAATTATACAAACTAAAAAAAAATTTAATTGCATCTTTTTAATAAGATCACTAAATTTACTTTTTCTTTTAGCTTTTATCCAAATGCCAATATATTTGTACCATATATATACAACCTCTTTATTACCTTGGTTGTAACAATTTCCTGATGAGCATGTTGCAGGAAGAAACTATCGATTGGCATTCCCCAATGCAGATATTAACTCCCCCCACAACAATATTTCCTGCTCATCAGAGGATGTAGCACCATAGAGACTGGAAGCATCTAGACATTTCTGTGTTTGGTTTTCCAAACGACGCCACTAGAGTTCCATCTCACTACAACCTGACTTACTTAGGTCTAGTTATGCCAGACATAGCTCAGGAGGCACGAGATTCTCATGAACAAGTGCACTGAATGACAAGTGATGCAATAAAAAAATATAAAATTGAATAACTGGATAACTAACATTAATTTTAGGTAACAACAATTTTATTTAACAAATTCATTTGCAAGTCCTTCTAACAAAGTTCATTTATATCCATGTGATGACTCATTTTCAGTTCATTTATGAAAAGGTTAGAAGCAGTTTGTTGATCAATAATTCATTTACAAATCATTCTAATAAAGTTCATCCTTCATTTCAAATGAAGGCTCATTTTGATTTATCTTAGGTGAAGAATTCAAAGAGTCTTTTATCAAGCAGATGTCTACCAATACTGCATGAATATTTTTCAACTCTTTATTCCATATCTGTACATCCTTTTTAGGTAGGTAAATAGGTAAGATGAACTATTCCAGATCTGTAAGGTTTCTATAATTCAGTCAAGTATCAATGTACATTGGTGCTCATAAGTTTCATTATTTTCTTTGTATACAATCAAGATGCATGTAAGCATTTGTAATTTTCATAGTACTTCATTATTTTATTTAATTTATGAAAAACAGGTAATGTGAACAATTCTTGGTTTGTGGACTATTCATAGTTCAGTCAGTGTAAATGTGCATCTATGTGCATAAGTTTCATTACTTTCTTCAAATAATACCAATATGCAGGTAAGCATTTATAATCCATATAGTATTTCATTATTTTTTTTCTAATCTATCAAATTAGGTAATGTAAACAATTCAGGATTTGTGGACTATTCATAATCCACTCAGTGTAAATGTGCATCTATGTGCATAAGTTTCATTATTTTCTTCACATAATACCAATATGCAGGTAAGCATTTATAATCCATATAGTATTTCATTATTTTATTTATATACCATCAAGATGCCTGTAAGCATTTGTAACTTTTATTTAGTGATATAGCATAACCATTATTATTTGGTCTGCCACAGATGTATATTTCTTCATATAAGTTGATCAGCAGCTGCATTTATTTATTAGCCAGTTAGAGTCATATGTAATAGCTCAGTATATCCGGCTCTTCTAGGTATACTTATTTGTAAATCAATAATATCAATCATTATAAGTATTTGTTGTTTTTTTAATTTATTTTAATTCAAATGTATCTGTAGATGAGAAGTCAATCCTTATTAAAAATGCATTTTGATTATAGGTATTTTAGTATTTATAATTTATCTTTAATAAAACGTATTTCCATAGCTAAATTTATTCATAATTTTCTTTTTTTTTTAAAGAAAGATGTTTTGTTTTATCTTTTATAAACACATATAAATATTGAATAAAATGCCTTTTGATTATCGACATTTAAGACATCTAGTATTCATGATTTATTATTAATAAAACATATTTTTACGTAGCTAAATTTATTCATAATTTTTTTTTTAAAGAAAGATGTTTTGTTTGGTCTTTTATAAACACATATAAATATTGAATAAAATTGTTACCTTCATTTTTTTATCCAGTCTGTTCCATTAAAAAGGGGTCATTTTATTTAAGCTGAATGGCATTATTCACTTTCATGCTGTTTACTCAGGCAAATCTTGGAGTACCATGGCTTTTGGATAAAGAAAAGAAGCTGTTACAGAATAGACTTCCATTGTTTTGATATCCTTAATAATATTTTCCTTTTCCATTATTATCAGTGACTATAAATATTATATTCCAAGGTTTCTTAAAATCAGCTGTAAATTAAATAGTCGAGCAACACTTAGATGACAATTTTAATTTTAACTCTTCACTTTTCTTACTTTATAAAATCTTTTCTTACTCTCTTTTTTTTAAAAAAAAATCTCCTTAAAGTCTCCTTTTAAAATCTGCTCTGAACTTCTAACTCAACTATATATATTCTCATCCCTGGATTGATTAAACAGCCTTGCCCACTGTCCCTTATTTGTTCCACAGCTTTCATTTAAGCCTGAGTGCTTTTTTCTTCTTAAGGATTGGATAATACTTTTCACAGGACAGATAATGAACCAGGAGGATTAAGCCATGTTTTCCAATTTATTAAGACTGCCTCAAGCTATTATCACACTTTATATGACAACATCATTCCAAAAATTAAAAATGTAATATTTTTAATAAATGCCAGCTTTAAATAAATACGAGTGATATATTTAAATTATAATCTAAAATTATGAAATCAATAATGAAGGTTTCACTTTATTTTTTCCTCAGTTATAGAAAATCATGATTTTCTTGTAAAGTCATAAACTAAACTTTTTGCTATATTTTTCTAGAAAAAATATAAGATCGACTTTTTTATACATTTGCCATTTTTTAAGGTGGGAGGGTAAATAGCTCTTAGAATAAATTCACACACGAAACAGCATTCTTGTTTCAATATATTGAAGTCATATTTATATATGCTTCATGTATGTAATTTAAAAATTCAAAGGAATTTTCAAATTTGATAATTTCAGTAATTTAAAATAGGCAAAACTCTCTTTGTATAGTAGTGCCACTCAGTGCAAGCTAAAGTAATCAATGGATACCAGAAGGTTTGTGTATAATATCCCTATGTAGTGCCTAATCATGAAATATCCTGCAACTAGTTTCTAACTTGTGGCTTCCATCAGTGAGGAGCCATGTATTTGAGAGCACTGCACCTAGATCTTAGTGGCACTACTGTATGGAGAGTTTTGGCTGTTTTAATAGCTTGAGCAGCATAAGAAATGTTGATCATGTGATGTTTAGTGATTCAGCAATTTTAATAAATAAAAATTATATATATAATTTACATGCTTAGATAAATGTATACAATATTAATAATTATAACTTTATTATAAAAGTAATTACAAGCAAAATATTTATTTTATTAACATTTAAAATTGTAATTAATAATTTTTTAAGTACATACTCATTACGTAAGTATATATATTAAGGCTATAACTTTAAGACTATGCACCTAGATGCAACAGTAGACACCTCTACAAATCTTTTAAAATCATCAATCTTGTGGTAAGATTTTAGAGATCCCTACTGTCACATCTAGGCACATACTCTTAAGGTTATAGCCTTAATATATATTATTTATTAACATTTGTAAAGGTATTTTATAATTAGGTGGGTGGAAGTGGCATTATCTTAAGAAAATGTAATTAAAACTCTTACAAACAGATTGATTAATTAAAAGATAAAAGTCTGATGTAATTTAGTCTGGTAATCCTCTTTAAAAATAAAAGTTTGTAAATATCATGATTGGACAAATAAGCCATGGACCAAAGGCGAGTTTAGGAGTTTTCTTCCAGTTATAGAACAATGGATTGAAATGACTGATGGTGGAGCCAGGAGATTTTGATTGATTTTATTACACTGATCTTTCTTGATGTGATTTCAGTATACTTATTGTGCCTGATAATGAAAAATACTATGGAAGAGTGGAATAGCCATCATCTGCTTCACTATGGGCATGCTGAAAGACTGTAGTCCAAAAGTCCATAGAGAAGTACAGAAAGGAGTTGTTAGCATTTGTCATTATTTTGCAATCAATGCATTATTTAGGACATAATAGAGTCTTATGTATCTAGCTGATCTTAGTAGGCTGTAAAAAGAAAAAGTTGTTGATTCTGTAATGTCAAAATGGGAATGCACATACAGATTTGTGACTATTTATCTTTTTGACATGTGTGTGATCAAGTGTGTCAGCAGTTTGAGATAGCATGGATAGTTAGGGTCATGTGAAAGTCTGAGTTCAAACCACCATACATTACATATTGGAGTGCATGTATAAAAAGTCTGTACTATAGAAAACAATCATATATTAAATTATAATGCTGCAAGGTCTTGTCACTCTTCATATATGTATGTAAATGGATTATGTCCTGTACATGAGGGGTCAGGGTTGGCACCAATGTGGTGTTTGAATGTTCTATCATCAGATTTTCAATGAAATGGATGGCTGAAGAGTTATGGAATGAAGTGGATTAAAGCCTGTCCATTAAAGTATGAAGATTGGCTATCTTAATATAAGCTGAGCATTGACTGTATATTTGTGTGGAGATGATAATCTTGATCAACTGATGAGTGCTGGTTTAAAACCCAATATGTATATTGGTGATTTTTTTTCAACATGTGTGTGATCAAGTGTGTCAGCAGTATGAGATAGCATGGATAGTTGAGGGGCATGTGAAAAGTCTGAGTTCAACCCCCCTATATATTACATATTAGAGTGCAGGTCTGAAAAAGCTTGTACTGTAGAAAAAATTCATATATACAATTAGGTAAAAAATGCTAAAAATAATCAGTGTAAGACTGCCTATTTTCTTTGACTATGAAAATTCTTGCCAAATTTTAGATTTACCTTTAATCCAGATCATCAGAGTATTAGAAATGCATCTTAAAATGAAACAAATTAAAGTAGCAATCTTTATAAACCAAGTTAAAGATTGTCTAATAAATAAACAATCTGATAAGATCGATATATATATAGTTCTTGGAAAACCATGCGATGTCTGCTTTTTTTATCTATGTTATGTAAATTGTTAATGATTATATATTGTTATTGACTATCTGTTCATAACTTTATATATATATATATATATGTTAATTTTAATGTTTTCACGGATAAAAGATGTCATATTATTATTACTATTTGCGGGATATTCCGTGTAGTGAAAAAGCTAAATGCTGACGTTTCAGTACAATATCAAGTACCTTCCTCAGAGCATCCTCTTTCTCAAATCAAGAGGACGCTCTGAGGAAGGTACTTGATATTGTACTGAAACGTCAGCATTTAGCTTTTTCACTACACGGAATATCCCGCAAATAGTAATAATAATATGACATATATATATATATATATATATATATATATATATATATATATATAGAGAGAGAGAGAGAGAGAGAATCCACTTCTTTACCTAAAATAATTATATTAAATGATCAAAATAACAGAACACTTTTATACTCAGTATCAAGTGATTGACATTGTAATAATACTAAATAACCTAAAAAAACTATTATGCTTTACGTTTTACAAAGACCATTTAATGTCATATTTTATTTATTCTTATTATATTTCCTATTAAACAGTGATTAATTGTCAGACAAAATAAAACAAATCTTTTTTCACCCCACCTAATGAAAATTAGGAGTTGAGAAATAAAAGAAAAACCCAAGATTTAAAGAAATGAGGAAAACACCAGTAAGCTATTTTTTCATTCAAAATTTGAAAACATCTAATATCTGTTGATGAGAGAAATTTATCAGGTGAACATATAATTTTTAACTATGAAGAAAAAAAATAGCTAATTGTGTAAACAAGAATAATAAAAAGATGAGAATAATCAAGTGGATTAAAAGAGAAAATAAGATTACTGGAATTAAAAAAAACTTTTGACTCTCAGATAACATGTAAAAAGGAGAAGAAAATTTTAGGCAGCTGATAATCAGACTTAGGACAAAGTACTAAAACAGAATAATATAAGAAAGTAAATAAATAAAAAAAAATTACTTTCTTGAAAATTTTGTAATTCATGAGTTATCTTTTTTTGCCAGAGCAAAATAAACAGTAAACACTGTTACAGACTAAATGGTGAAAATAAGGAAGAGAGAGAGAAATAACTGTAATTATGAATATATTTTTTGGTCTAATTTGCAAATGTTACAGAAACATGCATTGTTAATCCATAATTAGTTATTGATTATGTTATGCTATGAAGGAAACAATGTTTTATGTATTTTTATAATCATTATTATAACATTACATTTCCTTTTTTAATTTGATACATAATCCTAAACATACAATCTGTATTTTCTCTGTTGTCTGATTGGTTAATGTATGAATGTCTGGTTAATGTCACATGTTAAGTTCACAACCATTACATTTACGTGAAGGAAATAATTCCACTACTAAATAAAAAAAACTTTATGTGAAGGAAGTAATTCTACTATTAAATAAAAGATACTAGAAAAAAACAGTATGAATGCTTTTAACCACAGAAATATAATATATATTTCATGGTAAAGGTTCTCAGCCAACTATAAAAACAGCCACAAATGCCTATTCATAATTTAATGTTAAGCAGTTCATGTTCATGGTCTGTCAATCCCCTAATATAGTTCAGATGAATGACATACTTAGCAATGTTTAATAAAAAAACATTAAATCTTAAAAAAAAACTGTTAAAGCAACTAATTAAAAAAGATTACAAATATTATATTTAATAAAAAAATGTTATAAATACAATAGGCTCAAAGATTGGCTTTTTGTATTCTGGCATTAATAAAAAATAATAATTAATAAAGCTAAAAAAATTATTATGATTTATCATGATGCTATTCGAAAACTAAAAAAAAATATTTTTCTAGAGGTACTCCAGTAAATATATATTTGTACTGTCAAATATAACAAGTATATTTAAAAATGTAAATTTTAATTTAGCTTTATTAAAATTTGGAAATTTATTTATATAACATTAAAATGTTTTATTTAATGTGCATTAAATCTTAAAAAAATGTTAAAGCAACAATTTGAAAACAGCAATGGCCTTTACAAGAATTAAAAATATGTTTGTGTTATATTTATAAAGTAATGTTTAATAATAAAAAAAGGCAAAAAAAAATTTTTTTCCACAAACCTTATGCAGATTAAAGACTATATATATATATATATATATATATTGATAATGATATATATATATATATATATATATATATATCAACGATTATCAATCCACTGCAGGATGAAGGTCTCTCCAAGTTTAATCCATCTTCTCCGATCTTTAGCTTCTCTTCTCCACATCACCCCTACACATTTTCTTATTTCATCCATCCATCTTACATGTGGTCTCCTTCTGGGTCTTTTACAATCTCTTGGAATCCAGTTTAAAATTTCAATTGTCCATCTATTATCATCTCTTCTAACAATATGTCCAGCCCAACTCCACTTCAATCTTTTAATTTTTTCAATGAGGTCAGTAACACCTGTTTGTTCTCTTACCCATACATTGCGTTTTTGATCTCTTCTTGTTACTTCCAACATACATCTCTCCATACTTCTTTGAGTGGTCTGAAGTCTCTGTATTGATCTTCTATTAAGTGTCCAAGTCTCAGATCCATAAGTAAGAACTGGTAAAACACATTTGTTAAAAACCTTTCTTTTCAAACACATAGGCATATTTCCTTTTAATATCAAGTTATTTCTACCAAAAGCACTCCAACCAAGTTTAATTCTATGATTAATTTCCTCTATTATGTTTCCATCTGTATTAATAATCTGACCAAGGTATTTGTAACTCTTAACTTCTTCTAATTCATCATAATCAATCTTTATTTTCATATTTGGAGCAAATCGATTAAACATTACTTTAGTCTTTTTAACATTTATCTTTAGTCCTACTTTCCTACTTTCATCTGATAACTCCTGCAACATTTCCTGCAGCTCGGAAGCATTATTTGCAAAAACAACTACATCATCTGCGAAATCTAAATGACTTAAATAATCTCCATCTACTTTCACTCCTTTAGTTTCCCATTTTAATCCACAAAATACTTCTTGCAGCACTGCTGTAAAAAGTTTTGGAGATATGGAGTCACCTTGTCTTACACCTTTCTCAATGTTGACTTTCCCATTATCATTATGTAATCTAATTGTTGCTGTTGCATTTTTATAAATATTCTTTAAAATATGACAATATCCTGGATCTATACCTTGATGATCCAATGCTTTAATCACTGAAGAAATGTTTATAGAATCAAATGCCTTTTCATAATCTACAAATCCAAAACATAATGACAACTCATATTCATTTGTCCTTTCTATAACTTCTCTCAATACTTGAATATGATCTACTGTACTAAAACCACTTTTAAATCCAGCTTGTTCTCTTGGTTGGTGAAAATCCAAGGTTCTCTGTAGACGAGTTGTAATTATCTTGGTAAAAATTTTATATAAAACTGATAAAAGGCTGATAGGTCTGTAATTTCTAATATCTTCTTTATCTCCTTTTTTAAATATTAATATTATTACTGCATTCTTCCAATCATCTGGTACATCTTTATCATTTAGACATTTGGTATATAACTTTGCTAATATTTTTTCTGTTTCTTCACCTGCTTCTTTTAATATATCAATTATAATTCCATCATTACTTGGAGCCTTTCCTTTTTTCATACATTTAATTGCATTTCTCACTTCTTCATTTAAAATTCTGGGCAATTCGGAAGATGTAATAGATATAGGAGGTACTTGTTCTTTATTACTATATAATTCTTGATAAAAATCTTCTACCAATTTCATAATGTCATCCCTCTTTTTAGTAATAATTCCATCTTTTTTCCTTATTGCAGATATAAATTTCCTACCAATACCAAAATGTTGTTTTACATTCTTAAGACTTTTATTTTCTTCTACAGCTTTTCTTGCTAGTTCACAGTTATACTTTCTTATATCATTTTCAACTCTTTTCCGCACCATTTTACAAATTCGAGATATTCAATTCTTTTTAATGCATCATTCTTGCATATCTTCATATTCCTTCTTTTCTTCATAAGTTCTCTAGTCTCAGTAGAAATTTTATTAGTCAATTGCTGCTTTTTTCTACCAGCTATCTTTGTTGCAGTTTTTAAAAGTGTATCAGTTATTTTCATATTAATTTCATTCAAATCTGAATCATGTTCAAAATCTACTAATACTTGAAACCGATTTGTAAGTTCTAATTTAAATTCATTAGAATGTTTCTGAAGATTAGGAATATCAACGGTAAATATAGTTTTTCTTAATAATTTTTGTCTCTCTAGTTTTACATTAACATGTATCTTACCCCTTATTAATCGATGATCACTTCCTGTGTTAAATTTATTAAGAACATTACAATCTTGAAATATGTATTTCCTGTTAGTCAAAATATAATCCAATTCTGCTGTACCTTCATTTGGATGCTTCCATGTCCATTTCCTTCTAACATTTTTCTCAAAAAAAGAATTCATAATATAAAGTTTTTCCTTCTCTGCAAACTCCACAAGTCTATGTCCTCTCTCATTTCTATTACCATAACCAAAATATCCTACAACACTTTCATCTTTCATTTGTTTACCAATTCTAGCATTAAAATCTCCCATAACAATTTTAAAATGTTGTTTACTCTGATCAAAAGCCTTTTGTACATCCATATAAAAATCTTCTACTACTTCATCACTGTGAGAACTTGTTGGGGCATAAACCTGAATTATCTGCATTTGATATCTGCTATTAAGTTGTATAACTAATCTTGCCACTCTGTCTGATACACCATCAATCTCCACAATATTGTTCTTCCACTTTTTATTTATAATGAATCCTACTCCACTTGTATTTCCAATATTTGTGCCTTTATAATAGAGCATATGTCCACTTTTTAAATCAATTGTCTCTTCACCTTTTCTTCTAACTTCACAAAGTCCAATAATATCCCATTTAATATAAGAGAGTTCTTCTTCTAATTCTTGCAATCTTCCTTCACTTGAAAGTGATCTGCAGTTGTAAGTACCTAAATAAAAAGTCGTCATCAAATGGCAGCCTGGGTCCACCTCCAGGATATTCTTAGCACCCTCCGCCTTCGGCCACCAACCGCTGCCTTGGTTGGTGACTTTACAGCCTCCTGGGATTAAGGGCCATGCTTTATTTTTGTCTGTCATAATTGTATAATTGGGAAAAATCTTTATCATTTACACAAACATTCATTCTGCCTTATCAGGCACTGAGAAGAAAGACCATGGTGTTTCTTGATCTTAAACTCAGAGGTAAAAAGCCAATAAACTCACCACGCTGGCTAATGCGTGTTGGTGAGCAGCCCATCCATGTTCGTATACTATATGAATAAACATATAGTAATAACAGCTGCAACGACAAGAACGTATGGAGTGGACATTAGGAATTTGCCCTGCTCGGTTCCTTTAAGGCCTCCAAGAGGAATCAAAGGGTCTCCTTTCAGTTAATAGCAAACTCCTTTCTGCAGCCATATATATATATATATATATATATATATATATATCACTTATAGAAATTGATCATATATATATATATATATATATATGATCAATTTAAGAATATCTTAAAGTACAAAATTTTCTCAAGTTTATATAAAATATTATACAATAATCTTAAAGATTTTTTCACTTATGTTTTGTTATTTGAAAATTTAAAATTAGAATTACTGCAAAATAACTTCATTTGTTCATCAATTATCATCTCTATCAGAAAAATGTCCACCCCAACTCTGTTTTACTATCGTGATTTTTAATATATAGGATATATGAGCACAGACTTTCACATGAATAACCACTCTCCACACTATCTCATAACACTGATACACTTGAACACATATATGTTGAAAAGATAAATAATCTCAGCCTCAGGGTGGCCTTTGAGCATTATATCTTCAGATTTTCAATTGGATGGATGGTTGAAGAGTCAAAGTGTGGAGTAGATTGAAGCCTGTCTATTAAAGTATGAGGATTGGCTATCTTAATATATATATATATATATATCTGAGCACTTATAGCATTTATGTGTAGAGATGGTAATCTAGACCAACTGATGATTGCTGGTTTAGCATGAAATACATATATTGGTGATTATTTATCTTTTCAACATATATGAGTTCAAGTGTATCAGTCTTATGAGATAGTGTAGAGAGTGGTGGTTCATGTGAAAGTCTGTGCTTTATATGCCCTATATATTACATATATAGACACAGGTATATAATAAACCTGTGTGTTTTAGTTATGTTGATTTTTGGCAGTGATTTCTCAATTTCATTCTGTTCATTACCCAAATCATCTATTCTACATATTTCTTTTCCATTTCTTATATCATTAGCAAGATTATTATTCTCCAACCTTTTTCTTATTTTCATCTACTATTTTCTCAAAACATTCTTCATTAAACAATTCTTTCTCTGCATATGTTCAATCCAGTGTTCAATCTAATTTCATCAATCAACTTTTTTATTTATTGTTTTCAAAACTTTCTCATCACTTCCATTTCACTTCAATTAATTCTATAACAACAATATTATTTATTTCCATTTCCCCTTTCAAATTTCCTAATATTTCTAAATGATCTTAGATTTCAAGTAGCAACATTCACTGTCTCTTCTTTCAATGCTATATTTTTATGAGGATTTCTTTTTATAATTATGACCTGAATAGTCACACATTTATTCTTGCTATGCACCTTCCTTGAGATCTCAACACCAATCTGTATTAATCTTATTTAAGATGATCATTTCATTAAATGATTATCTATCTATCTACCACTTTCCTTTTTACTGTTAACATCTTTAGTAGTTTTACATGGATTTGAAAGAATTCTATCACAGAATCATAATCATAGAGTGATGATTTATTTAATTACAGAAAACATCATTACACATTCATTTATCATAGGAATTGTGATACATTATTGAAGTGAATAGGCCACTATCCCATTCACCACTTCCTGATAGTGAATGCTTTCTCAGTGCCAGAAACTGCTTATTTGTTCTTTGCTCATTCACAGTTAGCTTTTATATCTGAAGGCTATTCCTTTATCTGAAACATGGGAATGCTCTGAGTAACATGGCACACATGCTCTGGAATTCAATCTATCCTATCCAAGTTTAATTTTATGATTAATTTAATCCATTATGTTTCTATTGTATTAATAATCTGATCAACATACACACACATCTTGAAACCAAATGGAAAGATCAGTTGTGATCTCGGTGACAATAATATGGAGAAAATGTGGCTGAGATGGCTGAGAACAATAATTTGAAAGAAGTGCATCTACGAACTTTAATTTGATTTGCAATTTGTCATGCATACAATTTTTTATATATTTCCACTTAAGCTAAAACTATTCTATACTTTAATAATAGATTTACATTCAATAAAATAAATAAATTTCTCCCGGTTATTTAATAATATGTGAACTCTTAGTCTTATTCTATTTATTAATAAATTTTTTTACAAATATAATTGTTTTAATTATAAGAAATAATTAAGAGTAACGCACTGTCTGTTTTACAGCTAAGGCTAGGAAATTTAAATATAAAGTTGATTAATGATTTATCTCACGGATATATAAAATAAGAAATTTATCTTTTCAACATATATGTGTTCAAGTGTATCAGTGTTATGAGATAGAGTGGAGAGTGGTGGGTGATGTGAAAGTCTGTGCTCATATACCCTATATATTATAAAATAAAAAAATAAATGCTTGGATACAAAATATCATTTATGCATTTTAGGATGCGAAAATGTAAAAGGAATTTTATGTACATCATCTTACCCAATATTTTTATATTTTAGATAGCATTAATAAAATAATTATGTATTTAACCTAAATAGATTTTATGTGTAATCTAATATATCAAATGTGACTTTTTTTATATTGTGAATATGCAGTGATGATGTTTCTTTAATAACAACAAAAGAGAAATATTAAAAAAATAACGATTACTTTATTACACAATACAAAATAAATGATAAAAACGAATAATAATAATAATAGAAAAAATATATAAAATATCTGATAAATATTACTATTTCTTTCCTAAATCTAATTTGAATATTGAATATGAGAAGTGTATTATCAGGCAGTGCTGTGAACATTATATAGGAATAGGTTGTTTATTACTTCAAAATAATCCTCAATTTAAATACTGGAAAATAATAATTATCATCATAATCATAAAAGATACGTGTTTTATAATTGTCTTTAATTAGTTTGTCTCACTAATTAATCAATTATCAATCAACGTCACTTAATAATGCTGGAGAAGTTTTGACTCTTTTAAGAGAAGCAAATGCAAATTATTGCTTAGCATACTGTATGATATTTACCATATTAGGCTTATTTATTTTGCCTCAAAATCCTTTACTGGATTCATTTTCAGGTTTAAACATTAGGAGTGCTAGTCTACTAACAAAATATAACTAAATCATCAGGACCCTTGTCACAATATGCATAACAGTAAAAAATTAATACTAACACGTAAGAGTGATGCATTAAATATTCCTTACAGATTTAGTCATCTACATAAGAATGATTAACTCCATTTTAATTTTGACGTTGAACTTAAGAACCCATAAAACTTTCAATAATTGTAATGTAGCACAGTTTTATATAAGTTTAATAATTACTTACATTTAATCCCATGGAATATCATTTATAATAAGATTAAATAAAACATTACCTGTAAATGGCATAGTAATATCTGAGAAACACATGAATAATAATAATAATAACAACAACAACAACTAATTAAGAAAGAAACAATTATATAAAAATGCATTAAATATTCCTCCTACAGTTGTGACGATTTAAAATTTATCCCAATAAAATATTGATACTTGAAAAATATTTCAGAAAATTCTTGGGAATTTATAAGCACTTTTAAAATAACAACATCACAGATAATGTAAAGCACAATTAATTTTATATTTTGTAATAAAATTCTTTCTGAAACAAGCATACAAATTAATAAATTTTACTTAGCATATTTTAAATCCAAGGTAATCTATATTTAACACATTATTCCATTTTTAAGATTACTTATCACTTTGACGTTTATCATATTTAAAACTTGCCTTAATAACCAATAATTTATGAGTGACATTTTAATATTTAGCTTTCCTAATCTATTATCTATTGATTAGTTTTTTAAATATTTAACATGGATAATCTGTAATGCAATTCCTTAAGCATTGTACAAATTTGCAGTTTTAATCCAGTTTATTCCATGCTGCAATTTAATTTATTTGAAAAAAATGACATAATTTTATCCAAAAGATTAGTGTTCATTATTTCTTTCATTTGAGATATATAATTAATCTATTCATTTATAGATCTTTGAGCCAATATGCCAGTAATTCTGATTCTATTTTTGATAAAGCAAATAGTTTATCATCCATAACAAAGCGATTTTGATTACTTTCGAATCAAAATTCATTTTTTAAGCAACAAGTTTATTCAAAGGCATATTTGAGTTTAAAAAATATTATTTAAAGTTTTTTGTTACGTAATTAAAGATAAGATATATTTATACTATTGTGACTTAATATTCGCACTTTTTTTTGAAGTAAAAAGAAACAATTATTTTACAATATTTTGGAAATAAACATCAGCTACTTATTTGATGTTAATACATATAATTTTTCAATTATAACAGCTATTTAGCATTACTTTCAATTGAAAAAACCCAGTGATTCATTGTTAAAATAGTAAGACAGCATTCTATAAGTCAATTTATCCATTTTCCATTAAAAATTGACTGGAATAAATGAGATTTCTTGAAATGAATAAATTAATTAATCAATGATGGTTTTTTTTTATTTGTTGGGTTCCATCTTTCTCCTAAAATGATGAGAAGTCATTTTCTTAGCAAAGGCAACTGTCTAGATGTTCCTCTAGCCAACCATCATGTAGATGACAAACAAAATGGCTACTTAAAAATGTATACCTATTTAGATCCTGAATACAATAAAAAATTGTGAAGACTGTTTGGATTTTCCAAACTTCAGCTTTTATACCAGTTATCACATGTCTGGATTACAGAATATTCTCCATCATGCATTGGGGTTTTTTCATTTGTTCATAAAATATTAAAAGAGGTCACCATGGTTACTGCTTGGCAAAATCTTACATGGTAAGATTTTTGAATAAAGATGGTACTCAAAAATGAACAAAAAAAAAAATAATAATTTCAATCTTTAATTCTGAATTTTAAAATAATTTTACAAATGTTTATTTAAAATAAATAAATCATAAAACTATAAAGTTCTCAGACATATATTTTAATGAATTTTAAAGTAGCCTATTAATAAATAATTTTCTGTTTAATGAATATTCTAGCAATTAAATCAATCTTTGCTAAATGAAGATCTAAAACACACAAGCTCCATACTCATGCTCACAAAATATAAATGTTAAAGTTATCTGTTCTATCCCTCATTAAATATTTCAGTGTTGTAATGTTGAATTTATAATTCTATATTTCTATTTCAATGTTTATTATAACATTTAATATTTATGAAGTTTTACTTTATATTGACATCAGCTATTTCAAAGCCTTCTCATTATTAAAATCAATGTAGGAGACTCGAATCAATAACATAGTGCTTGAATAGTTCAAGAATCAGTACTCTGTAAATTATTATATCTTATTCAAAATCAAGTATGACGTTAGACTTAGCAGGTCACATGATCTATCAGATCAATGCTAAAGTTTGTAAAATTAGCACAAAAAATTTACATGTCTGCATTTTTTATAAAATATTTAAATTTTTTCTTATTCGGCTTCAGGACTAATTATTTTTCTGATATTTATGAGAATATATTGATTTTACATTTTAAAAATATTTAAAAAGATAAAAAAATTACTTTCTTCATTATCTTATGCCTCACCAACTGGATTAATGTTTTTAGTTTACATATTTAAAATTCCAATTTTAACTGCTTACTTTTTTTAAAAGCATATTACTTCTTATTGTGGATATAATAATAAATCCATACTATATCTTGCCATTATACCAATAACTGGGCTTTGAATTTCTAGGAACTTAAATATGCAATATTTTTAAAATTCTAATAACGCTTAGATGTTGGTACATCCAGCTAACTAGAAAATAAAACAACAAATCAAGCACAGTTGCTCAAAATGTGTACTGAGTGTATTCTCCAGAGTCCAAAAGGGGCATTAAACCTGAAATAGTTATTTTTGCTTTTGTTTGTTACAAGTCCCATTTTTTGTTCATTGAATAATAGTAATTTATTATATGCCTTACCATAAGTGAGCTTTTACTTCTTGATGCCAACATGGTGGGAGAGGATTATTGCTTGCACATTAAAAAACAGATTCTCATACTATCAGTGAAGAACATTTTATTTTACTTCAAAGTGTGTTTTTTTAAATTGTTAAACATAAATTCATATTTATTTTTTATAAGTGCATGATGTTTACATACAGGTTTTTTAAAAGTATGTTTTACTTTTTATAAATATAGCATTTTTTTTTCTAAATGTAAACTTAAGATGCAGTATTTTCCTGAAAGTTTGTGATGATGCTATTTTAGTTGTATTTATATGTTGAAAATTTAACTTTATTTAAAAATTCCAAATACATTCAACTGTTAGTAATAGCACACAGGTTAGTATGTGCACAACATTTTGAGAGGGGTTTCAGACTTGACTAGTAACAGTACTAGCATAGGAATCAAACCTAGACTCTTACATTCTTGAGTATTGAATTTTAAGGTAATTCTCTAACTACCTGAGCCATCCTGCCAAAGGCAACAGTCAGTAGAAATGTCATATACTTATCTATGAGGTTCCTCTTGATTTTGCCACTTTTTCCTTAAGAGCAAAGTTGATTAGTGGTTTCCATACAGTATGTATTGTCACAGTAGGTTGACTTTGCTCTTAGGAAAAAGTGGAGAAATCAGAAGGAATCTCATAGAAAAGTATATGACATTTCTACTGATTGTTGCCTTTGGCAGGATGGCTCAGTTGGTTGGAGTGTTACTTTAAAATTCAATACTCAAGAATCTAAGGGTCCAGGTTCATTTCTCATGTTCAGGCCAGCAACACCCGAAGAAGAGAGGAGAATAGTATCTCTCAAAACATTGTGCATATACTAACATGTGTGCTATTACTAACAGTTGAATGTATTTGGAATATTTAAATGATGTTAAATTTTCCTAAAAACATTCAATACTCATATTAGTTGATGGAAATAGTCCAACATATAAGTACAATTAAGACATAGTAGATTTAAAATATTTTTTGATTCTTATTACTATCTTTATGTATTTCTAATGATGATTTTAATATAAATATATTCCAAAATGCACTAATGAATAAACTAATCAAAAGTCATATCTACAAAAAATTAATTAGTCATTAGGAAAGTGGAAAAGCTAAAACAAAGATTATAGAAATTGGTAAAATTACTTGAGTCATTTTTACTCAATCTAAAAAAGACCATCAGCAATAATAAGAATTCTCTGGAAAAAAAGTTCAAAAGAATCATATTATATGCAAGTAACCACTTAAAGATTTTGAGATGATCAAAGTAGAGTTGTCTCATGGCAAAAATGAACAATCATCTTCAAAATTTAAAAATCACTAAAACTCCAATGTAAACATCAACTATTTATAATTTAATACATGTGAAATTGTAACAGAAGTAAATCAAGCTCCTCTGTAAGCTATGGATAAATAAGAAATAAATGAATCCATCTCTCTTTAAGTTTTCAACTTTTATGAGCTTTCATTTTCAGACAGAGTGGAAATTATTAGCAATATTTAAATCAAGCTATTGCAAGGAAATCAAATCATATAAACATGTGACTTAATTGAATAAGCTTGTATTACAAATGTTATATAATGAGCATGCCAATAGCTCTTAACAAGCTTTTCAGAACAGCCCTATTCCCAGACCAGTTTCTAGCTCTGGCTTTTATCAGTGTGGCACTAGGTTATTCAAGCATTAGATTAGAAATACCAGGTCAAGCCTAGCACTTTATCTGATGTTTAACTATTAAGTTAATTAGGGATGTTCTGAAAATCAAAAGCTTAAAGGGTAGGATATTTACCCAGAGGCTAAACTCTCTATACAGTAGTGCCACTCAGTGCAATCCAGAGAATCAATTGATGCAGGAAGATTTGTGCATAAAATCACTATCTAATGCCTACTCATCTAATATCCCCAGACTAGTTTCTAGTTTATGGATTTCATCAGTGAGCAGCCTTGGATCTGAGAGCACTGCACCTAGATTTTAGGATCTCAGATACAAAGCTTCTCACTGATGAAATCCATAAGCTAGAAACTAATCTGGGAATATTGGATGAGTAGGCACTAGATAGGGATTTGATGCACAAACCTTTCTGCATTCATTGATTACTCTGGCTTGCATTAAGTGGTGCTATAGCAAGGAGAGTTTACCCTCTGTGTAAACAGCTTGTGTAAGCATAAAGAATGGTGATCATGAGATGGATAGGAGATTTACTATATTCTTTATTATTTGTTAACATATGAGTATAATTTATCCATAATTTATGTGAGGGTTTGTTTATTTATGCTTGAATATAATTCCATTGATCATTTTCATTTTGATGATATTTTACTCTGCATTATAAATATGGTTATAAAACAAATTAGTTTTTTTATTGTCATTATTTTAAAAAATCATAAATTAACAACCATTTGCATGTGTTAAAATTAAAAATGAGTGGATCATTGTAAGCAAGTCCATACTATTATTATTCATGCACATTATATAAATGCTAATTTCTTAAAGATGGTTATATTTTTCTGAGAGTAAAATGTATCTTTAGCTAAAATATATAGATCCAGCGATCCCAATTCATTAATAATGCATTTATTGTTTTTCTGCATTTATCATTCTGTTTTCATTAGATTCAAAATCAGTATTATAAAAATATACCTTATTTTATCATAGATCCACCATTTTTTAAATTGTTTTTTCATCTACCCAAAAATATAATTCTAATGCAATATTTTTAGCATGGATGGTTTTTTTTAAAAATCTGAACTCACATTTTTATTATTTTATTAAAAAAAGTAGCATTCATAAATTTATAAATACTCTTTTTTTAGAAATTAAATTCACACACTTTTCAATCTTCTTTCAAAATTTTTTTTATCATATAGGTAGACTTTTATTTTTAATTAGAAACTTGAAAAGCTTAAAAACAGATAATAAATTAGATTTTAATAAATAAATTGAAGTATAAAACTTCTCTACAATAAATATTTGAAGTTAAATAATGTTTTTTTGTTTATAATTAAAAAATTATTAAATTGGATTATTTGTTTCAAATAATCCTATTTAATCATTGTAATTAATATTAATCCCTATTTTTTAAAAATACATACTTTTTATATGTTAAATTATATAATCAAAATTACTTCAAACAGACTAGCCTAAAAAATATGCCCTAAAAAACTACCAATGGGTTCACTGCTACAAGCAGACTTCTGAAGTGTAAAGCACTACAAAATAACAACATATTTGAACTAAACATTACCCACAATTCCACTTACTTCCCATACACCCTTAATTTTAAAAGAACTTTTAAATAAGTTGATTGCTTCAGAATCATATTTTGTTATACTTAAACTAAACATTACCCACAATTCCATCTTACTTATCATACATCCTTAAATAAGTTAATTTCTTTTAATATTAATGGTGTATGGAAAGTAAGTGGAATTGTTGGTAATTTTTAGTTTAAATGTGTTCTTATTTTGTAGTTCTTTACACTTGAGAAGTCTACTTGTAGCAGTGAAACCTGTGGTAGTGTTTAGAATTTATTTTCTTGACAAGTCTGGTTGAGTTGTGAATTTGGAGTAATTTTGATTATTTATTAACGAGTTTAGCTCTATGCTTTTAATGATTAAATTGTATATATATATTTGAATAATGTGTGGAATGTTTCAGTTATATCTGAACTATATTTAAAGCTAACAGTTAAGTTGTTATTTACATGTACCGCGTATCAGCAAATGATTATTCGATTGTTTACATCAATACAAGTATTAATGGAATTCCATTATATGATTTTATCATATTTATTATCTCTGTTTTCTTGAGAAATGACGGTTTGAAAATTCACTGTATATATATATTTCAAGAACTTATTGTTATGTATATAATTAAATATTTTTTTATATTCTTGATTCTTTTGCTATTACATACACAAATATTCGTATCAGATATTTTTAGGGAAGTACATAAAATATATACGCACACACACACACACATATATATATATATATGAATAAAAATATTTACATTTATGAAAAAAAGATATCATCTGATAACCAAATGTCATTTTCGATATGTTTTTTAAACAACAACAAAAAAGAATAAATATATTTCATAAATAAAAACTGAAATCAATTTGACTTTGTAAAAGCAATACAAAATACTAAGTGATTTGATTGAATGTTTTGTAATCACTAAGGAATTCGCTATTTTACTTTCCTTTCAAATTGACTTTATTAACGAACTGTTGTAGCGTTTAATGTACAGCCATATAGAATTGATTTAATTTTCCTAAAAACTTAAATGTTATTTATAACAACTCCAGAAATTAGTGGAAACGTAAATAGCTCCCTGGCGAGTAGTTAAGCACCGATTCAGATAATGTGGAGTGATATCAAACGCTAGAAGCTCGAAATTATATTTAGAAGGTCAATTTCTTCTAATTTAAAAATAAAATCTGAGAATTGTTTATATTAAAAATTGAAAAAAGTCATAAAGCTTCTAGCTTATATATATATGAGATTATTTATGTATTAAAATGTGAATTGCATTAGTAGATAAAGTTTCTCAAAAATAAAAACAGATAGAAAAAAGTGTTTTGAAAATATATTTACAACAAATATTATTAATAATAAAAAAGCAAAAATGAACAAATAAAATTTCTTAATAATGTATTTTGTACAAAATGAAACTGTTGTGAAATTATTTTAAGTAGAGGTTTTATTTTTGTGGAAGCTTTAAGAAAATCTATCTAATTACAGTTTATCTAAATACATATCTTTAAATCTTTCTTTACACATTCTTATACCTTTAGCTTATGCGGTTTATAGATGATGATTGCACATCCTTAATTAATTCAACGTTAACTCCACTGGTCCAGATTAAATAAGCTAAATACTTCCTCCACACTATAGTTCCAATTGAATCTCTCTTTATAATGTTTTTATGGATTCCTAAAGGGAGAAATCTTTATTAACAATATACAATGGGAGAAATTTGATCCTCGAATTCAGTTTTACAGGTAATGTCACTTTTCCACGTGTATGTTTAGTTGTAATAAGTAATAAAAGAATACTCATGGAAGTAATCCAATTTTTTTCTTTTTCCTTCTTTCCTTATGTATTGATTTCTATACTTACATATATCATTTTCAACGTTCTTATACACATATCAATACTATTTTTTATGCCAAAACTTTACTGATGTTTTGGTATAAAAAATAGTATTGATAAGCGTATAAGAAGGTTGGAAGTGGTATGATATACCTTATCCTTAGTAAATTAAATATTTTGAAAGCTTTCGACTGTTACTACTTCTCCTTTATATCCATAAAATAAAATAAAGAAAACAAGCTCTCATAATACTTGTGTTTTGGATAAAACAAATCAGTTAGTTTCATTAGTTATGCTAAAGCTTAAAACACAAATTGTTAACTATTCATTTTGGAAAATTTTTAATTAAAATTATATTAATATTATTTTTTATCAATGAGCATTAGAATATACAGTGAAGGCCAACATATATTCTATATTGTTCCAAGTCTTCATTACATACATCAAAAATCATGTTTTGTCAATAGGCTTTGATTATAATAAATTGTGCACTATTTACTAAACTACATGTGCACAATACTTTTTAAAAATGCATGCATATGTAAATAAAAAATACAGTGTAAAACAAAATTGAAAAAAATAATAATGTAATTACTAATAACAAATTGAAAGAGCATAATTACATATATATATATATGGATGTAAATAAGCATTTATTTTATATAGCGTATGTTTACAATTGTATACATTCAAAATATCAGCCTTTTAAGTGTATGCACAATTAGCTTAAAAGGCTGATATTTTGAATGTATATATGTATGGTGTATATATTCTGTCATTCATATTTGTACAAAAAATAAAAATAACAAATTTTATATACATCTTTATTTTTTTAAATAAAATAAATACTAAAATGTCAGACTTTCATCATATTAAATACGCTTTGGATGATAACCTTTTTTTTTTTTAATAATCTTTTTTTTCTAATAGAAATGCAATAATGGTCACATTATTAGCAGATTATAATATCTCTAATTATTGTAATGTTTTCAAGGTAATCTGAAAAAAATGTTATTAATTATCATGGTTGCATAGAAATCTCAATGATAATGGAAAAATGACTGCTGAAATATTATAAAATTTAATTAATTTATGAATCTTAATGTTTATACTTTTTGTGATTTATATACTTTTTTATTGATTTATTTAAACATTTTTTTGGCTAACATACAATTGAAGTAGTATTTATTAATACAACATATATTACAGCTTTATTGAATATACATTTTACAAATACACAAACTAATTTTATATATCACTTTTTTAATGATAAATATATAAAATATTTTGAAAAGAAACAACTGCTATTATAGTGTTTTCCTAAAGGTTTGCAACAATAGTATTTTACTTGTATTTATATGTTGGACTATTTCCATCATCTAATATAAGTATTGAATGTCTTTAGAAAAAAATTAAACTTTATTTAAATATTCCAAATATATTCAACTATTAGTAATAGCACACAAGTTAGTACATGCATGACATTCTGAGAGGTATTATTTTCCTCTCTTCTTCACGTATTGCTGGCCTGACCAGTAACAGTTACAGCATAAGAATTGAAAATGGATCCTTAGATTCTTGAATATTGAATTTTAAAGTAATGTTCTAACAAATTGAGCTATCCTGCCAAAAGAAACAGTCCATAGAAATTTCATACATTTATCTACCAATTTTTCCTAAGAGCAAAGTTGATTAGTGGTTTCCATACATTATGTATAGCCACACTAGGATGAGTTATGAGGTTCTGCACCATTGTCATATGAGCAACTTCTATACATTTTTTCTCTGAACCTTTTCTTCTCTATTCAATATTTTTCTAAAGACATTCAATATTTATATTATATGATGGAAATACTCCAACATATAAATACAACTGCTATCATAACTTAGAATAAACAATGAAAACTTCCACAGTACATATGTTTCTGGTAAATTGATAGATTTCATTGGTTATAGCAATATGAGATAAAAAATTTTTGTCTGACTTAATGTAATAGTAGTAATAACTAGGTTTATATTTAAAAAAAAAAACTTAAATAATTTGTAATGATACATTTTATTCTTAATGTAAGTTTGTTACTTCACATGATCAGAATTTATATTATTTTTAAACAAATCATAAAATATTAAACACTTTATATAGGATACTGACTATTATATGATTATTTTAATAGATTTCCATTATTTAGTTAAATACAGTTTGAACTGCATAGTATAAATGAAGAACATTTTAAAACTAAAACATATAGCTGTAAATTGATTATATGTGAACATATTCATCATTATCAACATCAGACTTGCAAATGGATATGACCATAACAGAAACAGAGATGACATTTGTGATGTCTATGCAAACAAATCCATGAATCAATAAAATAATTTGGTCTACTAATCAATTTATGTGATACTCTGCAGTGCTGTATTTCAACTTTTTATACAGCAAACTTTTCTTTCTGGAAAATTTCAACATCATTGCATTCTAAATATTTTCTGAATGAAAAGAAACAATATTACACTTCTTTAAAATCTCATTGAAGTTATCTGTATAATACAAAAGGGTTTTCTTCTTCCACAAAAGCCATTCTCAATTTTATAATCATTCTTTTTGAGAAATCTTGCTTTATTTTCTCATCACCATATTTTAAATTTTCTCCAAATATCTCATCAGGAGTCACAGTCTTTTAATTTTATTAAGATAAGCTGAATATCTTTATACAAATCTAAATAATTAAAAGAGATATATCATTTAGAATTGCAAGGAAATCAAGTCATACATCATAAGATTTTATATAATGAGCATTAATAGCTCTTAACAAACTTCCCCCAGACTGGTTTATAGCTGTGGTTATTGTCAGTGAGCAATAGGATATTCAGACCTAGAGATCTAAAAATACCAGCTCAAGTCCAGTATTAACTATTAACTATTAGATAAATGCTGGACTTGAGCTGGTATTTTTAGATCTAATCATCTGAATATCCTAGCACCTCACTGATAACAGCCACAGCTAGAAACCAATCTGGGGATTGGGGTATTTGGAAAAGCTTGTTAAGAGCTATTAATGCTCATTATATAACATTTAGAATTGATATGCCAAATATTGCAGTATTATTCAAAAGGTGATTATAATACTTCTATTTGTTTTATATATCATTATCTACCTGTTTTATATATCATTATCATCAAATAAGGGAATACTGTCAATACATTTAAATATATTATGGTATTGTTTTAAAGTTTGCAGGCTAATTTCAAAGTGTTAAATTTTTTTACAGAGATCTCAATATAAATGTCTCTGTCTTCTTTGCTGTTTAATCCACTAATCATTTTTAAACCTTATCAGTTGTTAAAATTCTATTTTTAAATATCTATATGGAGCTCTAAATTCAATTTATTATTTGTCTAAACATAACGTGCTACTTGTATTCTTTTAGTAAATCACTAGGAGTAGGATCATTGTTAAAGCGCTAGTCATAACTTTGTCTTAATAAATCCAAGGATAAATTTATCCTGTATCCATAATGCTTCCCTAAAACATTTCATACTTCAGGATTATTAAAATCTAGAAAGTTAAAATAAGTAATTTTACTATTTAATATCTATTAAAAATTTTCAAATAATAATAATAGATTTTTTTGGGTAAAAATATATCAACTTTCTTGCAGATATGATTGGAATAAGATCTCATTTTTAATACAACCATCATTTTAATCTTAAAACACCCTAATCCATGATCTGTCCAATAATAAGAGTATAGCTATTTTAGCATAGAAAGCTATTGTTTTAACAGCATAGCTGATAAGGTTAGTAATTTATCTTAGATTAAACATGTATTGTGAGAGGTTTGACTGTTTAGTTTATAGTATGATCATAGTTTGTAAATGTTCAGAATGAACTATTCTTTAAGTGATAAGTATATTTTCATTATTTATTACAATTATTCTCGGTGAATTTGCAAAATCGATATATAATTTAATGTTTATAATATCTCTTAATTTGTGTAATATAAATAAAATGGATTTTCTTCTGTCTTATGTAAAATATTTAATATATTTATATAAACAATATAAATTTCATTCCAATAGAGAAAAAATCGATTACATTATGAATAAAATGCTGTACCACAAACTAGTTATAAACGATCTTCATATTAAAGTGAAAAAAGGGGTTTAAACTCTAGAATAGGTGTTGAGATCAGCCAATTGGCTTAACTAGAAACATATAGCAGAATTATAGCTTTGGGTTGTTTATTAGAAACTGTGATAAGATTAACAATCTTCCCATGTATGTAATAATTTAAATTTAGATGTGTAATTTCATAATTTTCCATTGTTAATGAGGACTTCATTAAAATGAAATCTGATCTTATTTACAGGCTACTAGTTTGCATACTAGTGATGTTTCAAAGAAATTTCTTTGCAGATCCAGGAATAAAGCCAGGTGTATTTAATTTTCTTAAATGCAACTGGATTCCTATCAACAGATTTAGGACAAACTTTGGCCTTTGCACTCACCTCATCCATAAATGGAATTTTTAGCTATCAATATATGTACATATGGACAAATACAAACTATGAACTATGTAGCAAATGACCTATTTTACAGTGGTAGAATAGAAGGATGTAAAAAAGCTATTGGTGAATCTATCTCCTGGTTGGAATCTCTACAGGTTTCTTTTGTGATATTTTATTAATCATTAAATTGTCAAAAAAATTTATATAGTAAATAAAAACATAAATTTAAATTTAGTATCAGAGGAAACAACAAATATACTTCTGTTATAATTAATTTTATTAAATTTGTAAAAATGAAGTGTTAACATTAATAGATACCAAGTTTAAATGAATATTGTCATACTAAATCCAGAGAAAAACGAAGAAAAAAACTAAGAATAAAAGTTAAGAGATTCTTTTTTGATGACTGTATGAACTAATGTCTGAAAGATTCTGATATTTTAATCTCTTTATTTAATATTCTGTGACATTGTCTTTGAGCTTTTCTAGCAATAAATTTACTTTTAAAAGCATTTACTTTTTCTTACTATAGTTTTTCTTTGTATTCTACCATCAGGTGGAATACTGTCTCAAAGCAACCAACAATGCACTTTTTTTACATGCCTTTGACATAAATTAGTTCTGCACATTTATAAACCATTGCTCACAATATGATATTTTTTTAGGGAGATTATTACTATATATTATTATGCATGCTCAATAGAAGAAAGAACTTTGCAATAGTAGATTTAGTAATATCACATCTAGAATTACAGAGAACAAGCAATAAGTCTGATAATTTTATTTCTGTATCTTCTGAATTTTATGGGACATCATTAAATAATCTTTTTAACACATTCATCTTATGGTGATAAGAGTTTATTTTTCTTCTGTACAACAAATTGGGAAAAATAACATCTCTGCATACAACTATTTTGTTTACCATAGTTATATCACTGCACTGAAATGCATTATATTTTTACTTATTAAATGCTATGCATTGAAATCTGTATTATATCTCAACAAAGTCTTTTTTTAACTGAAAAAGCAATTGAGTTTTATAAATTTAGTTACAAACTAAAGTTGGTAATTAGCCAAGATGATTTTCTTTTTTCTACCATTGATCGATAAAGATTTATAGTATCTTAAACACTAATTATTAAATCAAAGTTTTCTAAATGGCATTCTAAATAATAAGTCATATATAGATTAACTTTTCACTTAGAAAATCATAATTATCAAAGATTTATAAGCATAAGATCTCAACACTGACTCATAAATCGAAAGATTTCATGAATATTAGTGTGTTATAAAAATTGTGGACTTAATCAATGAGGTATTTAATAGCTTCACACTCTCAAATCAAAATGCTTTAGATTCTCCTATATATTTAAAAAGTAGATTGAAGATAAGAATGGTCACTCTTGTCTTTTAAATAAATCTTGTGTTAAGATTTGTAGAGGTTCCTACTGTCATTTTTCAGGTACATGGTCTTAAGGTTATATCCTTAATATATATTAATTATCAATATTGTAATGATAAAATTATATGCTTTAACTCAGATTAATGTAATTATAAATATACGATAACCTTATTGAAAAAAGTTTTCATAAAGTTTATTTTATTTTATATGCTTAGCCAACTTTTGACTTCTATGAGTCATAGGCATAGGATAAATTATAAAGCAGGAGTGGGTATATATATATGTTATTATTGCTCATTTACATAAAATTTGAATATGAGCTTTAATTAGGGAGAACAGGCGATCATTTCAAGAGGGACATACATGATTCTTTTCTATTGATAGAATTTTTGTCACCTGATATGTGCCATGCCTCTTTAATTTTTCATGTAAAGTCATTAGGTTCAGTGCACCTATTTTAACAGATGTGACCTTTGTTCTCAAGTGGTTTATAGTGTTAGATGCCAGGAACTGATCTGTCAATCAGTTTACTATGGGGAATCTTGGGCTAATCTGTCTAAGCCTATAATCCAGCACACATACTTATATAATAACCTAGAACAGATACAGATACGCACTCAATGTTTTTTGGATATTTTTCTACAATTAATCCTCCTTTCGTGCTGTCATCTGTTGACATTGTGTGCACCGAATGTAATGACTTTATACGAAAAATTAAAGAAGCATGGCATATATCAGGTGACAAAAATTCTATCAATAGTATTAAAAGAATCATGCATTCCCTCTCAAAAAGATGGCCTGTTCTCCCTAATTAAAGCTCACATTCAAATTTTATGTAAATGAGCAATAACAACATATAGACACCCACTCCTAATTTATAATTTATGCTACGTCTAAGCACATAAAATAAACTTTATGAAAACTTTTCTCAATGCAGTTATCGTATATTTATAATTATCAGTATTCTGTAAATTTAAAAACCTAAAAAATGTTATTGTTTTTGATTTTATTTAAGTTAAATTAATAGAAAAATCATTACATCTATATTTCATTTTCATACCTGCGTTATGAAGCCAAACAGAACTTTCTCAAAAACCATATCCATAAAAAAACAAATTGGAGCTAATCCTAATTTCACTTTAATATAATTGGGCTTTTTTTGTTACCAATAATAATTATTCTTTTAGCCCATCATGTAGCATTTATATAATCTAATTAAATCTCATGAACGAACAGCTTTTTTTAAACATTCCCAAGAACCTTTTGTTTTCTTGAATAAAATATTTTAATAAACCAAAACTTTGTTTCCAATATATATGAAATAAAAATAGAATCTTCCTTATAGCCAGCTTATAGTATTTTATGTCATTTTGAGTAGCAATTAATTGTTAATATTTAAATCTCATTGAAAGCCCATAACAGTAACGTTCCCACGTGAATGGCCAACTTTCCATAATTTATGAATACTCACACAATTATATTGTTTATTTAACATATTGCCTGTAATATTTATAAAATATGACTCACTAATTTTTCTTTTCTTCATTTTCCACATGTAAAACAAAAGCACTATCAAAGCAGAAATCTCCATTACAAATCTCTGCAAGTTCTGTAAAAACAGATTTATATTTATCCATAGAACGACACAACTTATTATATAATAATTCATGCTTCCGAGTCTTCTTTTTTAATGCACATTTAGTCTCACCGATATAACTGTGAAGTGATTTTAATGGGATTCCAATATTAATGGTTTATTACTACTCAAGATGACATAAATTGTGGTAAGCTGGCTATAGTGAAGATTTTATTTGTATTTTATATAGGCATATGGAATATTGTAAGGTTTATTGTACAGTATTTTGATATATATATATATATATATATATATCAAAATACTCTAATGGATATGCATATATATATATATATATATATATATATATGCATATCCATTAGAAAACAGTCAACACTTAGACAATCCCAGTATAGATAACAATCAACAATCTCAAATTGAGTATGATGTTCCAGGTGCAATAATACAGATAATTGGCAATCTCCTTAATAACAGACATTTTTGTTTCTCTCAATGGAAAGATTACACTTGGTTTCAGACCATATAAAGCCATCCCACAAGGCTCTCCCCTCAGCTCTCTTCTCTTCACTGCACACATTAACCCTCTACTGGTGGACATGGAAAAAACCCTGGTGTGTTTGTTCCATTTCTAAATCAACAAATAAACCTTTTTGTATATATTGATGATATTATGGTTATACTCCCTGAAGCCAAGCTTATTTCTCGGCTAAGGTCAACATTCAGCGATACTCTTCCAATTTTTATCTTAAAATGAATCATGACAAATCTGCCATCTGGAAAATCAAATCTGATAAACGAATTCAGTTTTCACGTCAAGTCCCCAAAGAGTCTCTTGGGATTCCCAATTTTCAAATCAACCACAGCCATGGTGAAAGACATTCAGGAAGGGATCACACAAATCACTGAAAATATCACTAACTCACTCTCCAAAGTCTATCTGTCACTCTTTGGGAAGGTTCTTAACATGATTGTTATGCCTAGAATATCATATTATACCCCTTTCATTAAATACACAAAAAAATTTCAAAACAAAATCAATAGTTTATACTCCAGACTATTCTGGAAAGGTCGAACTGTTGCGGTAAGCCTTAGAGGACTTCAACACCTTTTCATAATCTTGAGAAGGTCTCAATGGAGATGAAAGCCAGTTCGATAAATATTATAATATAGTTATTTATTGTTGTTTATTTCAATCTTACTTTGATCAATTATTTATTTATATATTAGTGACAACATTATGGACAAATAAATTGTATTGGATATTTGACCATTATAACAAATTCTGTCAATTTCATAATACACATGAGAAATCTTAAATAGGATTGCTTGAACATGCAATTACTTATAGAATTAAAACTCAAACTGGTTTCCACTGACTTAATATTGATTATATTGACCACCATAAGATTACAAATAAAAACCCTTCCCCCATTTTTTAAAACTGTTTTCATAATTGCTCCTGAAAAATAAAAGATTTGAGACAAAATTGTGGTATTTATAATTATAGAATGGAAATGTAGTTGCACAAACACATAATATCGTTATCAGATTTAATACAGAAAAGATAATTGATAGACTTTGAAACTTATGCTGGGCTGTGATGATTATGATAACTAAATAAAGTTGTTAATAAATTTATAAAATAATGATGAAGAAGTATACTTACTTATATATATGTTTTGAAATAACTATGAGCTAAATGAAGTATTATGCATGTTAAAAGAACACAGTTGTGAATATAAAGTTTTGTGATTGTCTGAGTTTGAATACATGTAGACAGATATAAATTGGTAATCTGAAAAAGAAAAAGATTAGAATCTGCAGAAATATCAGGTTATTATTTTACCTTAATGGTGGTGTTCTTATGCATTGGACATAAATTATGAATTAAAATTGGTTACTGTCCTATATCTTGGCCCGATCTTTTTGGGGCATCAAAGTATGTGATTAATGACAATTATAATAGATACAAAATTTTTCAGAAGTCTAACAATTATAATTTTTTTAATAAAATCTAACGGAGTATTTAATCATTTTCAAATGCATTGCTAATTTAAATATTTAAATAATAGCTTTGATTACATTCTTTATTAAATATACAAAAGATTCCATGAGGGATTCCATTATATATTATATAGCTTATAATCAGCACACAGTCAAATGAATGATTTTTATAATCCACCAACTATTAATTATTGCTTTACATCTTAGTTTTTGGTTCAATTTTTTTAATAATAATAAAAGAAATTCCTCAAGCTGAGAAAACTAGTATTGAAAGAAACTTGTTAAAATTACAATTTCCTTAAAAATGAGCAGAAGAAAATACACAAAACATTTCCTTGCAGGTGGTTTTTTAAATTGAGTAACAAAATTCAAATCATATTCAGAAAAAATAAATTCAATATGCATATAAATAGAAATACAGTTTTTTTTCTATCCTTATGTGTGAGTAGCTTCTTGTTATTATAATAATGACATTTTAGCTGAATTTCATCTGATAAAACTATGCAGCTTAGTAGCTGTTGGGTGTTTCTGATACATTGCAATGCAAAAATAATTATAGATTGCCTGTTATGTAGCTATGCATTACTTCAATCAATTTACAGTTGGGAAAACTTTGGTAGATGATTTTGTTTATATTTAATGTTTTTTCTTAACTAATATAAAAAATTTTCATATTCGTAAAAGTTCCATTATTTCAATACATAAATTAATTTAGTCAAACAATTTCAAATTTCAATGGATTTTTAAATAGTTATCTGTTAATGCACTTTGCATTTGGATACGATTTTAATATTGGAGAATATACCAAACGTATGGAATAAGTGGTGTGAAGTTTGTTTGTATTATTAGGGTTCCTAATTACATCAATAGCTAATAGCCGCACATATTAGCAAATGATAATAGATTAGAAACAATCCAAACTAGCAGTACTATAATAATAAGAAACAGTTATACATATGGGGAAAATATGATTTTTAATCATCAAAATCACACCCAATATATATATATATGATTATTAAAAATATATAACGTGAAATATAACAATTTTTTTCCAAATGCTGAATAAACAATATGAACACCTTGCAGAAATTCACACATCTAACTATAAGATGAACAAAATGAGATTCATTTTGTCTGAAATTCCCCAAAATTTATAAATGAAATAAGTTTAGACCCACTAATTTTGAGAATAACCTTTTACTCATTTGAATATATAACATTCTATGACATAATTTTATAACATACTTGCAAACTTTGAGCATTTGAAAGGTTACTAAAAATTAATGTTTTATGATTATGCTTTGGGAATATTAAGTTAAGGGCGCTCTTTTAGTATGCGATCTCCACCATTTTGAATTTCAAAACAGTGAATAAAATTTCATACAGAGTTGTCTAAGTTTAGGTGTCTAAAAAATTCATGCTTGCAAACTGATAGAAACGTTTTGCATAAATGCTTGGAGTTAATATTTAGGTCTAGTTTCTAACTTCTATCCTTCACTGATGAGAGCAAATCAGCTTGAAATCAGCTGATATGAGGGTGGAGCAAAATGAAAGAGACAGTGAATATTGACTCTGACGTTTATGTAAACAAATAGGCTTGTTTGGAGGTCTTGGTAAAGCTCCATCTATTGATCATATATATATATATATATACACACAATAATGTTACATATTACAATAAAATCTTTTCATCATATATACCATTTTGTTTATGTATGATTTATTTTTCTTATTTATTTTTACTGATGTTTTTAATTTTAATTATTACTTTGATCTTTGTATTGCTGAATCATTTTTAGAGCATTTTATTTTATTCTTCTCTCACACAGACTCTCACACGCACACGCTCGCTCTCTCTCTCTCTATATATATATATATATATTACTAATGTCAATTTTAGTTTATACACTCTATAGAAATTTTGTATGGTACTTTAAGTGATAATGTTTGATGAAAAATAATAATCCATCTCTATTGAACATATGTTACTATCATAATTGACATCATTTGACTTCCTATTAAACATAGTAAACCATACTTCAACACAAAATTTTTAATTTGTATTAATGCTTGAATTCAAACTTAATTGTAATTTAACTAAAGCTTCTTTTGTATTAGCTTTAACAATTATGGATTAGGAAGAAGTTTTAATCAGACTCTTTTTTAAATAATCCTGTTTTGAAATAAAGGTTGCTTGAAAGTCTGAGTGTAAAGTAAGTAAATAACTCAGATTATATATAACGGAAGCTTCCAATGAGTTATATCATGCTTGCAACGATATCACAGACAAATGTTTCTAATGTATCTATGGTCTGAAAAGTTGGTCTGATAGATTTCTGGGCTGATAGATGCTTGTGATAGGGTTGAAAGCATGATATAACTCATTGAAAGCTTCAGTTCAATCAATAATTTATAAATCTTACTCTGTACTAATATAATAATCATAAAAATAACTCTACATTTGATATATATATATATATTACAACAATTAAAGACATAACAAATAACGTGGTTACTTTTTTTTATTTGAAAGTTCTAAATCAGATAAAACAAACCATATTTAGCTGACGAATTTTTTTTTTTTTTTGGTTAGATAGCTTAACTATTATTACAAAAAAAATGTAAAGATTCCAACCAGGAAATAGATTCGCAAAACTTTCAATTAGAGATTTAATAATTATAACTATGTGATGTATTGTTTGTATTTGCCCAACACCTACATATATCACTGGCTGTTAAATTGCATTTATGAAGCAGGTGAGTGTATTAGTTACGGATTGCCATGAATATTCAAAAATAATAAACACTAAATCACAATGTAAATTTCGAAATAAAATCAGCTTTTATTATTTGAGCTGATTTTTAAAGACATGGGGAATATTACCAAATTTACCACTTCCTTTATTTTGCTGTAATATCTTATAGAAATGCAATTTATCCACCGTACTTTAAACACTTTTTAGCATAAACCTTTCATTGTACAAATATACATACATAATCTTACGTTTTGACTGTCCTGCAGTCTTCTACAGAGCCACTTACAATTAAAGTAAAAGTGGCTTTGAAGAAGACTGCAGGACAGTCAAAACATAAGATTGTGTATGCATATATGTACAATAAAAGGCTTTTGCTAAAAAGTGTTTAAAGTAAAGTGGATTAATTGTAAAAGTGGCTTGGAAGAAGACTGCAGGACAGTTGAAATGTAAGATTGTGTAAACATAAGTGTACAATGGAAGGTTTTTGCTAAAAAGTGTTTAAAATACAGTGGATAAATTCCATTTATATAAATGGGGAATAGTGGTATTCTTTAATAATTATATAGAAAATTAAAATTGGCATAAATTTGACTAATATAAAAAAGAAAATGATGGTTATTAGAATGCATATGTGTATTAGATCCAGTTTTGAATTGTAAGTCTTTAATAAAAAGCCATGTTAATTTTATTGTTACTAATATTGTTAGACAAAAAAAGCTTACAGTTAGTCATAATAAATTTGGAAATCATTTGTTATATAATGAGGATTGCATGATGTTCAAACAAATTAGATTACATCATAAAGTAGTAATGGATAGCTAAATAAAAAAAAAAAGAGGTTTTACTTGAAAAATTTTAGTTACCTGGAAAAGTATCGGCTGCACTTCAAAACATAGGATAAGAAAAGTAAACATGATATTTATTTCCAGGATGTTACTTTATATTAAACCACTAAACATCACATGATCACCATTCTTTATGCTTACATAAGCTGTTTACACAGAGGCTAAATAGTGGATGCAGGAAGCTTTGTGCATAAAATCCCTATCTAGTGCCTACTCATCAAACATCCCCAGACTGGTTTCTAGCTTGTGTCTTTCATCAGTAATGAGCCTTGGATCTGAAAGCTCTGCACCTAGATCTTAGGATCTAATGGAACTCTCCAGAAGCCACAAGCTAGAAACTAGTTTAGGGATATTGCATGAGTAGACACTAGATATGGATATTATGCACAAACCTTCCTGCATCCATTGATTACTTTAGCTTGCACTGTGTGGCACTCCTGTATATATTTTAGCCTCTATTCTACTTTATAGATAGCCTTTTAAAATAAATCACAAAAAATCTTTTTATTTGCCTATCTTTAAATAATAGTGCATATTTCCTTCAAGTGAATTTCTTGTTTCTTTATCTGAATTACTTTTCAGCTATCAACTTCTTCAATTCAATATTATGCTTTGTATTTATATATATATATATATATATATATATATATATATATATATATATATATATATATATATATATATATATATATATATATATATATATAATATTATAATATTGGAGAATAAATTTGATCTATAGTTGATGTTAAATGAATTTGATGTTTTATTGAAAATAAGGTGCAATGTGAATATAAACAGAGAAAAGACACATGTCAATGAAATGTTTTTATAATGTAAATCAGATGGACACAATGTGAATAAGATGTGGAAAATTAGAACATATCACAGGTTTTAAATATTGAAAAACTGAATAATATCAGAGAGAATAAATAAGAGATATATAAACATTAAAATTGCTCAAGGCAATGAAAAAAATTAACAAGAAATGATAACTTTTAACATCCTAAAATATATCTTTTCATGTCAAAAAGTATTTCATCAAATGTTATATCTGAAATGTGATCTTATATAAACCAGAAGCATGGATATTATATGGATCTGAAAAATAAATAAATTTTGAGTTGTGGCATTAGTGCCATGTGATAAAGGAACCATGAACCATCAGGATACACAATTAGAAGTAGTAGGTATTATTGGAGAAGATAACAATTTTTGAAAATCATTGCTCAAAAAAGTAGCAGTATGGGGTACTTGAGACATTCAGAATAGCTTATATTGTTTCTAGAGAAATAATGGAGAGAAGACCGGCATGAGTTAACCTAGTATGAAACAAATGAATATAGTTAGGGAAAAATGGTCTCAAAGATTTGTAAAAGATAGGTTGATGAAAAGAAGACTGAATAACTATATTGCCCACAAATCTGTATAGTTGATATAAAAAATATTTAACTTGTTGTTTTATAGTAGTTTATAAAGAAATAGAGCTTTTTCTAAAGAATAATAATAGTTAAAAAAAATCTGAATAATCTGAATCATAAATTATAGAAATTAACTTCATTTTTTTTGTATATCAGACACAACCAATCTGGAATATGTGGACTCCTAGCACAGCCAGGATATTTAGGGATAAACTACACATGACATGTTCATCATTCTTTATGCTTACATGGGCTGTTTACACAGAGGCAAAGCTCTCCATATAGTAGCACCACTCAGTGCAAGCTAAAATAATCAGTGGATACAGGAAGGTTTGTGCATAAAATCCCTATCTAGTGCCTACTCATGCAATATCTCCAAGACTAGTTTCTAGCTTGTGACTTTCATCAGTAATGAGCATTGAATCTGTGAGCACTGCATCTAAATCTGTGAATCTAATGCAACCCTCCAGAAGCCATCTTTTATCCTATTAACTAACTATCCATTGATTACTCTGGCTTGCAATGAGTGGTGCTACTGTATGTAGAATTTTGCCTCTGTGTAAACAGCTCGTGTAAGCATAAGAATGGTAATCATGTGATGTTTAGTAGATTAATATCAATCCCTTTTAATAAGGCTATGGTAACTGTGTTTATTAAAGAACCAAAGATACCAAAAAGTATGGATGCTGAACTGAGTTCAGATAAATATAACTATACAAGCTAATGAGCTTGAATTGAAAACATTGTGTTTTCATTTTGGACTCAAAGCTTTATAATTATCTAATAAGGTAAAATACAGCTGCTGGAGGGTTAGATTAGATCCTAATATCTAGGTACAGTGCTCTCAGATCCAAGGCTCCTCACTGATAAAAGCCATAAGCTAGAAACTAACTGGGGTATTGAATGAGTAGGCACTATATAGGAATTTTATGCACAAACCTTCCTGCATTCATTGATTATTCTGGCTTAAACTGAGTGGCACTACTCTATGGAGAGTTTGGCTCTGTCTACATTCAAAAAAGTGATAGAAAAGGACATATACATCAATTAATTAAAATATTGTAGTTGTGTAATTTGTGATATAATTATTCAAATTCATTATATATGTCTGTTCAACTTATTAATTTAGTTTATTAGGCTATTTACTTAAAGTTACAATATAAAAATTTGAAATAACATTAACTATATTTATTACAAACAATTTGCTAATATGAAATATATAGTTTATAGCAATGGGTTTCCAAAAAGTACATAATGAAAAAAGGCCAGGAAGTATTGTTTCACAAATCATTCAGTCATCCAATTAGAATTAGTCCCTTTTTTGATTTTACTTATGATTTTTACAATATCATTCATTATTGTTCTTTAGTTTGTGTTTGTCAGTGAATATAGATAAGAATATATTCTTATCTCTACAATTAATGTAATTATTGGCTTCCATTGATGCTTAACTTTTTTGACCTTAGTTTAATTGAAACTATTTTATTTTTATGTTTATTAAATCAAATAATCTTTTTTGTAACTCTTTTTTCTCATTTATAACTCTTTCTAAAGACAATTTTCCTGTTTTATCTGTTTTCACTTTATTTCATTGTTTATTTAAAATCATTTTACCTTTTAAATGTTAATAAATGTTATTTTTTAATTATTTGTTAATAATCTGTTTTAATAATTAGAGATCACTCTATTACACATGCGTTTTGTTTAAATCTATAAAGTGTACGTGTAGTGGAATGATTAAAAGACAAGTGGAATTGGTCTGGACATATTGTTAGAAGATATGGTAATAGACGGACAATTAAAATATAAACTGGATTCAAAGAGATTGTAAAAGACTCACAAAGCAACCACATGTGAAATGGATGGATGAAATAAAAAAGTATGCAGGGGTGATGTGGAGAAGAGAGGCTAGATATTGGAGAAGATGGATATTTATTATGAATAATTTATCTATTTTAAAAGTAAACAGGATTTTTATATGTTTGTGGATAGTAAGCATAGTTTTATATATATATGGAAATTTAAATAATTTTAACAAGCATATAAATAAATTAGTATTAAAGTGGATTCTGAAAGATTGTAAAAGATTTAGAAAAAGACCACTTCAAGCGTTGTTAACCGAGAGGTCATCGCACCCGCATTGCAAGCAAGTAGTTGGTTGCAGACGGGTGTGGTCTCACGTCCTGGCCGATGCTATGACATATGAAAAAAAAGACCACTTGTGAAATGGATGGATAAATGAAACAGGAAAGTTTGCTGGTATAATATAAAGAAGAGAGGCTATGGATTGGATTAATAACTTTAAGCTTGGAGAGATTTTGAAATTGATGAAAATGATGATATTTCAGTTAGTTTATATACATATTTATTTCGTTTAAATACCAGCATTACACCGACATTTCTACTGAACCTCACTAATGATTTTTCCTGTTATAAAAATAATACAAATTATTTAAATATGAAATATTTTTTTTTGTGTGTGCAATAAAAATCTTACAATATTTTAGAAGCAGAAGAGAGAAATATATGGAAAATACTAAGTAAAAATTTGAAGTAAATGTTAATAATTGTAATATGCATTTTAATATATGAGGTTTTTATGGTTAGTAGTTACTTACTCATGACCCAGAAATAAATATAGGCTGACTAAAAGTCATCAGATTTTAAATCTTATGATATCTCATTCAGACAATCCGTCTATCTCCAATGCTGATTGATATCCAAATTCGATTGGTTAATAATTATTTAAAAGTTCTAAGTTGGAGGATTAATAAAAATGGAAAAAAATATATTAAATTTTTCATCACCTGGCGGTAATAATATTTTCTTCTCCAGTTGGGTTTCAAAGGGATAGGAAACAAAGAATCCATTGCCCTGTAGCAAAGTATATAAAGTCTCTTTTATGTTTTTATCTCACATATATGTATAAAAAAAGAAGAAAGCAAGAAATAGAATTACTATTAGATAATCAATTGAAAAATAAGGCTTTGGTATCAATATGGCTGATAAAGAGATGTGCAATTCTTGAAGCCATGGTCAATTAGACCACTATTTGGGAAAGTGTATTTTATAATATAATAAGTAGAATAAGTAATGTTAAATATGTAAAGATTATTTAATATCTATTAGATTACAAACTTGAATGATGTGGTCTTTGCGTTAAACATTATTTAGAGTCTATTTAGACTACAAACTTGAAAATTGGAATTTTTTGTAATATTTCCTTTTAGTATGTTTAGGATAGATGGGCCGCAAACAATCTAGCTAGTGTTTTAATATTAATAATAGATAAGTATCTAACAATCTTTAAAATCGCATCTCATTTAAAGTGTTCGACTAATGCTATTTTTATGAAACTATCATATTTTTAGGGATAGTATAAGGAAATAAAGTACTATTTTCATGTTAGGGGGAACCATGGAATAATGAAGACAGATAACTACAAATATTAATGCATCCACTGTTAAGGCTATCAAGATTCAAAAGTCATATGGAAACATTACTAATTTTCATTCTGTTAATTTTACTTTTATTTACTTTTGAATAAAAAATATTAAATTTATATTACCTGTTATCTATTTTTTCAAATGAAAATATAACTTCATTTCTTACTGCAAATTGCTTCAATATTTTATAAGACAATAATTAAACATTATATAAAAGTATTTTTTTAAAAAATCGCATTGTATAGAAGATATAGTGAAAAAAAAATCTTTTTGAAAAAAACCTTTCAATCAATTTTATTTGGAACGAAGCCTCGTAGTTAATAAATTTTATAATTTTTTGAAAAAAGAAAATTAATTTCCTGCAGGTATCCTTTTAAATAATCATTTTGATTACAAGCAAAAGAACAAATGATCTTTAAAAAAAATAATGAAGTTAATTTTATTTTTAAATAAAAATCGATAACAAAAGTAAATAAAAGCTATTAGTTTTTAACAAAAATAGGTGAATGGCATTCATTTATTAAATGTAATAAATATGCCATATTGATTATCTTTCAAAGTCATTCTAATGGCTGACTCAATGAATTATGTGATTTTTCTTAAATTATTTATTTAGAGCTTAATCTTTTTTTCTTTATCTCTATGAGAAATAAATAAAAAATCAGTTAATAAAAACAATAACAATAATAAAAACGGAACAAATATAAGAATAATCATTAATAATAATAATAAAAGAATAACAAAAATAATAACTATTATTATTATTTACGAAAACTTTAATAACAACAATAATAAAAAAGATAATTCTAAATAAGGCTGATTAACTTTATTTATAAATTATCAATTAATCAAGAATTAAATGAGTTCGAACACTATAAAAATATTCGGTATTAGATCTGCTGCCCATGTTTGTGACGGCAGAATACCGAAGGTTTCTCCAGCAGGAGGGGAGAGAATATTTGCGACGGCAGTATTAAAAAGTCAACTTTTTTAATAATACAAAAAGTATAAATTTGTACACAAAAATAATAAACACATTGTGATACTAAATAAAACAAGTAATTCACTGTTTAATACGGCATTTCTGCCACCGCAAACATTCTCACTTCTCCCACTAGAGAAAGGTCCAACACTCTGTAGTTAAAACGGGCAGCAGATCTAAGACGTAAGTACCATTATATCCTATTAATCTATAAAATAAAAATAAGTGAATGAAAAATAGAGTATTAGCAAAGTAATTCAAGGATGTAATAATGCCTATCTTCATATTCATACCTTAGGAATTTAAAGTTTTAAATTTGTAAATAAATAAAAAAACAACTTTCTTTTTGTTTTCTCTCGTTGTGAAAAAAATATTCTGCAATATAATTCCTCTTAATTTAGTGATCTGATAAGTGTTTAGAAACTGGTCTATCTTCATTTTGATCTAAAATGCCAAATCTATGGTTAGTTATTATAATATGTAGGATATGTGTTGATTTTACATAACGGTTTAACATTCTATTAAACATATTAAGTTTATTCTTTTACTGCCAAAATCATTGGGAATATACCATTTAAAATGATTAATAGTATTTATTGCATTAAACCACTTTTGCAATAATTTGTTGGCATATAAAATATCTTTTACTTCCATATGAAAACAATTTTTCTGGTCAAAATTAGTAATAAAATTTGTTTTTACAAGGTCTATCAAATATTTTATGTGTTTGATAGACAACTTTAGGTGGGTTTGGAAAAATAGATATTTGATAATCTGCAGAATTTAATATGTTAAAATGTTTCTGTAATATTTTGTTAATATTGGGTAAATCATCATTAAAAGTAAGAACTAGTGATGGATCTTCCAATTGGCTACTTCTTTTTGTAAATAGAAATTACTTTCTGTCAACTTCTGATGATATTATTACTGCCTTATAGAACAATGTTTTAGAATACATCTTATTTATAAATTTATTATATAAACTTTGTTGAAAAAAAATTTCGTCACTACAAATTCTTTTAGTTTTTAAAAATTGACTATTGGGGATATTAAACTTCAAGTATTTAGTTAGATAAACAGAGAAATTCTAACTCTTAATTTGTCTATCTATTCATTCTCCACTCTATATCAAGCAACCAATACACATGCAAAAAAGATACATAATCACCAATATAGGTGTTTCATGCAGAAACAGAACTTATCAGTTGAGCCAGATCATAATCTCCAACACATATATACAATTAGTGCTCTGTTTATATTAAGACAGCAATTCCTCAAACTTTAATGGACAGGTTCAATCTTCTCACACTTCCAACTTCTCAACCATCCATTTCTTTAAAAAAACAATAATGGAATGCTCAAAGTCATTGTTGGATTTGATATTATAGTCACACCCATGTAGTTATTACATCCATCTAACCCCTCATATTATTGGATACTATATACCCATATATATATTAATAGGTGAGAAATGGACTGAACTTATACTAAAATATAATCTATTTTCTAAGCAATATGTAATTCTAAAGCAGTATAAATTTTGCTTAAACTGGATGTTTCCTGTATATGTAAATAGAAGAATTTGAAGTTAGGATTTTTCAGTCTCTTTGTTTTCAACTCTCTCTCAAGCAACCAATACACATAACCACATGGATGCTAAAAAGATACATGATGCCCAATATATGTATTTAGTCAGAACCAGCACTCATCAGCTGTGTCATATCATAATCTCCACACATAAAAATGTAGGGTAGTTGTATCTGGCAGTCAGCTTGTTATTCATTTTACTTATTATTACTGCCGCTAAATTTTTTAACAACAGCACACACTTCCTTTTTTTCTTTCAAATATATATGACTTATAAAATATAATATTCTTTTCCACTAAATCCAATCAAAAATATACACTCATTTTTTTCTTTCCAAAAACTTTATTTGTTCCATCACCATATATATATATATATATATATATATATATATATATATATATATATATATATATATATATATATATATTCTTGTTTAAACATCCAAGTTTTTCAACCACTTTATTTGCAGTCATTTTCAAAGATCTACAAAATACATATTTACATCTTTATATATTTACAGTTTGTTATATATAGTAGTTCTAAGAATTTTATTCCTGTAAATAATTTTAACATCAAGAAAATGGGCTACTATTTTAGATAAACTTCTTATCTTTATTTGTACTATACAATAATATTTCTATTATATATATTTTTGATATGGTCAAAATATAATTTAAAACACTTGCAAAGACTTACTAGATGGCAGAAGAGTAATTGTAATGCAATGGTATTGCTTAATTAGTTAAATATAGCCAAGAAAAAAATTAAACTTGATAAAAAAAAAGATTCTGAAATGTGTTACTATAAACTTATTATATAAATAGGATGCATTATTTTATAAGTTATCTTTATGAATCTTCAGGTAATTTTTTTTCTGAAATGTATGTTATTATTTTTAAATACAAGTATATAGTCTACACTGAACTTAATGTAATTAGAAGGGATTTTCCCATTCCTGTTCTGTGTATTTAAATGTATGTAGTAAGATCCTATATATGAGGGATCAGAGTGACTTAAAGTCAACATGGATATGACAATAATATTGGCATCAACAAGTGCTTTGAGCATTCCATAATCAGATTTTTAGTGATATGGATGGCTGAAGAGTTGGAAAGTGGAGAAGATTGAATTCTGTCCATTAATGTTTGAAGATTTGCTACCTTAATATAAACTGAACACTGATTTTATATATATTGTACCGGGTTCGAATATGTGTCCTCGAAACACCGATCTCTTAGGCAGAGAAGTACATATTCTCCGCCCAAACGATAGCTATAAAATATATATAACTAGCGTTACATCTCCAGGACATAACTTCTTCTCGGCTGTTGAGTTCAACACCACATTCAAAGCACTTTTTTTTTGTTTGTGTATAAACATGGGCACCAGCTATCTATTCAAGAATGAATAAATAATGCACTTTGAGCAATGGCCACTAACTCAATGCCTAAATATCCACGACTAGCTCATCTATTTGTAATCACTAACAGATTATACATAATTAGTGGTGAAAGAATTGATAAAAAGATTTGTAAAAGAATTGATAAAAAGAATTGACCGACAAATAGAGTTTACATTTTAAGACACTTTATTAACTAACATTAATTTACTAAATTTAAACATCTTTATAATTTCTTAACTAATATAACACATGCACATTTTAAATTAATACACTATAATATATATGTTATGAAAAGGCATAAATAATGTTTGACGTTTATAAAATCATATACATTCACAAACATGCACATCAATAGTTCATTTTATGCATGATTATAGAGTTCAAATTACTTGTCTCTGGAGGCTTTACAAATTTTAATGCAATGGCTATTATGGTATAAACGAAAATAAGCAAATGTTTTACCTAGGATTTTGAATGTAGATTTAGAACTTTATTTTCTTCTTGTTTGCTGCTTCTTCCATTATGAATACTTCCATCCGGCTGGGACGTTTCCTTGATGAGTTTCATTATTCTTCATGATTATTATTATTGAAGACAATTAGATATTGACAGAGATTTCCAAGTTGTTAAGCTGACATTATTTCATGGGCAGATCTTGCTGTTTTCATCGGACATCAGGCTGTGGAGAGGCATGTATTTCCCAAAACTGCTCAGCACTGCATTTTGTTTCTGGATACAATTAACTCAACTGATGGTCTTTTCTTGACTTAACTGACTCAATTAATGTCTGAACTCAATGAACTCAACTGATTATCTGATAAAATTTTACTATTTATACCTGTGAAGTGTTTTTCTTTTTGATATCCTCCTGCAATATCTGTTATCGAAATTTCATTGATAATCCTTTGACAATGTGTTTTGGAAGATTGTTTAATTAGTTATAGCCATGCAAGATGTGTTGTTTTATATTTTAATTAATTAATAGCCATTGCTGTGTTTTTTAATGATAATCTTCTTTAACTTTCATTTATTTATAATAACATTTCTTACGCATACATTTATTCTATTATTGACAATCGCACATATATACGCACATATATTACTTTTCTTTAATTCGAATGAAAAGAGATTTGTATTTTTAAAACTTTAAATTATTTATATTTTACAAATGCTAATAAGAAAAACTGTTTACTTCCCTTTATAAAACTTTTAGTTTGACTTTTTCTAACGAAACACCCCTCTCCCCTTCTGATTAATTAATTGCAGCTTTTATTTCAAAAACTAATGATAGAAAACTATTTGATTCTTATCTTTTTCGAAAACAAACTGTAATAAACTCTTCAACATTTAATTTTACATTTTTTCTTTTATGAAAGATTATTTTAATAATTTTTTTTAGATAAATTAATATGTGCCAATTTCAATATTGGTACATTACACCGTCCCTGTTTGAGAGTAAAATGCATCATTTTTTTGACCATTTTATCTCTGACAACTTTAATTCTTAATTTATTATTCTCTAAGTTTGCCTTTTGATATCTTTTACTTTTCATACTAAGGGCAATCTCAAATTATGCTTTACTTCTTTCTATGCTGGAAACATTGTTTATAATGTTCTGAGTCCTGGATATTGACCATGAGGACAAACTAATTTTGTGGCACAGGGATCTTTTATAAATGAAGCTTTGGCTGCCAATTCTCTTGATTGGACTTTGACTAAGAAAAGGTCGCTGTGAATGGCAGAAATTTTCAACTGTCCATTTTTGACTTATGCTTTGGAAAACGATTGCCGATTCTCTTGATCGGACTTTGACTAAGAAGAGGACGCTGCGAATGGCAGGAATTTTTAACTGTCCATTTCCGACTTACACTTTGGAAAATGAGGTATGAGATATGGGGATTCTCCCCTGAAAAAGATACTTACGACTTACTCTGGTTGTCACCAGTGCACATTTTAAAAGAGGAATGATCCCTGCCAATCCATTATGGGTACTAGAATTTATCCAGATGACAGCTTTAAACTTATCCTTATCTAAACTTAATTCTATACTACCCTCATCCCTTAATTTCAAACCCTTATACACTCCTAATATAACTTAGATTGACTTTCACTTATACTATTAATCTTACAACATTATTTTAAATTCATATGAACATTACTTTAACATTTGTATTAATCTAATTTCACAATATTATTCTAAACTATCACGGACATCAGTTTTAATATTTATTTATATTAATCTAACCTCGAATATTATTTTCAAACCCTTATGAACATTTTAAATATTAGTTTTACGATACTATTTTTAAACCATCACGGACATCAGTTTACATATTTATTTATATTACAATATTATTTTTTAACCATTACTTTAACTTCTTTATTTACGCATATTTAAAAAAAACTATTTTACTTTATTACAAGTCTTTCTTTATTATTTTATTGGAGATTTTTTTATTTATTATTTGAAACAATTTATTTACACCCTACATATTTCCGTTATCTTACTCATTTATTTAAACCTACAAACTTTACTTTTAAATCATTAACTTGACCCATTTATTTATGAACATTTTTCCTTATTAATATGTGCGTGGAGAAAAAAATCTTTTATTTTATGAAGCCTCCATTATTATTTGACGAAACAATCCATCATTTTAAATAGTGAAATTCTAATTCAGGCTTTTCACCTACGTTAAAATAATCATATTAAACTCATAGTCCATTTCCGGTCATTATTTCTGTTTACTTTAATATTCCAACCCTTAACTAACTTTTAAACTATGTCAGGCAGTTCCTTCTTTCTTTCTACTAACTCACTAACATAAATTATATTCCATATTCTCACATCTCTCCCTCGATTAAAATTTATTGCTTTATCTCTTTCTCGTTTTGTTCTATTTTCTGCCTTGTAAATTAGAAAACCTTTAAGTTTCACAGACCTCCACATTTTTCCTAACTGTGAATATTTTTTCTTATGCTTTCTCTTTGTTTTAAATCTCCATTTAAAACGAACACGAACTTTTATATTAACCTTTTTAAATTTTTGTAAAAACACTTCTATGCTATCTTTTGCCTTTTGATCTACATAAGTTTCTACTTTATCTGTTTCAATGCTATCTGATTCTAATCCAAATTTTATGTCTTTTACTTCTGCTCTGAGTTCCTTAATTTTTCCTTTAACCTGACTAATTTCTTCCTTCAATTCTGCTTTGAGTTCTAACCGGCTTTGCTCAAGTTTCTGATACAATTCTTTTTTAAGGTATTGCTGACTTTGCTCAAATTTTTGCATCATATTCATTATCATTTTCATCTCAGATACATCTTCCTTTTCCACTAACTGGGCATTTTTAAAATATATGTGCACCCATGTTTTTATATTCTCATGTCCCTTTCTAATGCCTCTACTCTTTTTCTTAATTCCTCCAGCTCTATATCTTTTCCCATTTTGAAACCATATATTTTATTTTTTTATTTTTTTTCAAACTAGCACTTACGTTAAACTAAATTTACTAAGCGACTTATTTATTTATTTCTTACTAAAATGGAAACACACACTAACTCCACCCCTTTTGCCCATTTCCTCTCCCCGATCTTAACACTTTAACTCTGCACAGAATACCCAATTGACTCTGATTTAACAGAATGATTTATTTTAACTAATGTAAATAGCATAAATGTCAAATCTCTTTTCATTTAAAGAAAAAAAAGTTTTCGGTCAATTATTTTTTTTAAAATTAAAACACTTTTACATACATAATTTAGCTTTTGTATAAAAATTTTTCGAACAAGGAACAAAGTATTTAATGACTATTGTTTCTTAAAGTCCAGCCCCAAGTTGGGTATAGCCATTTGTACTGGGTTCAAATATGTGTCCTCAAAACACTGGTCTCTTAGGCAGAGAAGAACATACTCGGAGAGTATGTATGCCCAAACAATAGCTATAAAATATATATAACTAGTGTTACATTTCCAGGACATAACTTCTTCTCAGCTGTTGAGTTCAACACCATGTTCAAAGCACTTTTTTTTGTTTGTGTATAAACACAGGCACCAGCTATCTATTCAAGAATGAATAAATAACGCACTTTGAGCAATGGCCACTAACTCAATGCCCAAATATCCATGACTAGCTCATCTATTTGTAATCACTAACAGATTATACATAATTAGTGGTGAAAGAATTGATAAAAAGATTTGTAAAAGAATTGATAAAAAGAATTGACCAACAAATAGAGTTTACATTTTAAGACAATTTATTAACTAACATTAATTTACTAAATTTAAACATCTTTATACTTTTTTAACTAATATAACACATGCACATTTTAAATTAATATACTATAATATATATGTTATGAAAAGGCATAAATAATGTTTGACGTTTATAAAATCATATACATTCACAAACACGCACAGCAATAGTTCATTTTATGCATGATTATAGAGTTCAAATTATTTGTTTCTGGAGGCTTTATAAATTTTAATGCAATGGCTATTATGGTATAAACGAAAATAAGCAAATGTTTTACCTAGGATTTTGAACATAGATTTAGAACTTTGTTTTCTTCTTGTTTGCTGCTTCTTCCATTATGAATACTTCCAGCTGGCTGGGACATTTCCTTGATGAGTTTTATTATTCTTCATGATTATTATTATTGAAGACAATTAGATATTGATGGAGATTTCCAAGTTGTTAAGCTGACATTATTTCATGGGCAGATCTTGCTGTTTTCATCGGACATCAGGCTGTGGAGAGGCATGTATTTTCCAAAACAGCTCAGCACTGCATTTTGTTTCCGGATACAATTAACTCAACTGATGGTCTTCTCTTGACTTAACTGACTCAATTAATTTCTGAACTCAACGAACTCAACTTATTATCCGATAAAATTTTACTATTTATACCTGTGAAGTGTTTTTATTTTCGGTATCCTCCGGCAATATCTGTTATCGAAATTTCATTGATAATCCTTTGACAACGTGTTTTGGAAGATTGTTTAATTAGTAATAGCCATGCAAGATGTGTTGTTTTATATTTTAATTAATTAATAGCCATTGCCGTGTTTTTTAATGATAATCTTCTTTAACTTTCATTTATTTATAATAACATTTCTTACGCATACATTTATTCTATTATTGACAATCACACATATATACGCACATATATTACTTTTCTTTAATTCGAATGAAAAGAGATTTGTATTTTTAAAACTTTAAATTATTTATATTTTACAAATGCTAATAAGAAAAACTGTTTACTTCCCTTTATAAAACTTTTAGTTTGACTTTTTCTAACGAAACACCCCTCTCCCCTTCTGATTAATTAATTGCAGCTTTTATTTCAAAAACTAACGATAGAAAACTATTTGATTCTTATCTTTTTCAAAAACAAACTGTAATAAACTCTTCAACATTTAATTTTACGTTTTTTCTTTTACGAAAGATTATTTTAATAATTTTTTTAAGATAAATTAATATGTACCAATTTCAATATTGGTGCAATATATACTGGTAATCATTTATCTTTTTCACATATACACAGTCATGTTTATCAGTTGTATAAGATGGAGTGGATAGTTGTAAGGAGCTTAAAAGTCTGAGTTCAAATTCTTTCTAATTACGTAAATATTATTTTATATGTAAAACGAAATAGAAAGGGACAAAATGAAATGAGCTTGCTGAAAAATATACATAAGATGATAGATGACAGAATAAAAGACTTACCTTTACATGCACATTAAAATTTTGGTAGAATTAAAAAAAAAACTTGATTATTAAAATAAAATCCTTTCAACATTAGTGTGTGAATAATGCAGAACATGATTCATTAAGTATATGCATGTGGAAATAAGATAAAAAATTATGAGTTATTAATTTGGAAGTGTTAAATAGATCTTGATGAAATTTTAAAATCCCATCTTAATTAAAGGAAATACTCTGTAAAGAAAATTGTTTACATTGATAGCCTCAGAAGATGAACTCACTATTACTTGATTTATCAGTAGTGATATGGCTTAATTCTAGTTGTAATATTTCAGTGGTTAGTGGCATTATGTTATGGAATCATATTGATAGTGTTGCTAGGACAATTCCTATGAGTTGAGAAAATTATTTCTATTTGCTTTTTGTGGATTAGCCCTGTACTATGAATTATCCTTAGATAAAATTATGATGATTGTATTAGTAATAAAGTAATTTATATTTTGCTGTATGCCGTAGGTTTTAAATTCCCATGAAGGTGTTTTTAGTAATTATTTTACATGACTTTTGTATTAATTAAGAATCAGAAATTTTCCTATGTATTCGGTTATATTTGATAGGTTGTTGGATGACATGATCATATTTAATAATTTTAATCAATCTATAAGATATATCTTTCATTTGTTTTATGCAATATGAGCACTTTTGTTAAGATTTTGATTTGAAATGATTGAGTAAAAAAAATTTTAACTTCTGATCAAACAATTGTGTCTGTAATGAGAAAATTTGTGAAATTTCAAGAAAATTTGTTTCCAAAACATAGTAGTCCAAACTCACAAACATACATATATGTAATTTTAAATTTAAAAGAGTACACATAACATATTCACAACATTGTTCAAATTACACTAAATTCAAGAAAATAATTAGTATTAGTGTAATGAACTTGGTAGTTAATTTTGAAATGTAAATTATTTAAGGAAAATATTCATTTAGGAAGTATTACATAAAATAAATGTGTTTTACCAGTTCTTACTTATGGATCTGAGACTTTGACACTTAATAGAAGAGAAATACATAGACTTCAGACCACTTAGAGATGCATGTTGGGAGTAACAAGAAAAGATCAAAAACATAATATATGGGTAAGAGAACAAACAGGTGTTACTGACCTCATTGAAAAAAATTAAAAGACTGAAGTAGAATTGGGCTGGACATATTGTTACAGGAGATGATAATAGATGGACAACTGAAATCTTAAACTGGATTCCAAGAGATTGTAAAAGATCCAGAAAGAGACAACATGTGAGATGTATGTATGGATGAAATAAGAAGGTGTGCAGGGGTGATATGGTGAAGAGAAGCTAAAGGTCGGAGGAGATGGATTGAACATGGAGAGACCTTCATCCTGCAGTGGGTTGATAATGATGACATGAAATATCAAGCTTTTTTAAAAACGATGTGTTATGACTAAATAATATTTTTGTGGAACTGATCCCCCCAAAAGTAACCTCTTTGGAAGTTGATGTGTTTGATACATAAATTTAATTGTAAGATATGGTATCAGTAGCCAATGGCAGCATTGTATATACTTTATTTATAAACTAACCTATTGTGATATTTGTTGAAACTAACATTTTCTCATGCATATATTTTTAATGGTGATTTTATTCAATGTGTAAATCAAAAATATTCATGATGCCCTAGCCTAAATTGGAAATAATTTACACTAAGTGATGGCTAAGTAAATGAAATAAAAAAGTTTACAGATGAATCAGGTAAGAAATGGTTTTATTTTCTAGTATTGGTATAAAATAGGATGGCTATAGAGCTATTCAGCCTATTGCAGAAATCTGAAACATAAGAATATTTTTATGAGAGGATTAGAGTTTCAATTTATTGTGGAAGAACCAGATAGTACCCAAACAAATAACAACTAGTTACATAAACATTAAATTGATAATACCCCCCCCCCCCAATATTTCAGCCACCTAGTCGCTGATAATTATAATATATGTTATATTTTACTTATGAATTATGCAATTGATCTTTCTTGAAATCGATATTTGATTACAGAGGTACACATTTAATGTAATGAACTGAATTAGGTTTGGATTTATATAATTTTTAATCTTCAAAATTAACAAATAAGTTTACAAAAATATAATAAAAAATTAAGAAAAGTATATTAAAATTAGATCAATATATGGTATATTTCGTTTATTAAATACATTAATTTTAGTTTATTTTAATTTTATTTTTCCCTATATCTCTAATTTAATTTTTTTTTTAATTGTTTTCTATATTTTTTGATTTTTCATGTTTAAACTTTATGTGTATTGAATTTGATCCATTTGTCATAAGTATTAGGAACTCCTCATTAGTAACATCTATTATTCTAGAAAAAAAAAAACCCAGAGAAAATCATTATAAAAAATGTAGAAAATGAAAAAAAAAAGTGGATTTGAATCGAACTTTCCGTATGCATAATTAAACGTAAGAAACATGTTCCCGTAAACACTCAATCCCACGGCCAAATTTAGGCCAACAATGATTAATATCTAGGTTCTGCATTATCTAAAAGACACGCAGTATTTTAAATGATTGATGATATCAAGATGAAATAAAAAAAGAATGAGAGAAAATAATAAGACGAAGAAAAAACAATTCAAGTATTTGAGATGAATTTTGAAAGTAAAAATCTTTATTAAATGAACAGATAAGGTTAAAATTTTTAGGTTTACAGCTTATGTGAGAGAAAAAAAAATGATAAAAGAATTACATTCGACGCTTTTTTATATACAAATAAGTAAATTATGAAGAATATCAAAACCAGAGCAAGGGTCACCCAAAAAAATATTGGAAAATGTAAATAATATTAAAAAAAAAACATACTTAAAAAATCTTTATTATTTTTACAGTACTATAAAAATAGTTTAAATTATAGGAAGATTATATATATCATTAGTAAGAAAAAAAATTAAGCCATTTAGATTATATATATATCATAACAAACATGACGTATAATTAAAGCATATACGTTGAAAAATTGAAAGAGGAAAGAAGATATTCAAACGTACTCTTCATTTATTTATTTACATTATCCATTCAAATTGATTAAATTAATAAAACAAATTTTTATGAATGAGACAATTTGTTTAAACATAAATGATTTCAAAATCAACAAACAGACAATATTCAAAACTTAATTTTAAAAATAAAAAAGTGTATATTAATATAATAATTAAGAAACAGTAATGAACAGAGGTCATTGAGATAACCGAAGCACTATCAGGATTTGCTATTTGAAATTGACATTATAAACTAAGTTATAAGTATTAAATACGTAGTAATATAATCTGATTATATTTAACAAAAGTTAAATAATGATGACTAATTTAATCATAAATATTAGTGGTCGAGAGGTCAGCGACAGCTGCTTTACAAGCAGTTGTCCCGGGTTAGCGGAATCGCTTCCCGGCTGATGCTATGACACATGAGAAAAAAAAAGTAATAATAGAAGATTAAATTAATAAAGTGAAAAGTTTAATTCATTTTTCATTCAATTGTTCATATATATATATATTAACATCCATTTATGCATTTTTATATCTACATATATGTTTAGGCCGAACAGAAGCTGCTATGAGCAAGTTTTATCTTTGATCACTGACATTGAAAAATATTTTATTAAAATCTAATGCTATCTTTATTGATCTCACTCAGTTTAGAAAATGGTCTAAAATTTTTAAAAATTCTTAAATGCAAAAATGTAATCATTAATTTATTTAATAAAATATACTACCATAAAAAATTTAAATGACACTAAATGATAATTGTAGTAATATAAAGTTTTACAAAATGAATCTGCCATAGTTTTCAATTTTTTCACCTACTTTATTTAATATATTCATCAGTAACCCACCAAAAATAGACTGCAGGAAATTCATCTATGATGGTAATAAAACAGTCAAAACTCACTATACGTATTGTCACACACAGCAAGCTAGAGTAATCAATGGATGCCAGAAGACTTGTGCATAAAATCCCCATCTAGTGCCTACTCATCCAATATCCCCAGACTAGTTTCTGGCTTGTGGCCTTCATCAGTGAGGAGCTTTGGATCTGAGAGTACTGCACCTAGATCTTACGATCTAATGCAACCCTCCAGCAGCCACCTTTTATCTCCACTTAACTACAAAACTATGAGTCTTAAACTGAAAACACCTTAATGTTTTCAATCCAAGCCCATTAGCTTATATAGTCATATGGGTCTGAAATCAGTTCAGTACCCATACATTTTGGTGTCTTTGGTTCTTTAGTAACCATAGCCACCACTATCCTATTAGGCAGGATTGGTTTTAAGCCAATAAACATTACATGACCACCACTTCTTATGCTTGTGTATAACTGTTTCAAAACAGGCAAAACTCATTATACATATTACCACACACAGAAAGCTAGAGTAATCAATGGATTCCAGAAGACTTGTGCATAAAATCACCATCTAGTGCCTACTCATCCAATATCCCCAGATTAGTTTCTGGCTTTTGGCCTTCATCAGTGAGGAGCTTTGGATCTGAGAGCACTGCACCTAGATCTTAGTATCTAATGCAACCCTCCAGCAGCCACCTTTTATCGCCACTTAACTACTCTAGTATGCTGTTTGTGGCAATATGTATAGTGAGTTTTGCCTGTTTTAAAAGTTATATATAAGCATAAAAAGTGGTGGTCATGTGATGTTTATTGGATTATGATGATAATATTGTTTGATTTTCAAAAGACCATCTTTCCTGGAATATATGAGTCTAAACCACTAAACATCACATGGTCACCATTCTTTATGCTTACACAAGCTGTTTACACAGAGACTAAACTCTCCATACAGTAGTGCCACTCAGTGTAAGTCAGAGTAATTACTGAATGCAGGAAGGTTTGTGCATATAATCCCTATATAGTGCCTATATTCAAAGCTTTATAATTTTCTAATAAGGTAAAAGGTGGCTGCTAGAGTGATGCATTAAATCCTAAGATCTAGGTGCAGTGCTCTTAGATCCAAGACTCCTCACCGATGAGAGCCACAAGCTAGAAACTAGTCTGGGGCTATTGGATGAGTAGGCATTAGATAGTGATTTTATGCATAAACTTCCATTCATTGATTTCTCTTTTTGCACTGAATGGTTTAGCCTATGTGTAATATAAGAGTCTCTCAATAAGAATGGAAAACTTTTTCAAAGACTGGAATCTTATTTCTTATTCAGTGGAAATAGACAGGTCAATTTTTAACTAAACAATAGGAAAACATCTTATAATATGAATGAAACTTTTTGCAATAATAGACTGAAACATAACCCTACCTCATGTTATTTAGAAGTAATCTTGGATCTTAGATTAAATTACTTTCTTAATTTATGTAAATAAAACATCTATTTATATAGCGCGATGTTTATAATTGTAATACATTAAATATCAGCCTTTTACAGCTATTGTACATGCACTTTTATGAGTGTTAATAGATCATATTAATTTCTAGAAATAATCTCAATGTGCATCTTGCTAACTCTATGGGGCTGGGATATAAATACTTTTTGAACAAGATTTCTTAGCACAAGTATATTCTACTATCAAATACTGTGCTTTTGTTTGGCAAAAATGTTCTCATACTAATCTTTTAAAAGTGAATTAATTATTATCATGAAAAACATTATAGTTTACTCAAATTTATTTTTCTACAGTGGCTTTCTGTTCTTTAACATATTTTCCCACCAGATATAAAAAAAGAAGTAACACCACATATGTACAAGGATGCTAAGCAGATCACACTTTTCAGTAACTGAAAATATAATTTCATCATTTAAGACTCACCTCAACTTCTTTTAGGATGTCCAAAAATTACAGCATAAAAATGGAATTCTTGTGAAGTTTTAAACAAATTAATTTTTTCAGATTCAATAAATAAAACTATCTAAACATCACATGATCACCATTTCTTATGCTTGTTCTTAACTGTTATTAAAACAGGCAAAACACTCTAAATATGTAGTGCCACTCAGTGCAAGTCAGAGTAATAAATGAATGCCAGAAAGCTTGTGCATAAAATCCCAATCTAGTTCCTACTCATCCAATATCCCGAGACTAGTTTCTAGCTTGTCTCCTTTGTCAGTGAGGAGCCTTGGATGTGAGCACTGTACCTAGTTCTTAGGATCTAATGCAGCCCTCCAGCAGCCACCTATTATCTCTATTTAACTATAAAACTATGAGACTTAAATTGAAAACACTAATATTTTCAATCCAAGCTCATCAACTTATATAGTCATATAGGTCTGAACTCAGTTCAGTACCTATATATTTTGGTGTCTTTGGTTCTTTAATAACCATAGCCACCACTATCCTATTAGGCAGGATTGGTTTTAAGCCAATAAACATCACATGATGGTGTATCATTTTTCATGCTTGCTCTTAACTATTATTAACTGCATTATATCCTAAAATCTAGGTGCAGTGTTCTCAGATCCAAGGCTCCTCAATGACAAAGGCCACAAGCCAGAAACTACTCTGGGGATATTGGATGAGTAGGCACTAGATGGGGATTTTATGCACAAACCTTCTGACATCCATTGATTATTCTGGCCTGCCCTCAGTGGCAATATGTATATAGAGAGTTTTATCAGTTTGAATAATAGTTAAGAGCAAGCATAAGAAATGGTGATCATGTGATATTTATTGGCTTAAAACCAATCCAAATAGGATAGTGGTGGTTATAGTTATTAAAGAACCAAAGACACCAAAATGTATAGGTACTAAACTGAGCTCAGACATATATGACTATATAAGCTGATGAGCTTGGATTGAAAATATTATAGTGTTTTCAATTTAAGTCTCATAGTTTTGTAATTAAGTAGAGATAAGAGGTGGCTGCTGGAGGGTTGCATTAGATCCTAAGATCTAGGTGCAGTGCTCTCATATCCAAGGCTCCTCACTGACGAAGGCCACAAGCCAGAAACTGGTCTGGATATATTGGATGAGTAGGCACTAGATGGGGATTTTATGCACAAGCCTTCTGGCATCCACTAATTACTCTTGGCTTGCACTGAGTGGTAATACATATATATAGAGTTTTGCTTGTTTTAATAGACTATATTACAGTTAGGAAACAGAATACAAAAAAATTATATTACCTGAGCACTTAGAAATGCATATTGTTAATTATATCATAGATTACTACCCCCAAAGGTTAAAGTGATAACTGCATTAAAAATAGATTGTGTTTTAAATATATTTTCAAAAAGTTTTAGTCTGTTCTTCAAAAGCAAGTAAATTTAAACAGCAATTAAACATTAAAATGTATATTTTCAGAATTGCTACATTATATAGAATAAACTTAAGAAGTGTGGCTAAGGATAAAAGTACATTTTAACTTTTGCATTTAAGACGCCTTTATATGATGATTTTTCTTAACACTCATCATCTATTATTAACAATCATAACAAATATTCTCTTCATTAAACAAAATAGTAATGATTACCCAAATAAAAAAATATTCGTTATGTAATTAAAAGATGTCGGACAATAACAAAGTTCAAACATAAATACGATTTACAAATAAATTTCATTTTTGTACCCTCGTACTGCACTTTGTAACAGGATTTCTGAAACACGGAAGACAAAGACGGTTTTCATCTTGAATGTAAATAAACAAAAAATAGAGATTTTATTCAACTAGTAATTAAAATAAACTTTCGCTACACAAGTCGGAAAGCGCACTAAAAATACGTTAAAAATTGTGTTCATTATTAAAAAAAAAAAAAACAAGTTTTCATTTAAATAACAATATTAGATTTTTATTTTGTTTAAAAATAAAATAAATATTGAAAATAAAACAGAAGCTTCAGTTTAATTAAATCCAAAAAGTTTTTTTTAGTTTACCTTATTATGAAATATAGTGAAATAAACATTTCATCTTTATTCAAATCACAATTGTAACCATAAAGCTCACAGAAGTAGAAGATTATCAAGAGGAGTTCGCAAACACAATAAATCTGTAGTTAAATCTTTTTCTTTCGTGTTGAACTGTAACATAATCCCAGGGAAATAATTGTGTTTATTTAAATACTTATTCAAAATGGTTAATCGTTTTACGTAACTAATCACCGTTATGCAAGCTAATTATTTACAAATATTATATATGATTTTAACATATACAAATTTTAAATAAATCTAAACATTTCTTGGCAAAACAATGAAATAAAGTAATAAAAATACATTACTGGATAAAGCAATCAATGAATAAATCATTCAGTCTATCGCATTCATATATTCGTCCACTCTATCTATCTATCTATCTATCTATCTATCTATCTATCTATCTATCTATCCGTCCATCCACCCATCCATCAATCCATCCATCCATAAGGACAAATATCAATATATAATAACAGTAGCGAACATGATTTTTCAGTAAAATAGAAAATATTTTATTCTAATAAAAATCGATGCTCTGAGTCTAAAAATTATGCCAATTTCATTAATTCATGTCTAGTTGAGCACAGTTCTGCTTTTTTAGTGTCTACAGATGTCAGATGTAATATCAAGAAATGTTCTAATACGTCTCTTTTTATAATACAATTATACACCTTTAGTTGTAATTGTTTGTGTGCACTTGATTATTTAAGAGTGGATATTGTAGTCATATTAATTGGTATATTGAGATGCCTGGTACATTCAAAATAAACCCCCTACAGATATCCAATTACAAGGGCATGATGGAAGTTTGGGTATAGATAAGAAGCGTAATACTTCCCTCAAATCATTTGTATAAACAGAAGTGTTTTAAACCTTAGCCCTATTTTATAAAGATGGAAATGTTGGACTGATATTCTTATTTAAGATTACCTATAGGTTGTGCTTAAGACATCACCCAATAAGTTCATGTTCTATGCATCTTTCATTTTCATTTGTATCTGTGTATATGTTATTGTGAAGATAAAAACCATATTTTAATCTTTATTCATGAAAATTTTGTATTCAGCCTTAAGTTTTGCAACAAGAATGGCAATTTTAATATTTTTTTGGATTTATTCATTTTTGGTTTTTTAATAAGTAGCTTTCTGAATATGCATACATATATGCAACAGGCTTTATATTCTTAATAAAACTATGTATGGATAATCCTGTAATTTTTATTTTATATAGTGTGTTCCTGGCAAAAATACATATTTATAGCTTCAGCTTTTCTGGCTTAAAGATAAATAAAAGAAACGTACAAACCTTACTGGGATTTAATGAATATATATATATTGGTCATATGTTTATGATTACAGCTCTCTACAAGATGTTAAAAGTGAAATCAGTCCCTATCATGGGTAAAAATGGCGCAGTGACAATTACCTTATAAAAAGATTATTCATTAAATGGATAATTTCTAGTCTAATAAATGATTAATAAAAATTATGAAAATACAAATCATCTTATTGTTTACAAAGGAGTTTCTACTTGTGATTAAAGTAGAAAAAAATTAAATTGCATGTTTCATATTAACATTTATATGTTATATATCCAATTCGCTTACTAATAAATTATCAAAAATTTTACTAATTACAAAATAACATTTTGCATTATTACTAATTAATCTGATATAGAAAAACAAAATGCGTTTTTGAATTGAGCTCAATGAAATTAGTAAAACCCATCTATTTCAGTTTTTATCACAGAAAAAAGTTTTTATTTATAGGCTAGTGTAATTAACAATAAATAATTATTTTATGTATATTGACAAATGAATATGAAAGATGTATGAAGATGTTGGTATACCTCAAAACTAATTCTTGAAGTTTAAAAGATGGAAAACTTAATGCTTAACCAAATAATTGCAAAAACACATAAACACATAGAAAGTTAACCAAAATATTTAAAACATAAAAACAATAAAAAAATCATAATGCAATATATTTTTATACATGATATAAATTTACACACAGATGAAGCAAGAAAAATATTGAAGAGAAATAATGAATTATCATATATAAATAATAGAATCTGTAATATGATTACATTATTGGTTTCTTTTAATGTTAATGTTGCATTTATTGTTGCCAAATATGGGTAGATTAACTATTAATGAAAAGGTTGTTTTTATAAAATCAACAAATGTATTATTAAATATAAAGTGATGTGTCAATGTGAGTTCAGTTACATTGGTGAGCCAAATTGTGCATTGAAAAAGAGTTTTCATGAACTGTTGATAAATTTAAATCTATAGTTTCAGGACATTCAATAATTTGCAGTAGAAGTTTGTTTTGACACTGTTCTTTGTTTATATGTGGAAAATGATTTGAAGAAATTAAACATTAAAGAGACATATTTATAAATATTACAGACAGTTTATTAAAAAAATAATATAATTAAATTAGTATGCATAAATTGTGAAAACTTGGACCATTCACATGGAAATGTTAATGTTATATGACTTCAATGGGATTTTTGCCATAAAATTTTAAATTTTAACTGTAAACTGCTACTGAAAATGGGACACATGCTGTAAGTTGGATATAACTATTATTTATTTTTATATATTAAAATTTATATATACACATATTTATATAACATTAAATCTAGGGCTAATAAACTTTCAACATGTCTGAAATAAGTTCAAGTTTGAACTGGTATTTACTCAGAACATGATAGGTTCAGTAATCTAAATAATGACCAAAAGTCTGACACTTGAAATGTATAATACACAGAACTTTTCAAATGACCCAATGATAATCTAGGAGTTCATTGCTTCTAAAATATTATCTGGAATGATAACAGTGGTGACTAGTTATATTGCATCATTATCAGGACACATTGTCTACAGGGAGACTTGGTTATAGCCCTCTCATTAAGAATCTTGAATACAGTTAACTGAGTACTGAACTAAATATAAGCCCATCTTTATATAAAAATAAATTATGAACAAATGATTTATGGAAAAAAAAAACTTTGCTATGGCCTATATGCATCATAAATAATAATGTAAACAAAATTTGGTAACATAAGTATCTTTAAATATTAGATCTAATGTATAATAAAATTAAAAAATGATTAAGTAAAAAATATTTTTCTCTCTCAATTGATGCAAATCCTTCTTCAAGTAATTATTGTACTACATTGTAGTGAAACCACTGTATTTAATATTGTATTAAATAATGTACTGAAACTGCTATATTCAATACTGAATATCAAATATTTTCTCATGATGTTTGAAATAGAAACTATGTTTTTAATTTATATTTTGGTTAACCTTTAAAGCTATCTGATTTTAATCGGTCCAATGATCACTTCTTATACTTTTCAATTTCTAACTAGAAACAACTTTAAAAATCTCTGATTTTTTTTTAGAAAATAAGTATATTATGTCACTGTATATTTGTTTAATTTATGGTTGGTTAGACTATTTAAGTTTGATATATGTTTGTATTTATTTTCATTTGCAAGCTTAAAAAATGATATTTGTTTATTTAAAAATATCAGCAACATATCTGTGTATCAGTTAAGGAATTCCTAATATTCAACTTTCCCATTTTGGATGCACCCATGGCAGAAAATATAATATTCATGTTTGATACACCTGACATGATTATGGATTTCTAAATAGATTATTAGTTTGATTAAATATTGCACTATGATTCTGATAGATGGCACAAGGCTTGTGAAAGCACATGACAAAATATATAGTTGACTTTGGTCTAGAGATAGTGCTGTCTAATTTTTTTCTTTGTTTTATAAGTATAGAATAAAAACAAAATTGAAATAAAAATTGAACTTATAACTTTTCTTTTTTTTTTATTGTTAATTAAATTTATATATATAAGGTATTTAATGTAATTGAGATCATAAAATCAATCATAGAAATAATGAATACTACATTTTTTTAAATTATATATGAAGGTCAAGATTTGCCCAGCCACATAATTATTTAGAAAAAAAGAGAATACCAGATTGTAAACCTGCGAATAAGAGAATAATAAAGCATAACTTATATTTCTAATAACAAAAAAAAAAAAATAGATTGATATTTTATTACCTCATTGGGGGGGGGGGTAATGTGCCAATACAAACACATGAATCTCAAAAAGTTCAAGGGAGTTTAAAATAATTAAAACAATATAGTAATAAGTTAAAAAAATACGTAATTATATATAAACAATTGAGAATCTTTAAATTAAACGAATAATTATTTTACAGATAATGATTATACATAGTGGTATGAATAAGTAAGTATATGTTTAAATATATACATTAAAAAATGAATATATGATTTTAAAGATAATAATTCTGTAATTAATAATTATGCATATTGTTTTCGGTAAAAGCATATATTGTACTTCGGATTCTAAAGTACCCCCATAGTATGTACTTTTAATTTCTTAACTTGAAGATATGATAGATTTATAATATTGTATTTTTGTGTAGAATAAAGAAAAATAATAATATATTCTAGAAAATTAAATATAAATAATTATAAAAATATTAAATTGTATTTTTTTAAAAAAAAGAATTGAAAAAGATATTATAAAAAGTTAATTTTATATACAGTTAAATAAAAAATATAGAGACAAATATTTCCGTGTAGCAGCACCACTCATCACAAGCTAGAGTAATCAATGGATAAAAAAAGGTTTATGCATAAAATCCCCATTTAGTGCCCACTCATTTAATATTACCAGACTGGTTTATGGCTTGTGGCTTTCATCAGTGAGGAGCTTTGAATGTGAGAGCACTGCACCTAGATTTTAGGATCTAATGCAACCCTTCAGCAGTTACTTTATACCATTTTAGTTAACTATAAAGCTTTGAATTCAAAATGAAAACAATAATGTTTTCAATTTAAATTTATTTTCTTTTATAGTCATATAGATCTGGACTCAGTTCATCATTGTATATATTTTTCTGGTTCTTTAATAACCATAGTCCCCATATATTAAACCATTAAACATCATATGATCATCTTTCTTTATGTTTAAACAAGCCATTAACACAGAGACAAACTCTCCTTAAATAGTGTCACTCAATGCAAGCCAGATTTATCAATGGATACAAGAATGTTTGTGCCCAAAATCCCCATTTAGTGCCTACTCATCCAATATCATCAGACTAGTTTCTTGTATTCCTTGATTCCTTTGGCTTGCAATGAATGACACTACTAAATGGAAAGATTTGCCTTTATGTTAACAGCTTGGATAAACATAAATAAAAGTGATCACATGATGTTTAGTGGGTAAATAAAAAATAAATACTATTTAAGAAGTATAATTAATCATACTTAATTAAGGTTTTATAATTAAAGAATTATCTGATAATGTGTTTATAAAATAGGCTTTTACAAAAGAGAATAACAACATTTAGCTAGTATTAAATTAAAAAAAAAAAAGTCACATGACCTAATTTAACAAGCTTGTGTTACAAATGTTATATATAGAGTTTGCAAATAAGCTCTTAACAAGCATTGCAGAATATTCCCAACCCTAGACTGGTCTCTGCTACTGTATTTCTCAATGAGATGCTAGGATATTCAAGCATTAGACTATAAATACCAGCACAAGCCCAGGACTTTATCTAATGGATAACTATTAAGTAGAAAATCTGAAATTTTCAGAAATTTATATGTCTTCAAATCCAGCTATCTAACTTAAATAGCCATATGAGACTGAACCAAGTTCAGATACACCATATATTAATAGCTTTAGCAATATAAATTCACCAAAGACTTAAAAAACAATTAAAAAGAAAACCATTTTTCATAAGCAGGTATTGCTGGATTGAGGACAGAACATCAGAAAGGCTATCATCATCATTATTATCAACCATTATCAATCCACTGCAGGATGAAGGTCTCTCCAAGTTTAATCCATCTTCTCCGATCTTTAGCTTCTCTTCTCCACATCACCCCTACACATTTTCTTATTTCATCCATCCATCTTACATGTGGTCTCCTTCTGGGTCTTTTACAATCTCTTGGAATCCAGTTTAAAATTTCAATTGTCCATCTATTATCATCTCTTCTAGCAATATACAAGGAATTATAACATTCTTTTATTTTTCTTACAGATTCATTCAGATACTATTTTTTATATTTTTAAAAATGCATGAAACAGATATGCAATGGAAAGCCTGAGTTAGAGAAGGGAAACAGATATAGGACAAATCACAAATCTTGTCATGATACTACTTCTATTCTAATCATGATGAAAACATCTTTATAAGAATGATTTTTAAAAATATGTGCTTAGGGCAAAGCTGAAGTGTAGTCTCAATGCTCTCAAAAGGTTTCAACAATAAGAAGGTGCCATGCCTCATAGTTAGTGGTATAAAAATAATGATGATATAAATCATAGCCTTTTGCCTATTCTAATAAAAGCTTGTTTCTGTTTCTCAAATGTTGCCTTAGCTTGTTAAACTGAATCAGTAATCAACCCAAAAGAATTTATAAAAACCTAAAGTTGGAGATTAATTCCAAATCTAACAACTAAACATCACATGATGACAATTTCTTTAGACCTAGATGACTATGTAAGCTAATGAGCTTGTTATATTTTCAGTTTTAAATTCATAGTTTTATAATTAAGTAGAGATAAAAGGTGGCTTCTGGAGGGTTGCATTAGATCCTAAGATCTAGGTGCAGTGCTCTCAGATCCAAGGCTCATTTCTGATGAAAGCCACAAGCTATAAACTAGTATGGCAATATTAGATGAGTAAACACTAGATAGGGATTTTATGCACAAACCTTCTTGCATCCATTGATTACTCTGGCTGATACTGAATAGTACTACTGTATGAAGAGTTTTACCTGTTTTAACAGCTTGAGCAAGCATAAGAAATAATGATGATATGATATTTAGTGATTTAATAGCAATTCTGCCTAATAGGATAGTGTGGCTATGATTATTAAAGAACCAAAGACACCAAAATGGATGGGTACTGAACTGAGTTCAGAATATGACTATATAAGCTAATGAGCTTGTATTGAAAATATTATATTTCCAATTTTAGACTCATAGTTTTGTAGTTAAGTAAAGATAAAAAGTGACTCCTGGAGGGTTGCATTAGATCCTAAGATCTGGGTGCAGTGCCCTCAGATCCAAGGCTTCTAACTGATGAAACCCACAAGCTAGAAACTGGTCCAGGGATATTGGATGAGTAGGCACTAAATAGGGATTTTATGCACTAAACTTTCTTGCATCCATTGATTACTCTGGCTTGCACTGAATGGCACTATGGTATGGAGAGTTTTGCCTGTTTTAATTCCAAATACAATTGAAAAAAAAATGGCATAAAGAAAAAATTTAAAGATTACTATGCAAAAGTCCTATCTATAGTTTTTTTTGGAAAGATACTTAAACACCAAACTTACTAATTATTAAACATGTGGTAAGACTTTTAATTTATATAAAAGTGGATGTATTCACAACCTAATTTAATATTTTTTCTTATTCTATCTGTAAAACTTTTTTAAATTTTATTCTTATATATCTATTTTATTTATTGTAAATTAAATGTAATTTTTTTTTATTTGATAGTGATTCAAAAATTGTGGTTTTAAATCTAGGATTTTTTGAATGTGGTGTAATTTTTATATATTTGGTAAGAATGTTAATGTGTAAAGAATTAGATGTGTCAACAAAATATGACCAGTTAAATAGGTTAAATGAAGGCTAGTTATTACATTATATTATATTTTTTAAAGAGGGGATACCTGTCTGATATTCATCAGTTTAGGATTATATTAGATCTATGCACGTATATTACAATGGGTATTTGTTTTATTAATCAAACCATGTTAATAAGTTGTTTTATTTAAAATTAAATTTAGTATTTATGTCATATCTTGTCTTATTTTAATTGCATACTTAAGTAGTTGTTTAAATTCCTGAGTGTTCTTATGTTTATAGACTTGATAATATATCTGAATATTAATTTTTTTTCTCTCATATGTCATAGCATCTCCACAACCGCCTGCAAACAACTACTTGCTTGCAAGGCGACTGCGATGACCTCTTAACTAACAACACTTGACAATATCTGAATATTAATTGGGAAAGAAATTAGCATGTTATGACATAGAATATTAATTACACGGAAAATGGCATTCCAAAAATATACCTGACATATTCTAAATGTAAATGAAGTGATTAACTGATCGATTCTTAGTTCATCTCTCTTATAGATGATTGTAAGTTGATTATTATTAGAAACTAGAATCCTTTTTTTAGAATTCTTCCACAAGATATTTATAGAATGGAATATATGGTCTGATCATCATCATTCTAATGATCAATTAAAAGCTAGGTTCAGGATGTCTGCCTTAATGTTTATAAATTTATATTTTTTAGATTATTCAAATGAATTTAAGTGGTTAATATTTAAATTAAAAAATATTTCCTTAAAATGAATCTCTGCCCATAAAACTGCAATGTTATTTATAATTTTCACACAAATTTGTTTTATTATGACAAGTATATATATATATTACTATTTGAGGGATATTCCGTGTAGTGAAAAAGCTAAATGCTGACGTTTCAGTACAATATCAGGTACCTTCTTCAGAACGCTCTGAGGAAGGTACTTGATATTGTACTGAAACGTCAGCATTTAGCTTTTTCACTACATGGAATATCCCGCAAATAGTAATAATAATATGACATCTTTTATCCGTGAAAATATTAGAATTAATATATATATATTAAATGATTATCAGTAATGTTAATTACTTTAGTCAAATAATTACTTTATTAAACTTAAACAAAAATATAAAATCCTCATACCAAAGCAAAAAGGAAACAAATACTTTACTATAACATATGTTTCAAATTGAACAAATCTTAATGAGATAGTCCCGGAGATAAAAAATCAACCCAAAACATTTAAATGTAATTATCATATATATATATATTAGAAATGAATGATTAACTTAAATGTCAAGAGTGAGAAAAATTAAAACTTTACAAAATGCAAATCTAAATTTTATTACGTATAAATAGAAATCTGAAGAATAAAAATATCTTAAGCAAATTACATTAGCAGTCAATTTATGTATATATAATATTTAAATATATGTATATTGTCTATACTAAACTTAATGTAATTATAAGAGACATAAACTTGAACTTTCAAGCTCTTTTTTTTTTTTCATATGTCATAGCATCAGCCGGGACGCGAACCCACAACCGTCTGCAACCAACTACTTGCTTGCAAGCGGCTGCAATGACCTCTCAGCTAACAACGCTTGACAACTTTCAAGCTCTTTACACCCATACAATCCATCTTATACAAATTATACACAGGACCACATATATGTGAAAAAGATAAATAATCTCCAATAACCAGCACTCATTAGTTGGTCCAGATCACCATCTACCACACATCTCAGTTTATATTAACATAGCAAATCTTTAAACTTTAATGAATAAGGTTCAATCTTCTCTACCCTCCAACTCTTCAAACATCTATTTCATTGAAAATCTGAGGATCGAATGCTCAAAGTTTTTGTTGATGCCAATACAATTGTCATATTCATGGTTACCTTGTCAATCTGACCCCTCATATCTAGGACCTTAATATGTCCATTTATATGCAGAAAAGGGAGGGTCAGAATACAGGCTGAATATGTAATATTTAAATGTATGTATGTTGTCTATATTAAACTTAAAGTAATTATAAGGAACTTGAACTAAAACTTTCAAGCTCTTTATATCCATCCAATCCATTTTAGTGGATGGGTGTAAAGAGCTTGAAAGTTTGAGTTCAAGTCCTTTATAATATATAAATATACACACACCTGGGCCTTGTTTTACGCGATAGATAGGTTCCTCAGAAAACATGTGCTAATGAAATCGTGCAAAAATAGATGTAACTTACCTTGAAAAAGGGGGGATACAGACTGTGATTTTTCAAAAATCATGTAAAAGCAAAGCACCAAGTAAAATTACTTTAAAATTCGTGCAAAAAAAAAATAAGGAAATAAAATATGACTAATAAAAAATTTCAAATTTGAAAAAAATTGATACAAGACAAACTTTTTTTAACTATAATATTTAATTTTATTCAAAACAATATATTTTTATGCATAATTTACAGTAATTTACATTTTTTTATACACGTTTTAATTATTATCATTATTTGCCGATAAACAGTTTCGTTTGCAAATTGGTAAAAAATCAGATTCTTCTCAAGAGAAAATACAACTAGCGCCAACATCACTCTCATGTTGTGTTAATGGTTTTCTGGTGACTATGTAATTAATCTAACAACTAAAAATTAAATTCTTATTTTTATCTTTAATTTTTTAATTTTCAATTTTAATTGTCCCCACTGTTATTACTCACCTTTTAAAAATAAACTTGCGGACACTAAATGATTAATAATTGATTATGTTCTTTTTTAAAAAGCAAAAAAAGAATGTGATTTAAAATGCAAAATTAACATGCACAATGTTTGAACAAATTTACATTATAATATTGTAAAATTTAATGTGTGTATACATTAAATGTGGAAATCATGATTTTAATTTTATTATTGCATAAAATCTTACTATTATAAAGCACTGAAAATATTGAAATTACTATGATGAAAGTCGAATTCTAATAATGTGCTATTACTTTCAATATATGCGAAATTTATTATTTAAAGTAATAGCGCATTATCGGAGTACAACTTCCGGAGAAATGTGAATCACGTAACTTCAAAATTGCATTAAATAAATCCGCGTAAAAAGAGACCCAGGTGTGTATATATATATATATATAAACTAATTACATGCAGTTGAAGTAGGTAATATAATTAAATGATATCTATTAATGTTAAATACTCTTGACATAGTTTATTGATTCTATTTTCCAATAAATAGCTAGACATCATTTCAATGTAAATCACTGTGGGTAAAATACTGGTTTGTATTGTCCACATATGAAAGAGAGAAGAAAAAGAATATTCATGCGGCAAAAAATCAATACATGGTAGGTCTTAATCATCAATTTATTAATTTTTTTATTATATAATAGTCTTGCCCAAATTTACACATGGATAAAAGTAAAAAGCATACAAAGTCTTCTAGTATAGATAAAATTAAAAGAGCATATAACCTTTTCTACCCAGAAAAAGATTTATGTTGATATATTTCTCAAAATATGAAAATTAAGATTGATTATAATGAGTTAAAAGAAGTTAACAGCTACAAATACCTTGGTCAGATTATTAAAACAGATGGAAACATAATGGATGAAATTAATCATAGAATTAAACTTGGTTAGAGTGCTTTTGGTAGAAATAACTTGATACTCAAAGGAAATATGCCTATGTGTTTGAAAAGGAAGATTTTTAATAAATAAAGGTTTGAATAGTTCTTACTTATGAATCTGAGACATGGACACAGAGACTTCAGACTACTCAAAGAAGTATAGAGAGATGCATGTTGGGAGTAAAAAGAGATTGAAAACACAATATATTGGTAAGAGAACAAACAGGTGTTACTGACCTCATTGAAAAAAATTAAACTGAAGTGAAGTTGGGCTGGACATATTACTAGAAGAGATGATAATAGATGTACAATTGAAATCTTAAACTGGATTCCAAGAGATTGTAAAATATCCAGAAAGAGACCACATGTGAGATGGATGGATAAAATAAAAAAGTGTGCAGGGGTGATGTGAAAAGAGAAGTTAAAGATCGGAGAAGATGGATTGAACTTAGAAAGACCTTCATTCTGTAGTGGACTGATAATGGTTGATGATGTATCTGAAAAAATCAAATATTATATAACAACATGAGCTTCTGGTGTAATGATTAGCATATTTTCTTTTATGAAATTGATCTATGGATAATTTTTTTAAGATCAAATAAAATTTGGAAAAATTTTGTGGCTTTCAGGCTAACTTAAGCTTTTTTACCCTATAGGTGACTCATAGTAAACTCAGATAGATTTAAAATTACTGTCCAAAAAGATCTATTTTTAGCTAGGTAATAATGTAAAAAAAGGATAAGAGCTGAAGAAATGTTTGTTTCTCAGCGGTCATTGGAAGACTATTTTATCTTTCATATATAAAAAAGTATTTCCCAAGATACTGCTGATATCACATTTATAATTAAAAATTAAGAAAATATGGATATTATTATTGAAACAATTAAACACCTGAGTGAAAAGATACTTTGTTGGCAAAGACTACGATAATAAGTACAATAGCAGATAGACATAAAAATCATTAAAATTTATGACTTCATTAGGTTATTCAGTAACAATAAAGACTTTAAAAATTAAAAGATTCAATGAAAACTTACAATTAAAAAATGAATATATATATATATCACCACTGTTAACAAACTTTTTAACAACCACAATAGGAAATCTTTTTTCTTTAAAATATATATGTCTTATAAACCGTAATGTTCTTTTTATTGAATCCAATCACTTTATGTACTCTCCTTCTTTTTAAAACATTATTTTTTTCTTATCAACCATATATATATATATATATATATATATAGGGGATTTCAAGTCAGGCTTTCAAGCATCTTTCAACTATCTACACTATCTCATATCACTAATACACATGATCACACACATGTAGAAAAGATCAATAATCACCAATATAAATATTTCTTGCTGAAGCAGCACTCATCAGTTAGTCCAGATCATCATCTCTCACACACATATATATAATCAGTGCTCCATGATGTATATGAAGAGTGCCAGCATATCAAATATTGTACATTAAGCTGGCATTCTGCCCATTCTTCTTCTATGTATTTAAATGGACATGGTCCTGTATATGAGGGGTCAGAGGGTCTTGATGTCAACAATATTGGCATTAGCATGGTATAAATGGGTGAAGAGTTGGAGGTTAGAGTAGATTGAAGCCTGTCCATTTAGATTTGCTATCTTAATATAAATTAAGCACTGATTATATATATATATATATATATATATATATATATATATATATATATATATATATATATATATATGAGAGATGATAATCTGGACCAACTGATGAGTGCTGGTGCAGCATGAAATATGTATATTGGTGATTATTGATCTTTTCTACATTGTGTGATCATGTGTATCAGTGATATGAGATAATGTGGATAGTTGAAAGATGCTTGAAAGTCTGAGTTCAATTCCCCTATATTTACAATTAGGCTCCAGGTATATGAAGAATGCCTGTATTTCAAATATTACAAACATATATTTGTATAACAATATATACATTTTATTTGTAGAAATAGTAGTAGTAGTGGTAGTGGTGGGTTGTGGTGGCAGCAGCAGCAGTAGCAGTAGCAATAATAATAATAATAATAATAATAATAATAATAATAATAATAATAATAATAATAATAATAATAATAATAATAATAATAATAATAATAATAATAATAATAATAATAATAATAATAATAATAATAATAATAATAATAATAATAATAATAATAATAATAATAATAATAATAATAATAATAATAATAATAATAATAATAATAATAATTGTGACCTTCTGAATGGGCACAATAAACAAACTTTAATTAAATTATATTGTATCAATGAGAGTTTTATAAGCATTTAGAATTATTATAATATTTGATAAAATATTTAATGATAGAAATGGGGATGGATTATTACAGGAATTGTTAATGTGTAAATTAAGTTGATGCAAATTTGTTTTATTTATTTGTAGAATAGTAGTTGGTATTTGTTTAGATGTTTTTCTGATCTGTTTATTCATTGGCACAAACATCTATGTATAGGCAGTACAATCAGTGAAATATGTTTAACCAATAGCCATATAAGTTATATTTTAGTCAGGATAATTTAGTATTCATATAGCAGCATATGTATGTGCATGTATCTCTGTATCATCTTCCAATTTCATTTTCATATTTAATTACATTACAGAATTTTACATTTTGCAATCAAACACTTAAAATTACAGTAAATATCTCTGATAACAGGTGCAAGGATATTTTGAGTGATTAATGGATATCTGGATTAGTGAATTATTTGACAAATTAAATTGTATTATTAACTACTTTATTTACTAGCCAGTTAATGCTTATTTATTTTGAAAGTGTATAAATTATTATTTTTTGTTTATTTAGGTGATAGTCAGTAATAAAATTTATCATGCTTCTGCCACTTCTTCTATGTACGTGATTCTTTCCAATCTCTTCCAGAAATCAAGTCGGTTAAACACAAAAGTATAATTTTTTTAAACATTATTATTTTATAAAATTTAGTATTGGAATTCTAGCTGCCAGACAACTTTAAATAAAAATGTCAGGCTAATTTTTTTCACAAGGTATATTTTCCTCACTCTCCACTCAGTTAAATTTTAAATTAACACTATCGTTTGAAATGTATTTATATGCTTATAACTTAAATCTACTTTGTTTGCCTATGTATTCTATTGTTAAGGATAAAATGAAATTGTGTGAACTTTATAATCTTTTAAGGAAAATTTATGGAGGACTGTTTAACAAAGTCTATCATAGACTCTAAGTTTAAACTCTCTTCTAATTATATAAAAAGTTAAGTTAAAATGAGAGGATGTGTGCATAATTTATTGTGATATATTCTGAATTACTATGTGATAATAATTATGCTTATCATTCATGTTTATAAAATATTTTATTAATATTTACTCAGGCAATAAACCTAAAGCATGTGCAGTTGAAAATGTGAAGGTAGGGACCTCTACAGGTTATAACCACAAACTTACATAAGCTTGTTGTTAAGACCTGTAGAGGTCCCTACCTTTGCATTTTCAACCGCACTTGCTTTAGGTTTATTGCCTGAGTAAATATTACTTACATAATCAATGTGTGTTAAATAAATTTATAATTACAAAATATTTTATTAAAGAAGTGAATGCATGGCTCACAAGAAATTAACTAATAATTAGTATTTATTTAATGTGTATCTGATTTAAGTCGAATAGAAGGACATTAATATTATATATTTCTTGTTCTCTTCGGTATGTGAATGTATTATAAAAGAAAAATATTATTATTTAAGGAATTGCAGATTTTCCATGAACAATTAGCAACAGATCAAAATAATTATATTCGTGCTAACTTATGAAGTTTATGGGAAGCTAATGTTCTTTTGGAAGCCTGCTAAAGTTATTGATGAGCTGGAAATTTTCAGAATTAATTAAATGGTCAATATCAAATAAATATGTAGCTGAAATTATCTACCCATTATCTCCATTATTATAAAAAGTTTATTACTTGTGCAATAGGAAACATTTTTTCTTTAAAATATATGTCTTATAAACTATAATGTTCTTTTCATTGAATCCAATCACTTTATATACTCTCCTTTCTAAAAACATTATTTCTTCTTATGAACCATATATATGTATAATGATATATACATTTTATTCATTTATTTTATTTGTAATATATATATATATATATATATATATATATGAAAAACAAAACAAGTTTTATATACATAAAAACCTGCTATCGCTTGTATTAATGATCAACAGATGGAGCTTTACCAAGACCTCCTATCCCTTCACTGATGAGAGTAAATCAGCTTGAAATCAGCTGATCTGAGGGTGGAGCAAAATAAAAGAGACAGTAAATATTGACTCTGACATTTATGTAAACAAATACGCTTGTTTGGAGGTCTTGGTAAATCTCCATCTATTGATCATTAATACAAGCAATAGCAGGTTTTTACGTATATAAAACTTGTTTTGTTTTTCATAAATGTACCTTTAAAGTTTTCTTGCAATGATATAGATTGCAGAAGCTTTGATTATGTGGAGAAACTGAACTGATATCAGACTCACATAGCTATCTAGTTTGATAGGCTGAGTTTGAAGACATTTAGGTGTCTAAAAAATTCATGCTTGCAAACTGATAGAAACGTTTTGCATAAACGCTTGGAGTTAATATTTAGGTCTAGTTTCTAACTCCTATCCCTTCACTGGTGAGAGCAAATCAGCTTGAAATCAGCTGATCTGAGGGTGGAGCAAAATGAAAGAGACAGTGAATATTGACTCTGACATTTATGTAAACAAATACGCTTGTTTGGAGATCTTGGTAAAGCTCCATCTATTGATCATATATATATGCATATATATATATATATCATCAACCATTATCAATCCACTGCAGGATGAAGGTCTCTCCAAATTCAATCCATCTCCGATCTTTAGCTTCTCTTCTCCCCATCATCCTGCACACTTTCATATTTCATCCATCCATATCACATGTGAAAATATGTAATTTTATGGATCCTTGAAAATGATTACAGAAAAAATGGTTGAAATATTCAGTGTTAAAGATGTGAATATGTATATATATTGTTGATAAAAAGAAATAAAGTTTTTAAAAAGAAAAGGAGAGTATATAAGGTGACTGGTTTCAATGAAAAGAACATTATAGTTATAAAAATAACAATAAAAAAAATCTTCACTTGTTAATAAGTTTTCTGTTAACTTTCTAAGATATAAAGCTCTAAAGTTAAGAAGCATTAGTGATTTTGAACTGTGATGCTGATAAAATTTTTTGAAAATACCAGTTATTTGAAAATTAATCTAGTTAATATTTTATTCTTTTTTTCATGTGTCAAAGCATCAGCTGGGAAGTGAACCTGCAAACCCAGGACAACTGCTTATAAGGCAGCTATGCTGACCACTCGATCACCAATGTTTGATGTATTGATATTTTATTTAAAATACCAATGACTAGATCAAAATTGTCTCAATTCTGTTATAAAATTAAATCATGTAATTTTTTTAGAAAATAAGGTTAAAACAAGATTAAAACATATAGCAGCTAATAAATCACTGATATATATATACATACAAAAGAAACAGGACACACATTTACACAAAGTTCAATAAAATTGAGGTTACATACAGAAAGTACTAAAGAAAATAAAATAAAAGAAACTATATTAATAAGTAAGATAAAACAAAATTTAATAGAGAGTCTGGGATTAAGATGAGATTAATATAGATATAGTTATTAAATAAGATATATAGAGGTAAATATATAAAGAGATAATTGTTTATAAATGAGTTGGAGTATAAATGTAGGTATATTTATAGATATTACATAATAAAAAAATAATAAATAAATAAACAGCATAATATTTACATATAAAGCAGTATAATAAAAATTTATGATAATTATATAATAATAAAAGTTAAAGTGTATAAAATAAAATATATACGTAAATAAAGTTGTAGGGAATATATATATATAAACATATAGAGCAGTATAATATAAATTTATGCAAATTATACAATAATAATAAAAGTTAAAGTGTATAAAATAATATATATATAAAGAGTTGTAGAGGATATGTATATTTGGTTTAAATAATATATAATAGAGGGAGTTAGGGTATAAGATAATTTTTTGAAAAAAAAAAAGTTTTTTAAGAGACTAAAATGAACTGGGTAAGTTCAAAGATTATAATATTTATAGGTTTTAGATATTAAGAAATAATAATAAATATAAAATATTATTTTTAACAGAAAAATGAGTAAGGAAATAATAGATATTTTATAATTTAAAATTAAAAGAATATTAGTTAATAACCATAAAGTTTAGGTTTCTGAAGAATAAAATAATTAGTAGATTGTTAATAATAATAAAATAGATAAGATATATATTTAGATTAATAGTTGTCCTTGAATATATTGAAATGTTTTTGCCATCTGATTAGGTCTCTGTTACACATAAAATGCGTGAGTTGATCAAGTTATGGAAAAAGAAGAAAGTTTCATTCCTATTTCTAAAAACATAACTATATTTCCTGATCAACTCTACCTAGTAATTGTTATGATTTACACTATCGACAGAATCAGCTTTTATTTCTTTTATAAGGGCACCAGGATTCATAAGAATCCACTGAAATCCATCACATCGTGTCTCGAAAATTAAAAAGAAAAATGCTTTTAAAAGAATCAGTATTATATTATACCGTAACTAGAATTATTTTCTAAATATTATTATTCCTGGAGCTTAGTCAACACATATTGGCTAAGGTAAATTATATTTTCAAATCTTACTAAACTAATATTAATAAATTTAATAATAATAATCAATAATGTACAATGAAAAGTTGATATTAGAAATAAATATTTTTATTCTAACAAATTAAAATGTTTAAAGATAAATTATGAATTAAATAAAACTGGAGAGAACACATGCTAATCCATATAATGAATCAATTAATAAAAAAAACAGTTAAAGTTCTTAGGTTCACAAGAGTCTCTTGAACAATAAAATTTAAAGTCTTTATTGGGATTATTTTAAGCTTATTTTTAAGAATGGTTTGCCGACAATTTAGTCACAATCGGGAATAATGAATCATAGCTTACCGGTAAGTTTAGTGAGTTCACGAAGCTTGTAAATTACTATGCATAGTTTTTTTGTGATAGAATGAGCTCGGCCATCAGTTATGAGTTGATCTTGGTCTATTCTACTGGTCAGTCATGAAAGTTTTTCTGGTGTCAATCTTCAGGAACGATGTCAGCAAAAGCCTCAGCCCACTCCAACATGCAGAATCATTTCAGCATAGAGTGATCCTGGATATATTTTGTTATCCAGGACTGACCATAGGAAAAACAGACAAAACAAGATCCTGATCAAAGTGGTTTCTTTCTTTTTATACTTGAGGCCCAATTTTCAGACTTCTGCACAATTATTATCATGACATTTAGTTTCATAATCTTGTACATTCTTTATCGTTTTTCAATTACAAAGTTCTCTTTTTTATCAAATCTTTTGGCCATCTTCAATTAGTTAAAATATTTTTCTTTTAGCTTATCTGGATTAGTAATTTGTGGGTCTTTTGTTCTCTCCAATTTTTACTTTTATTTTTAATTAGATAAAAAAAAAATATGGACGAAAAATTTAACTTTCATTGTACATTTAAAAAAAATTATACTAATCAAAAAAAAATCCAAGTTTACCTTTTTTTTAGCTTTTTACCAAATGCCAATATATTTGTACCATATATAAATAAACAGTACAATATATATATGTATAAAGTTAGGAATACACATGTATAATTGATATTTATTTTCTATTTATGTAGTACATTTTATTTTATATTGTTTTATTTGGGTTTGATTATTTATTTCAGTTTTTTTTTAGTTTTTTTTTTAGTTTTTTATTGTTTACATTTTTTATAGTGTTATTATACAGTTATGTATTTTATATTATTTTGTTCGTTATATCATAGCTCTGAAGAAGACTGCAGGTCAGTTGAAACGTATCTGTATGTATATGTACAAATAATGAGTTTTGCTAAAAAGTGTTTGAAGTGGTTTGGATAAATTGTATTTTTAGGATATTATGGCAAAATAAAGAAAAGTGTGACTTTGGTAACATTTTTTAATAATATTTTGTTATTCTCATTACCTACCTATAAAAAATAGCTGATAGAAAATGCTGTCAATAAATATTTTTCAAGACACCATATTAAAAGTAATGGAAAGTCTGTGTATAAAATTTGAATTTCCATCTGAAGGGCTTTGCCAGTTATATTACCATTCTTTTTTATGATTAATATGATAACTATAATTAATTTCTAAATACACACACACACACACATATATATATATAAACAATCTTTAATATTTAATTTAGAGCAGTTTAAAAACCAATTGCAACTCAAATGCTTTTAAAACAAATATAACAATCTTACATCCAACAAAATGTTTATGAACATATGAAATAAAAAGACATTTTTTGAACATTGTTAGATCTGATGTTTTACATATATTTATTTAAACAATATTGTGAGTTATAATGCATTTTAAAAAATATTTTCAGTTATTTTTTTGTATTAAATATTAGAGATTATTTTTCAACATAAGGTTTTGAGAAAACTAACAGGATTTAATATGTAGTTAATGAAGCTGTTCAAGTTGAAATTTAAATCCTACATAGAAAATTTGTATTCATTTTTTTAAATCAAATTAATATCTCAAAATATTTATTAATAATATTTTGCATCATATGTTTAGCAGCATTTTTCACTACACATTGTTGATTTAAATATCTTACATGAATATAGACAAATATTTACTTATAGTAACTGCACCTAATCAAATTTAAATAGTCAGCAAATCAAATTGCTAGTAGTTTACATTTACAGTTTAAAACAATTGTATTATGAGAGTTGATTGGCTGGATTTTTTTAGCATAATACCATAATTCACAAGTATAAGTTATTTCCAAAATGATTGATTTATTATTTAAATATAATTATGGTTAGATGACTTATATTATTTACAATTTAGCATTAAAATTTGGTTTTTATATATACAAGCTTATCAAGTTAAGTCACTTGAAGTATGACTTGATTTTATTTACTTTTCTAATTTTGCTTTTAAGTCTTAAGCAATGTTATATTGTTAAACTTATTAATATATGATGTGTCTGAAGATTTTCAGATCCATATAGATATTTAGGTTAGATAGCTGGATTTGAAGAAATATAGGTATCTGAAAATTTCAGATTATTTAATAGTTGAGTATCAGATAAGTCCTGGCTTTGAGTTGGTATTTTGGATCTAGTGTCTGAAATATCCTAGCACCTCATTGAAGATCTCCAATAGCTTGAAACTGGTTTGGGGATGGGGATGTTTCTAGATGCACACTCAATATTTTATTATATATATATGAAAAACAAAAACAAGTTAAAAACTTGCTAACGCTTGTATTTATGTCAACAGATGGCATTCTACCAAAAACACCATCAAGCGTATGTTTACATAAACATCAGAGCATGCATTCACTATCTCTAACTTTAATTCCACTTTCAGATCATGATTTCAAGCTATTTGCTATCATCAGTGAAAGACAGGAATTTTAGAAACTAGATCTAAACACAAACTCTGAGTGTTTATGAAACAGTTTCTATTCAGCTTGCAAGCGTGGATCTTTTGGACACGTAATGTCTTCAAACTCAGCATAGCAAGCCAGATAGCTACATGGGTCTGATCTCAGTTCAGCATCACCACATAGTAGAAGCCTCTGCAATATATATCATTGCTAGAAAGACCTCAAAGGTACATTTATGAAAAACAAAAAACAAGTTAAAAACTTGCTAATGCTTGTATTTATGTCAACAGATGGCGTTCTACCAAAAACACCATCAAGCGTATGTTTACATAAACGTCAGAGCATGCATTCACTATCTCTAACTTTAATTCCACTTTCAGATCATGATTTCAAGCTATTTGCTATCATCAGTGAAAGACAGGAATTTTAGAAACTAGATCTAAACACAAACTCTGAGCGTTTATGAAACAGTTTCTATTCAGGTTGCAAGTGTGAATCTTTTAGACACGTAATGTCTTTCACTGATGATAGCAAATAGCTTGAAATCATGATCTGAAAGTGAAATAAAGTTAGAGATAGTGAATGCATGCTCTGATGTTTATGTAAACATATGCTTGATGGTGTTTTTGGTAGAACACCATCTGTTGACATAAATACAAGCGTTAGCAAGTTTTTAACTTGTTTTTTGTTTTTCATAAATGTACCTTTGAGGTCTTTCTAGCAATGATATATATTGCAGAGGCTTCTACTATGTGGTGATGCTGAACTGAGATCAGACCCATGTAGCTATCTGGCTTGCTATGCTGAGTTTGAAGACATTACGTGTCTAAAAGATTCACGCTTGCAAGCTGAATAGAAACTGTTTCATAAATGCTCAGAGTTTGTGTTTAGATCTAGTTTCTAAAATTCCTGTCTTTCACTGCTGATAGCAAATAGCTTGAAATCATGATCTGAAAGTGGAATTAAAGTTAGAGATAGTGAATGCATGCTCTGATGTTTATGTAAACATACGCTTGATGGTGTTTTTGGTAGAACGCCATCTGTTGACATAAATACAAGCGTTAGCAAGTTTTTAACTTGTTTTTTGTTTTTCATAAATGTACCTTTGAAGTCTTTCTAGCAATGATATATATTGCAGAGGCTTCTACTATGTGGTGAGATGCTGAACTGAGATCAGACCCATGTAGCTATCTGGCTTGCTATGCTGAGTTTGAAGACATTACGTGTCTAAAAGATTCACGCTTGCAAGCTGAATAGAAACTGTTTCATAAACGCTCAGAGTTTGTGTTTAGATCTAGTTTCTAAAATTCCTGTCTTTCACTGATGATAGCAAATAGCTTGAAATCATGATCTGAATGTGGAATTAAAGTTAGAGATAGTGAATGCATGCTCTGACGTTTATGTAAACATATGCTTGACGGTGTTTTTGGTAGAACGCCATCTCTTGACACACACACACACACATATATATATATATATAAATAAAATGTCCACTAATAAAAAACTATTATAAGAACAATAAAAATAATAAATATAATGGAAATTAAATATGATATACAGTCTTTCAACTGAAAGTATTTCCACAAATTAAAAGACTGTATATAGTATTTAATTACCATTATATTTATTATTTTTATTGCTATATATATATATATATATAAAAGACATATTTTGCAGATTCATCCGTGTTTAAAAAAATTTAATATTGATATACCGACGTTTCGACTTGATCACACAAGTCATCTATCTACTGGGTGATAAAAGGTAGAAAGATGGTTGCAGAGGTGCTAAAACCCCTGATTTGAAAAAATGTTAAAGTTCCACCAATAGCAAAAATGTTAAATTAATAATGTTTTTTAAAAAAAATCTTTCCAAATAGGAGGAAGTTTGCATGTATCATCTCGCTTATTGATACAATCTGGCCTTTCAAGTATCTCAATGGCTTCTCTAATTTTGCATTGGTAGAGCTTGTCACATCTGGATATGATCCTGGTATATGATCCTGGTACTAGAAAAATCAATTTTATGACCTGAATCTATAGTATGGAGTGAGAGTGCTGATGATGATGAGTGTTGTTTAACTGCATTAGCATGCTCATCTCTCCTGATACTGATGCAACGATTACTCATACCTATGTAAGAAGCTTTACAATTTTTACATGAGATTTGATAGACACCATGAGATTCAAGAGGGATTGAATCCTTAGGCTTGGTTATTATATTGCTGATCTTTTGATGAGCAGAAAATGCTGTATCTATATTATAGCATTTTAATATACGTCTGATACTGTCTATAGTTCCTTTTACATATGGAACACAAATCCTAATAGCTGATTTATCATCTTTTTGTTTCCTATTTTGTCTATTTTGGGCTTGAAATAAGGCTTTTTTTTTATAAATTTGTAATTATAACTATGTGCTAATAAAACACTATTAATATGATTTATTTCTTCTTTCAGATGTGTCTCATCTGAAAGGTTAATTGCTCTATTTAAAAGAGTTTTGGCTACAGAAACTATCTGAGTTGGGTGATGATGAGAATGGAAATGCAAATATCTGTCTGTGTGTGTATCCTTTCTGTGAATCAAAGAAGATAAACTATTTGGTGTTCTGGTGACTAGAACATCAAGAAAAGGAAGTTTTCCATCAGACTCTGTCTCCATTGTAAATTTAATATGAGGATGCATATTATTTAAATGTAAGAAAAAATCATCTATTTTATTTTTTCCATGTTGCCATATGACAAAAGTGTCATCTATGTATCTGACCCAAATGAGAGGTTTTAAAAATGGTGATTCTAAAGCACGAGTTTCTATATTTTCCATGAATAAATCAGCTATATTACTCCTGAGATAGGTGAGTCCATAGGAGTACCAAAAACTTGTCTGTAATGCTGTCCATTGTATACAAAATATGTATTTAAGAGACAATGTTTAATCAAAGCAATAATATGGTCTGGTAAATTGCAACGTTGTGAGATTATATTTAAAGCTTCATCAATTGGAATGTTTGTAAACAAAGACACGACATCAAAACTGACCAGAATGTCATTAGCATTAATTTTAAAACTTTTTAAAACAGAAATAAAATGAAAAGAGTTTTTAATATATGATTTAATAGATGGGATTGTAGGTTTAATGAAATCTGATAAATATCTAGCTAAAATATTAGTTGGAGATTCTATTGCGCTTACTATTGGACAAAGGGGGGTATCTGGTTTGTGAATTTTTGGAAGTCCATAAAATTTTGGACAGATACAAGATTTTTCACTAGGGATTATTTTTTATCTCTATTTCAATAGGTGATTTATTAATAATGGCTTTTGTTGTTTTTCACAAATATGTAGTATGATCTCTTTTTGATGGTTTATAAGTTTTATCATCAAGCAAATCTAAAATTTTATTATGGTAAATGTCCCAATCGATAACAACAGTGGCATTATCTTTATCAGCTGGAAGTACAATAATTGATTTGTCGATTTTATATTATTTAATGCTTGTCTTTCTTTCTTTGAAATATTATTTTTAGGAAGCTTAGCTTTTTTTTAAAACATTGCAAATATCGGCTCTAGCCAAATCAGCTGATGAAGAATCTATTTTATGGAGAGCTGATTCAACATTACAAACAATTTTCTCAAAAGGTATACAGGAAGGGTTAAAGCAAAATTAAAACCCTTTTCTGAAACCGAAACTTTATCTGTAGAGAGGGCTGTCTTAGATAAATTATAAATGGTTTTTTGATTTGGATACTTAATGATTGGTGATGGTGTTGTAATTAGCATTTGTAATTTTTTCTTTTGCTTTGCTGTTACAAACTCGGAATCTTTAATCGATCTAAAATTTGCAATACAATCAAAACTAGACCACAATAAAGGATGTATTTTATTACTAAGAAATAAACTTAAATCCAGCAATACTTTATCAATCATGTCTAGATTTTTCCGTGTTATTATTAAAAAGGGTTGAAAATACAAACAAAATTATAAAAATAATAATAATTTATCAGCTTCAGTTTTTTCCGTATATATATTTTACAAATTGATGTTTCAAAATAATATATGTTAATTTATAAATAAATATTAGAAAATACAGTAGTTAAAAGTTTATATAAAAAATATCTATAAACATCATTTAGGAGCACTTTCAACTATCCTTGTAGTTTTTGTCAACTAAGACTTTAAAAGGTCAACGTTCCCATAATTCCATGATGTCAACTTTCCCATAATTCTGTGATGTTAACGTTTGCTGCCTGCCTATTGATTAAATCGTGCTTGTATTTATATATTAACATAGCTTTCTTAATTTTTCTTTTATTATTATTTCTTTCCATTTCCAATATTTTTATATGACTATAATTAAAATCAAAACCATATATACATGGTTTATTATGGTCATAAAAAACTGAAAGTGATAAATTATCAATATTTTTATAATTTTGTTTTGTATTTTGAACCCTTTTTAATAATAACAAGTGCTCTTTTGTTCTTTTTTCCAATGTGCATCTTGACTCACCTATATACACACTGCCACACCTACACATCCATTTGCAAATGTTATAATTTTTATTTGTCAATAAGATTTTATCTTTTGAATTATTTATTAATTTATTTAATGTAGGTGGCGCATAAAATGCAATGTCACATATATCTTTATAAATTTTCTTAATGAAACTTGCCTGTTAATTCAAAATATATGGTATTGATATCCAAATTTTTTTATCAGAAGAATTAACATTATTATTAATATTATTTTTATATTTAGAATTAAAATTTTTAATAGTATAATAAACATAATCATAACTATATCCAACATTTAACAATTCATTATAATAAATTTCAATATTTTTGGTTTTAGCCAATGAATATTTACAAAGATTATTATTGCTAAATAAAAAGGACTTTAAACCTGCCATTTTATGTGACATTGGTACTTTTGATTTATATGAAATATATCCTTTTTTTGCTATTGGTTTAATAGTCATATAGTAATCCAGTTTATCTTTGTTTCTAGTTGTCTTGAGATCTAAAAATTGAACACTCATTGAATTTTTGTTTTAATCCATTTTATGCCCTTTATATTATTTAATTCATCAAACAACTCATTAATAGCATGTGGCTTTCCACAAACAAAAACATCATCAACATATTGATTGTATCTTTCTGATAACATTCCTTTTTCAAAATATTTTCTTCATATGTAGATATTACAAAATTATATATTTGGGCAACTGTAGGAAGACCCATTGGCCAGCCATTACTCATTTTATAAAATTCATGCTTAAAAATTGCATAAATATTTTTATCAATAAGTTTAATGTTTCAACAATAAATTTTATTATTTTAATGTTAACATTTTTTAACTTTAAAGCATTATTAATTATTTCAATAGAAGTCATTCTATCAAGTGATCTGTACATTTCACTGACACCAAAGGTACAAATTACATCACAAATATCAATAACAACATTATTAATTTTACCAAGAAAATCAAGTGATGAATTTATTGCATATATACCAAAACCAAGAATTTCCTGTAACATTTTCTCAATTAATCTACATGTTTTATAATAAAATGCACCCCCAAAATCAATCATTAATCGTAATGGTTTTTTTTCTTTATGCAATTTTATATACTTCTGCTAAAAAAATTTGGATATCAATACCATATATTTTGAATCAACAAGCAAGTTTCATTAAGAAAATTTATAAAGGTATATGTGACATTGCATTTTAAGCACCACCAACATTAAATAAATTAATAAATAATTCAAAAGATAAAACCTTATTGATAAATAAAAATTTTAATATTTACAAATGGATGTGTAAGTGTGGCAGTGTATATATAGGTGAGTCGAGATGCGCATTAGAAAAAAGAACAAAAGAACACTTGTTATTATTAAAAAGGGTTCAAAGTAAAAAACAAAATTATAAAAATAATGATAATTTATCAGCTTCAGTTTTTTATGACCATAATCATGTATATATGGTTTTGATTTTAATTATATTAACATAAAAATATTGGAAACTGAAAGAAATAATAATAATAAAAAAATTAAGTCAGCTATGTTAATATATAAATACAAGCAAGATTTAATCAATAGACAGGCAGCAAACATTAAGATCACAGAATTATGGGAAAGTTGACATCATGGAATTATGGGAAAGTTGACCTTTCAAAGTTTTAGTTGACAAAAATTATAAGGATAGTTGAAAGCATTCCTAAGTGATGTTTATAGATATATAATTTTTATAAACATTTAAGTACTGTATTTTCTAATATATATATATATATATATATATATATATGTTAGCCATAATTGTGTCTTTAAAGAGTCTACAATTTTACAATTTTTCAGATATATATGTGTTGTAATCATATATTTAACTCTTTGGGGTAGATATATGTTTTAATGCATTAAAAAAATCTTTTTAATTATATAAGATTATAATTAAGTAAATTTCTTTATCTATGCTATTATAATAAAAATCTTAAAATATATGCTTCAATAGTATAAGTTAAAGCAATTCAGTTAGCACAGTTATTTAGCAATATTTAAAAGATTATCTTACATTGTTTAATGTATACTTAAAAATAAATTTAATAATTAAGCTAAGAAAAAGTTAATCTAGAGCTTAGTATGTTTTAAATAGATTTAATAAATAAAGTGTTCTATGCTGTCTGAAATGATTAGTTAACTTTGTTTGAATTTCAATTATTGATTTTAAAATAAATGATGTTAAATTAGAAGTTAGGACTTACTAAATATCAATCTATATGAAAGTATGTAAAATTAAAATTTTAAAATAATAAGAATAACTGACTCAGTAGTTCTAATTTTTAATTGATTTTAAATGTCAGTCAATAGCTAATTTATTTTCATTGCTTTAAAAATGTTATATTGATGTATATGTGTAGTTATTGGAGTATGCAGGTGAAGTGTTGAAAGTTAAAAAAATTATTAAAAGTTTTTTAAAAAAAAAATTGGGTACAATCAATCAATTTTAAAATGGGGGAAAAAATAGACTTTTAAATAATGTAAGAATAAGAGTAAAAAAAGAGAATTTGAATAAAAAATGTTTAGTTTGAAAAACAGATAATAATTTTATTAAATAATTAATTTAATAATTATTTAGAGTTACTAAAAATTGCTAATTAACAAGTTCATTTATTGTTTAGATGATCACATGTCTAAATTTCCCAAATTTAATGTACAGAGTTCAAGGCCAGATCAATTAAACATCAATAATGACTATTCATTTAAATATTATAAAGCAGACTTGTAACTTATTGGTTTAATGAAAAGGAAATGCAGTATTAATTTTAGGGCATGGGTGGAAAAAGAAGCAAGACACATACACTTGTATAAAATTAGATATAATTAAAAATTTAAAACACTTCCAGACTTCCTCACTTCTATTTCTACTTCTTCACACTTCATTTCATTTAAATTTTAATTACATTTCAGTTTTGAAATAAATTGTTTGGTTTATATTTGATTATTTATTTTAAGACAATGTTAAAATTAAAGTTTTATTGTTTATTATTATCATGGTAGAATAAATAACTTGTAAGTTGTCCCCACAGTGTTTCTCCTTAAAAGCATAGATTCAATTGACTTATCAAACAACAAGATGTTAAAGAAAATTTTAATATTTTCTCAAAGAAGTGAAAGGAAAAATCATGTAAAAAAAGAATATTGTTTCATTGTTATAACATTAGTTAAATTCTGAACTTGGCCATAAAACTATCTTTGGAATGTTTTGACTAATTTTTAATTAGTCATTAATATTAATTATTTGCCACTAAAATAATCAATCTATGTATTCCAAGCTCAGATATAAAACTATGAATTTCTATAAGATTATTAAACCGATAAAAAGCATTAAAAATTATTTAAAATTGGTTTATAGTTACCATAAAAGACAAATTTATGAAAACTAACTTTTAAATTATCATAAAGAAATGACTGTTTTCAAATTGTTTTATGTTAAAATGAATAATATTAAATTTCAAACACCTTACACATTTCACTTTTCAGCAAAAAACTTCTATTATTGATTACAGTTTTGACTGTACCATGCAGTCTTCATCAGATCTTAAAAAGCTCTTTAATCCTCTCCCTCCACTGCCTTTCCTCACAGTTAAATCGTTTTTTTTTTAAATAAATAACCTAGCTATTTATCTTAAATTCATTTACTTATGTAGTGACTTGAATAGTTTTTCTGAATTGTCCATTGCTGAAATATGTTACTTGATACTTAAAAAATAATAAAAAGAAAGAAATAACTAAGGTTAAAACATTTTAATGAATCTAGTTAAAAGTTAACTGATAATAATATAGCTGTATAAAAGGCAATTTATAATCAAAATTATCTTCGTGTTTTATTGGTATTAAAATATGCATTTGAGATAAATTATTCACCATTGGAATCATTTGCCATCTGCTCATGTTATTTTAAATATGTGAAATTATTGGGAACCTTTTCTCCAAAATATTTCTATGTATATATATATATATATATATATATGTCTGCACTATTTAGTAAAGGACTTTGTATGTATTTATATATCATTTCAAAAAGGGAACAAAAGGGAATGAAAAGGGATACATTTTCTTTATGGTTGATGCATTGCAGGCTCATCTTTGGTCATTCTCAGGACTCAGCTCTAACTGTCTTTATCAAGGTTTTTGACCAAGCCAAGCAGTGAGACTCTCTGCTTTCACCTGTGAGTCTACATGATGATACTTGGATGAAAGTTTCATTTTCCTCTTAGTCTTATTAAGATATCTTTTTCTCTGCATTGATCTTTTCAAGTTTCATTCTGAATGCTATGTAATTTTTTATAAAGTTTAACTGTATATTACTATGTTACAATGTTTAATAAATTTATTTTAAAACAAAAGAGATAGTGTTCCTTATACAAAGGAAATAAACTATTTAATCTTTGAATGGTATTATATTTTATTATGTATATATTTTTTATTTTAGAATTATTATAATCATTAGCTTATAAGTATTATATTATGATTATTATTAGATAGTATATTATAAATGTTTGTATAAATGGTATTCCAGAGATGGAATTGATAAGATATATAATTGAAGGTTATTTTATGGGTTAATTTATTATTCCAGAGTTTTTCCAAATGAGTATTTAAAATTATAAATTATTGTATTCAAAGGCAGCCTTTTGTATATTTATGAAAAGTATTTTATATGAAAGTGTTATACATATCAGTATGTGCATGAGAATTTTAAATAATTCATACATAAGTGTTATTGCCATTATGTAATAATAAGTTTGTGGTTATACATATAATCATAAACAGAGTAAATGAGTAATGTGCCATTTTGTATATGCATGCAAGATGAACAATTAATTATTCATATGTTTATTATTATTATTAGCTCCATGTTTTTTTATTATTAGTATTATTTTAAGATAATGTTAAGTGAACATTATATTACTTGTATATGTATTTAGTACCTTCATGAGAGAGAGAGAGAGAGAGAGAGAGAGAGAGAGAGAGAGAGAGAGAGAGAGAGAGAGAGAGAGAGAGAGAGAGAGAGAGAGAGAGAGAGAGAGAGAGAGAGAGTGCAGCTCATTCACAAAACATTACTTTTATGCATATTTAGCCACTTCATAAAAGAGTGTGTTGCATGCATACATTGATACTACCTACATTTAGCATCGGGTGTTCAATCATATTTTTTTGCTAGCTTATATTTCCTTTGTTCACTATGTTTAGCATTTTAATGTTAGAATATATTTTGGTGTATATCCACAGGAATGTACAGCTTTACAATTTACTATTAACTCCACTAGAATTTTTTTTTAAATTTCAAATATATTATCAATGTCAAGCATCATTATTTCCTTACCACAACCTAGATATTGATAAGGTTATAAGTGTTTTTCTATTGCATAATATTTGTTGTGATTGTATTAATATTTGTTAAGCTTCTCCACTCTGATATTTTAATATGATTTTGATTAAGTAAAATGCATAGAATCTCATAATAGCGTGGACAAAGGCATAAATATATATTGTTTTACATTATGGGTATTAGATTTTTGAAATAAAGATTGTATTTTGTGAATAAGAGAACTAATATTGGATAGTAAATATTACTTATATAATAAAATTGTAGAAATAGTTTTTAAAAAAAGGTACAATAATGTATTAGTTAATAATATCTGTAAATTATAAATAGATATTTTATCATATGGATTATTATATTGTAAATAAATATTTTATTATTAATTAAGTACGTTTTTGTTTCATTCCCATTATAATATCATTGCATAAGCATATCTTTATCAGAAAATCTGTGGTTAAGACCTGTAGAGGTCCCTACCTTCGCATTTTGCACATTCCTAAGATTTACATACAGCCTTAGTAAATATTACTTATGTAATCAATGTGTGTTTAAATAAATTTATAATTTAATAAGATTTACATTAATAATGATTTTAAGAGTACATTTCAATGGTCACATAGTGTTTATACATTTACTTTGCATACTAATTATTTCATTATTTTACCTCCAATCACAGAAAATAAATGTTATATTATTTACTTCATTTCAAATGCACTTAAGGTGTAGTGGGCAGCATAAAAGATACTCTTATTGCTGTTCTACATTATTTTGATAGAAGTTATTCAACTTTGCATCAGAAAGTAAAAGATTTCTGTGTTTTATGATCAGAAGAAGTGAAATAATTATATTTTAATAATTGTAAATTATTTAAATGTTTTTCGAGTTATCATTTATATATTACTTAAGTATTTGAGTATTCTGTTATCATGTAATTTCATTTCTTCTTTCTTAAAATACTAAGATTCCAAAATAAATTTAAAAAAAAGTCAAATGTTTAGCTTAAATAATGATCATCATATATTTATTAAGAAGTTAAAGTATTACCATTAACATTTTGTTCCAAGTGCATTTTTATTCTGAATTTGAATCCTGAGATCAAGATATTTTATGATTGAAAATAAATATTTGAGATAAATATATTTAAAGAATTAAGATAAAATATTTTGAATTATGAAAAAAGAACCTTGTCTTTTAATAAATATATTTAGTCATGATATTGTCTACAAGAGGATTCATACTCTGAACTGATGTTTTAAAATCCATGCCATATGGTGCCTGTGTGTAACCATGGATTGCTGTTAGTTGATCTGCTATCTTATTGTCATCCATTTGGGTCACAATATACATAAAGAATTTCATGGTGTCCTTGTAGCACATGACCTACTCTACTTCTGGCCTAAATTGAATGTGTCTTAATTGTTTGAGATTTTGTTTTAGATAGTCAGCTTATAACCAATTCAAATAACTAACCAATATTGATTGGTAAATGGGTATTTAGATATTATTAGCTAAACGGTAAATTAGGAATGTAAATTTGATCAAACTTTTGCCACTCAGAATCTAACAAACCTACTGAATAGTGTCTTCTTTTACATTTTTTTACTGTGAGAAATGGTTAGAAAGGTGTTTGATTTGCAATGGGTTATTTAGTAATCGAATGATTTATTTTTAATTTTAAATACATAATTTATGTCAAGCGTTGTTAGCCGAGAGGTCATCGCAGCCGGTCTTGCAAGCAAGTAATTGGTTGCGGACGGTTGTGGGTTCGCCTCCCGCCGATGCTATGACATATGGGGAAAAAATACATAATTTAATCTGAAAAAATATAACAGCCTTAATAGCATACACAATTCAAAACCCTCTCTAAATTCCGCTCCCCCTTCCAAAAAAACAAACAAAAAAAAAAACAAAACAACAACAACAAAAGAAACTGTAGAAGAAAATCTCTTATTAGGTTAGCCAATGGCTGCTTATTGTTTGTTTATATCATTTTCATTCGTTTTACTCTTTACCTAAGCATTCCACCTCTTATTTTTCTTCCTTCCTGTTTACTCTCCTATGTTAACAATCTATGCATGCTATTAACCAACAATCTTCTTTCATCTTAAAAATGACCACAAATCAATATTACAATAAGAGGGGTAAAGATGTAAATAAAGCAAAAATATTAGAAGAGTAAACTCAATTATGTTTCTCCAAGTTTATTTTGGTTTTTATAAATGTATTTCTCATATCAATCCACTATGTCAAAACAATTCACGCACTGACAACCTGCCACCTTTTGTCTCATGCATGCATTTTGGAAACGATTTTTGCTCTTCGAGTGAACTATAAACATCTAAATATACTCAGCCATGTTGTCAGTTCATTAACTTTCATTTATGTGTTTAAGTTAATAAAAACAGTATTAGTAATGTAGCACATTTAATAAATTAATCTTATTGATAGCTTAGTTATCAAAGAAATCTACAAACACAATATATATATATGCATGACATATATATCTATAAGTACATATAGTTCATGTATCTATATCATTATATAACGTCACTATAAGTAAAAAAAAGTTTTTGTTTTAACTTAATACTTATTTACAATTTTTTTAAGTATTTTAAATTACTTTTATTATTACATTTAGCAAAGAAGTCATTAATAACTAATAATACGCTGATCATTATTCGAAAACTATTATTTCTTTAGGCATTGAGAATAAATAAATCAACGGAAAAATCAAATTTTAAGTAGGTGTCTTTGTAAAATAAAAACTTCCTGAATTCCAAAAGATGAAAGAGGCAAAATTGATTGTAAAATAAAATCAATATTTTATTATTATCTGCATTCTTTGTTCAAATACCCAAATCTTACATCTGAGTTTTTATTTTAATAATTTATGTATATATTAAAGTTAGAATAAATAAAAGAATAATGTTTTATGATAAAAAATTAACAAAATACTAATTATTATCAAACACACTTGTTATTGGATAGATGCATTCTTTACTTCTCTATTATTAGACATTTACCTCATTACGCAGGAGAGGCCGATCTTAGAGTTTCTACACTGGTGAATAAAGTGATTGATGTAAATGAAATTTGAAATGCTTAAAAATTTGTGATAGTTTTCTGCCGTTCAATCATCTGTCAGTATTATATATATAAACAATATATCGGAATCTAAATTAAAATTAATACTTGCGCTAATAAAAAAAAACTGATTTGCAAAAATATTAAACTACCCCAACTTAGAGTAATAAAATCTATTCTCTTATCAGGTCTTATTTGAGCCATGTGCGAATAAACTATTAGTTGATAAAACTTTGATAGAAATTCAGAAATGGCTATGCGATTTTTTAAAACCACATAGAGAAATCATCCTGTTTATATATGTTGAATTTATTATGTTATTTAAAATTTAAGATTATTAAAATTATTCAAATAAATTTAAAAGCTGTCTTATGTTTTTTTTTCTTTTTGTACTTGCAATCAACAGACGCAGAATATTTAGCAAATATTCTTTCACATATCTTTGATCACATGTTCGGTAATGTGGGATAGAATTGTAATTAGGTTTTTTTTGTTTTTGTTTTGTAGCAATAATGTGTATAAGTTGAATTGTCACAAGTGCTATATAAATTGCTTGATAAAGTGTATGTTTCTCATATATCTCTGGTCTGAGAGGTTTGTCTGACATCTGGACTCATGGATGGTTGTGATAGGGCTGCAAACATGATATAACTCATGGAGGTTGCAGTTATTTCCGGTTCAATTACGTATAATCTGAGTTATTTACTTATTTGCAAACTTATAAATCAAACATTCTTTATATATATATATAAGAGCATACTGGTCACTTATATTCACAAATAAAACAAAAATTGTTTAGCTTAAAGGAAAATAAGGACCTTTATAAAACACAAATTTTTACCTCAGAATCACCTTATCCAGATGATATAAAGTATTGTTTTATATCCATTGAGTTATAGTTAAAATTACTGCAGTTACATTAGTCAGTTTTAATTTTAAGTGAAGTATCAACATTTTTATTTGGTTAGTGCTAAAAATAAGCTAAGAACAATAATATTTTTATTTTAAGTACATCATGCTAATTACATTTTTACATATATATGTAAATGAGATGTGGATGTATAGTATTAATTTATGGTTGCATATAAATTTAGAATTTAGTGATAACAAATTTATAAGTAATAGCAAATGATGCACAAGCATTATATTATCCTATTCTTAAAAGTTTAGCTTATTTGAATATATTTGGTTTATTTAAAAGAAATAGGGTGCTCACATATTCAGCGCTGCCGTTTGGATTTTGAGGCCCTGGGCACAAATATGGAATGGGGCTCCCAGTAAATAAAAAAAGTAAATAAATGTATAAAATGCTTTTATTTATTTATGTATAAGAACTCGTATCAAATATCGTTCTCTCAGTCTTATTTTATCAGTGCGTAAAACATATATGGTGTTATTGATTAAAATAAGATAAGATGCAAAGCCCCACTAGCCCCCAGGGCCCAAAGCAAACATCTATTTGACCAACCCTAAACCTGCTATTGTACATATTAGTCTGGAGGTAATGAAAATCACCAGCACAAACAAATGTGTATATAAAGACTGAATAAACATATATGCAATCTTCTAAAAAGGAAATCAATTAAGTTTTTTAAGCAAATATTAGATAATATTCCGATCAACAGAAAGTTGTTAGTCAAAGTGTTGGTTTTGTTGCTAATTTTATGATTTAAAAAGTATGCTGTGATCTCATAAAAAGTGCTGAGATGACTAATCATCTGGAAACATAAGGATGTCCGTGTGATTTACTGTCCAGCTTCACTTCCTGCCAAGTGAATGTTTTGAACAACTTTTGTTATTTGATCAAATGATTAAACATTGGGAATGTCTGCTATCAAAGATGATACTGTTATCCACTACTTTCAAAGGACAGTCACACACTGGAATAACTATCCATTAAAAATTTGTGCATGTAACATGTTATCCTGAGAAAAATGCAAAATACTACAAAGGTGCCAATCTGTGAACTGCCGGATATGAACATTTTCATATAAATCATAGCTATGATTTTGTATGCTCTTTGTTGCATGCAAAAAAACAACTTCAGTTTGCTCCAGTGGTAAGAAACAATCTTGTGCTTTTCTTTTTTATTGGGATATATGTATATTGCTAAAAGTTTAGTTGTTACAACATTATTTCTGGCAAAAAAAAAAACAAAAAAAAAACAATGTAAATATGTATTTGTTTATTTCCAGTAAACAAAGTTATGTCATCATTTTGTACAAAATAAGATTAGTTCTTGTCATTTTTACAAATAACTTGATTCAATTCAAAATGGAAAAATGTGATTTATTTCCACTAAATAAAGTTTACAGGTCACCATTTTGTACTAAATAAATTAACTTACAATAAATTGTTATTAATCAAAATTGATGGATTAAGTTTGTCAGAACATCCCATGCAGATATTATTTTATGAGATCACAAGGTTAGAAAGTTATATCTAATACATATGCGAAATCTCACCACCAGGGTATACATAAATACCAGAAATAATAATAGACTACTTAAAAGAAAGAAGGCAACAAAACAAATGTATTATTTTTAAACAAATGCATTAAGTTTACTTATTTTATGTATTTTAAATCTTTTAAATAATTATTATTTAGAAATATTGCATCTAATAAAGTACATCAAAAGGGCATTGTAAACTATCAAAACAATGGAACATTTTATTTTGTTCAAACTCTACTACGCACTTCAAAGATGATATAAACTGTATTCTAAATTTGTTATAGTATTATTTTTATGTTGTATCATTATGTAAATAAAAAGTTATAACTTTAATTCAAATTCCTAAAAATAGATTACTCTTACATCATTTTTATTTTAATTCTGATCAAGTATATAACAAAAGAAATGAAGAAGTGAAATCTTTTGGGATAGATATAAAAATAGACCCCAAGAATTATATACTTGTTGCAGTGTTCAAAGTCAAGCAAGAAATATATATGTGTATGCAAAAAAATGGACCCCAGAAATTATATACTTGTTGAAGTGTTCAAAGTCAAGCAAGAAATATATATGTGCATGCAGCAATAAATGTATAAAAAAGATATGTAATAGTTGTGTAGAATAAAAATAATTTTAAACAATAATTATGTATAATGATTGTGTGAAATAATTGTATATAATGATTATATAAATAAATCTAGGTATATGTAGTTATCAATGTGTAGCAATGTTGTTAGGTCATAGAGTTACATGTCTGTCCTTATTAGATCATAGAACTGCAAAAAATGCCATATATAGTAAGGTATGTAAAAAACACCACATGTGGGAAAGTTTGTAAAGATGCCAAAAGTCTTGAGATGTATATAAATTCTCAGAACCTGGTATAGGAATTCTGATGCTTAGGTAAGTCAGAGACTCTTGCCTCTGTAACTCAAATAGCAGGACTATTAGTTGCAGGTCACCACAACCTTTCATTATTTTAATGTGCCTAAAATGGGCTATGTACACTTGTAAATATTCTCATATGACATTTAAATTAAACTATTAGCTTACTACTTCAATTCTTTGTCAAGTGGGACAGAGCATCTGAGCTAAAACTATTATTTAGATATCATTATGCTCAGTAGGATCCCAAATATCAATAACTTAATAGAAGTTTTGATTATTTGTGACATCAATTATTTGTTCTTCTATGAATTTTCAATTTAAAATTTACTAATATATATGTATATAGTACTATCTATTTAAGTAATGAAAAGCTTGTAACCAGATAAAAAATAATTATTTTCAACTTTATTTTATTAAAGAATGTCATTAAAATACAATAAACCACTTTCAGAAATGGAATGTTAAGCTAAACTACACACTGCAATATTCTCACCACTCATAATGAACTTTGATCAATTAGAAGAAAAAGTAGGGTACTTGTGAGTTTACAAGTAAACCAATATGGCACTCATATATTTGAAAAACATACAGTTCTGAGAACCTATAATCTGCCAAAGATGTGTTGGTTATTAAATTAAAACAAAATTAATAAATTGCTTGTTAAATTAAAAAAAAGGAATAAATTCTGATAAATTCAATTAAGAAGCTTTGTTTCAATTTTTTTTATTATCACGTGGGATACTCCTAACTTTGTCATACTTTGGTTCACTTCAGCATGTTTCTTTTTGTCAGCAGTTTTTTTTGGTAAATTGTTATAATGATAGAAATTTGGGACCTTTCTGTCACAAAACATGATGCAGTACACCATTTGCAAAGGTACAGGATTCTGCCCTGTCAAAAAGTCTGTGTTAATGGTAATGATATGATTGCGTACCACCAACATGATTAAAGTGTAAATAAGTGTGGTCCCTGCACAAGTGGATCATACTTTAGTGACTTAATAAAGCTGCTTTGAGAAAAAAAAGAGTATTTTATTTTTCTATTTTTAATAACGTGAAAGGCTTAAACCTTCAAAACCTGCACCTTAAACATGCTAAAGTAAGCCAATCAGATGTAATAATAACTGCACGTGGACCTCTTAATTCTGAAACACAAGTCAAAACTATCAGAAAAAGATGGGACCTACCTTCTTCTATGCCTCAATTTATATATAAATAAGCCAGACTCAAGCATTTCGAACTACAAGTGTGAAACTTAAAATACCTTCACATTTAATTCACTAAATATTATACATAAATAAACAACGTGAAATCTTTCGATTTACTACGCAGCAATTTTTAAATCTAATGAAATGATAGTAACAAATGTAAATATATCAAATTTATTAAATTTATTTTTCTGTTTATAAGTTAATCCCCCCCCCTCCCCAAAGAAAATAAATTGTAAATGTTGTAATTATTTTTTTCACAATCATTTGTTTATTATATATATTTTTAAAAAGAATATTATTAAAAAAAAAAAACTTATTTATATGTTTTATAATTTTTTTTGTTTTATTTTTTTAAAAAAAGATTTTTCTCTTTTGCTCTCAAGTTAAGAAATAAGAATAGACTAAAAGAAGTAATATTTATATGCTCCATATACTACAATTTAAAAAAAAATATTTATGTATTATCATCATCATCATCATTGTCAATCATTATCATTCCGCTGCAGGATGAAGGTCTTTCCAAGTTCAATTCATTTTCTCTGATCTCTAGCCTTTCTTCTCGACACCATACCTGCACATTTTCTTATTTCATCCATCCATTTTACATGTAGTCTTTTTTTGGGTCTTTTACAGTGTCTCGGAATCCGGTTTAAGATTTCAATTGTCCATCTATTATCATCTCTTCTAACAATCTGTCCAGCCCAACTCCACTTCAGTCTTTTAATTATTTCAACGATGTCAGTAGCACCTGTTTGTTTTCTTACATTCGTGTGTATTGTATATTATATTTGCATAAAAGAGATATTTGAAAATCTGGTTATTTTTTTTAAACATAAATACGTACTTATGGTTATTATTATTGAAACTTATAAATATTATTTTGTGAGTCTTTTCCTTTAAGTTCTTTTGGTTTTATTTATTTATTGAAAAATTAAGATATGGGAATAACTAGTCTAAAGTACGGCTTTTTCTTTAGGCAGACCCAAAGAAGAGAATCCAGGGAGAGGACAGAACAAAAAGCTCCCTCCATTTACTGATATTGTTGAATAGAAATATTACTTTTTTTTAAAGAATTTCGGGCCATGAAAGAGCATAGAAAATGGGAAGAGCTAAAAAATGCCATCCATTATCCTTCTTAATATCATGAGATGCATTTACGTTTTCTTATTTACGTATAGTTATTTATTATATATATTTCAAAGACTAATTATTAATTAGTTAAAACAAATGGAAGTTATTCAGCATGCTTATTACTTTTTTTAATCGAAAATAGAATAATATTTTAGGCCATATTTAGGCATAAATTAATATTAGAATAATAAGATTCAACATTAATTCATAACATATACATTCTATATGTCTATATTATATTTGATACAAACACCCCCACACACGGAAAATTTTCTATGATAATAATCTTTTCTTTTTAAATTCCTTTATTAAAAAGCAAACTTTTAAAATTAATTCATTTTGCAGTTATATTAAATATTAATCTATAATATAAATAAAGTTAAATAAAATTTGAGAGCGTTTATTTTTTAATATTTGATTGAATACAATGAATAATTTATATACTTGGAGTTTTAGATGTAACCACAAGGGACTTGAACACAAACTTTCAAGCTTTTCTCGGCTATCCGCTCCATCCCACACAACCGATATACATGACCGCACACACGTGAAAAAGATAAATGATCTCCAACACTCATCTTGTGCTGAACCAGCACTCATCAATGATATGAATGGCTGAAGAGTTGGGAGGTGGTGTAGATTGAAGCCTGCCCATTAAAGTTTGAAGATTTTCTGACTTAATATGAACTGAGCACGATCTGGACCAGCTGATGAGTGCTGGTTCAGCATGAGAGGTGTATGTTGGAGATCATTTATCTTTTTCACATGTGTGTGATAATGTGTATTGGTTATATGAGGTGGAATCGATAGCTAGGGGGGGGGGGCTTGAAAGTTGATGTTCGAGTCCTAAAAATTATTATATTTTTTTAAAAATCTGAGTTCATTTGTTTTTTTTAGTTAATATTAAAGAATTTATTTAATTTGTAATAGTTTGATTTATTTGCCTCATACATATTTGAATCCTGAGATATTGTTTGATAATGAATATTAAATAGAGATTGGTGATATATTGTCACAAAGAAGTATGTAATTTAGCCAAGATGCCTAACAGGGTTTCATAATCACACACACACATATCAAACGTGCAGCTATATTTAAGAAGATACATTTAATATTTACATAGTAGATATAATGAACTTTTAAATAATTTCATGAAATACATTGTACACTTTGAGATATTTATGCATCACACTAAAAGATATATATTTGCATTGGAACATATAAACTGTTATTCAGACTAAATTCAAACTTAGACATTATAAATACAGTAATATTTAATGAGATTAAATGCAGTTTGGATGCAATAAAATGTTCTCTTTACTTCCATGTTGCATTGATGTCTGCATTGTCAGTGCATATGTATACATGCTTTCCACATTTCTCCATCCCCCTCCCCTTCAGCCTCTACATAGCTCATTTCTCTTTTGACCATTACAATTTATATATATATATATATATATATATATATATATATATAATATATATATATATATATATATATATATATATATATATATAAATTATAACAACTGGTTTTTTAAAGATAAATCTATAAATTGCCCAGAAGATCATGCCTAATGATGGTAAAAGCAAATCTATTTAGAAGAACAGTTTTGAATTACAAGTGTCAAATGCATCTCGAGGGGCATTTTTCTTTTATTGTATCTTTATTTATATGAATTTAAAAGAATGTGTGATAATATTGAGGTTATTTAATATATTTTATAAAGAACAGTTTTACGAATCTTGGTTTGTTAATAATGATAATGTTGATTTCAGTTTCATAATAGAAATCTCACATTTTTTTGTAATATAGTTATAAATGAGTATGCACTTGCTTTTCTTTTTTATGGGTTTTTAAAATTTAATAAGTATCACTGTAGCAATTTGGAACAAACATTCAGGGACAGAGGCTTCTTGCAATACCTCTTCTACCAATGCGTCTTTTGTCAAATAACTAAATGCTGGAGTTAAGTTTTTAAGAATTCATTACATGGCTAAATTTTTTAATATATTGCAAAAAACATATTTAAGATATACATATATTCATGTATTTAGAGGGGATTTGAGCCCAGACTTTCAAACTTCCTTCAGTCATTCAATCCATCTTAAACAACCGATACTCATGACCACATACATGCAAAAAAAATAAATGCTCTCCAATATATATATATATATATATATATATATATATATATATTTCATGCTGAACCAGCTTGAAAGTCTCAGTTCAAATCCCATCTAATTACATCTAGATTAAAGTGTAAATACTGTACATGTATTTAAATATTACATACTCAGCCTGCATTCTGACCATTCCTCTTTTGTGTGTTTAAAAGTGCTTAAGGTCCTATATATGAAGAGTCAGACTGACTTATGGTCAACATGGATATGACACAACAAAATTTGGCAAGCAAGGGCTTTGAACATGCCATCATCAGATTTTCAATGATATGGATGGCTAAAAAGTTGGAGAGTGGAGAAGATTGAAGCCTGTCCATTAAAGTTTGAAGATTTGCTATCTTAATATAAACTAAGCAGTGATTGTATATATGTGTTGGAGATGGTGATCTGAACCGATTGATGAGTGCTGGTTCAGCATAAAATATGTATATTTGAGATCATTAATTTTTTTCACAGGTATCTGGTGATGTGTGTATTGGTTGATAAGATAGAATGGATGGCTAAAGAGAGCTTGAAGATCTGTGTTCAAATCCCCTCTAATTATATCTAGATTAAAGTATAAATACTATATATGTATTTAAATATTATATATTCATATATATATATATATATATATATATATATACTACATATACTTATATATATATATATATATATATATATAAGTAATGTAGTAATGAATACATTTTTCTGTTGTCTACAAACTTAGGTTTGATAGATAAAATTTGAAATTATTTTTCAAGTAATTAAAAAAGTCCACAGTAATCATATTTTTTAAAGGTAATTTGCCCATGTTTGAATAAACTTACATAAAATTAGGTTAGAAATAGCATATATATATATATCTATATATAGCATTTATATAAAATAAAGAATAATAATAATGTGAAAGGCTGAAATGTTTGTCAGATGCATCTTAAAAATGCTTATATGACAGCCAACCAGATGTAATAATGACTGAGGAACTCTCAAGTCAAAACACAAGGCAGAGATTTTACGAGAGAAAGATGGTTCACTTTTCCTCTCTACTTAAATTTATATATAAATAAGCCAGCCTCAAGCATTTTGACTTAAGAGCGAAATAAAAAAATAAAACAGCAGTAAGTAGTTGATTCAATTTACTATTCTTTTCTGCAGAAAAATGCTGAAGAGATCTTTATTTGTACTGGGTTATGTAAACTAATGTTCACCTTAACACATCTCTCTTTCTTGCTTACTTTCCATTCATGTATATATAAATATATACTCGTGTGAGTAATATAAGTTACACTATAATAGTGTATATAATATTTATTTTAGTAATTCTAACTTCCAACATTTTCATTTTACACATGATTATCAAATCATAATGATACAACATTAAATAACATTAAAAAAATCCAATCCAATATTTATTTAATTGAAAAATATAGGCTTTTCTTATTCATTACATTTTGTGCACGTGTTGCACACACACACAAAAAACAACAACAACACATTAACAAATGAATACATAATGGGATATAGAATTTATTTAATATTCACTTGTTATAATGTGATAATAGTAAATAGATTGCTCAGCACTAAACCTATACCAAGTTTATTAAAATAAATATTACATTATTTACTCCAGCATAACACATTTTAAATTACATATAATATTGCGTACATTGAGTCCATTATATATATGCAGGCACACAAATATTTCCACATAATACATGAAAGTGGTTTTCTTTTGTTATGCTCATTACTAGTATTTTGATTTTTGACAAGGCTGTGACAAAAATCAACAATATTCAATCTATAGTTCTGTTGTCTAGTATAAATATTATTAAGTTGTTAAGAAAAACGAGTTCAAAATAATAAATCAAAGTAAAACTAAATAAACAAAAATTAATATATAAAAAAATTGAGGCCTTATTGAAAATTACTTGTGTAGGGCAAGTGAAAAGCCAAGAGATTTAAGCAACAGGTGAAAAAAATAGTAATATATATTTATAAATGTGTGTGTTCTCACATATTCCTATAAAACCATACATTAGATAATAATATATTATTGATATGAGTATTATATCAACATTTTTCAAATCACCTATGTCATTGGTCATATAGTTCAGGTTATTCAAGTATGGCGCAATGTTATCTGAAAATATGTAATATTTTTTGAAATGATGTCTACTGCCAGATTATGGGTGCAGAGTGTAACATAATATCAGTCCAATACTGTAAATAACAAATTTCTTAATGAAAAAATCTAAAATATATGTTTATGTCTTTGACTCATGAAAAAAATTACTTTGATATATATGAAATTCAATACTGTTTAACTCTATAGTAGTAATGACAAATAAAATAGAAAATCATGTAATACTAAAATACTAACCATAAACCAAAATTTTACTAAAATTCTCTCACAATCATGGTTTAATCTATTATCAAATAAATCTTCTGAAATTAAATTCAACTAGATACAAACAATATATACATACAAAGCAAACTTAACATCCCATAATTTACTTTAAAAATCAATCAGAATGTCTTCATGAGATTGATGGCCTCACATTCAAGATATGTCATCAGACTTTCTTTGATTCTTCTTTTTAATTCATTTTGTCCAAAAAGAACCTCTGCATTGTTAAATAATATTTTATAACTTGTATTTTTTTTTATAAATATGCAAAGCTGAGTTATATCTATTTTTATTTATACTTTTATGAAATTTAACTCTTTAATTAAGTCTTAATTTACTTTGACCTATATAAGTTTTATGACATTGCAAGGAATCTTATAAACTACTTCAGAAATTGTTTTGAATTATTGAATAATAAATTTAAATCAGGGCTTTTCTTCCAAAAACGTTCACACCATTCAATATATAACTATTCTTGTAAACTATTCTATAAATTGGTAATTTAAACAATAAAAATGTCTTTAATGTCACTAACAGTATATTTTTATTAGTGTTAGGATTATTGATATTTTTATTAAATATAATATTTTTAATAAATTCAAGATTATAATCCAAATCAATATCTAAGAAGCAAAATGATTCCTTTGAATATTAGTATTATTTTCACAATTATTAATCCTTCTATTTTTATAACAAAAATTCAATAAAGCATTTTTTATGAGTAAAATATTAACAATTGTCAGACTTTATTATATTTTTTAAATTTGTATGTTTATAAAATAGCTATATAATAAATTATTATCAACCTTATCAACACTTAAGAATATCAAAAATACCCCCCTTTTCAATAGTAAAATTAATATTAGAATCAAAAGCATTTAGTGTATTAAAAAAATCTTCAATTTATTTTTCTGAATAACAAACAAACAAACAATTTTAAAGAAAGAGAAAAATGATGAGTGCTGTTTTAGCATGAATTATGTATATTGGTGATTATTTATCTTTTCTACATGTGTGTGGTATGTGCATCAGTTGTATAAGATAGTGTGGATAGTTGAAGGGTGCTTGAAAATTTGAGTTCAAATCCTCTATACTTACAATTAAAGCTCCCAGGTTTGTGAAGAGTGCCTGGTTTTCAAATATTTACACATCAAACTTGTATCTTGTCCATCCCTCTTATATATATGTAAATGGATACGGTCCTATGCATGAGGGATCAGAGTGACTTCAGGTCAACATGGGCATGGCAATAATATTAGCATTAGTGTGGGATTTGAGTTTTCATCATCAGATTTTCAATGATATGGATGGCTGAAAAGTTGGAGATTGGAGTGGATTGAAGCCTGTCCATTAAAGTATGAAGATTTGCTATCTTAATATAAACTTAGCACTGATTATATATATGTGTGGGAGATGGTAATTGGAACCAATTGATGAGGCTGGTTTAGCATGAAATATGTATATTGGTGATTATTTATCTTTTTTACTTGTGTGTGGTCATGTGTATCAGTTGTATGAGATAATGTGGATAGTTGAAGGGTGCTTAAAATATGAGTTCATATTTCCTATACTTACAATTAAAACTCTCAGGTTTGTGAAGAGTGCCTGGCTTTCAAATAATTACTCTTTTAAAAAAATCAATATAGGCAGACTATGCCAAATGAGAAATAACAACCTTTAACCCATCCCCCTTCAGTCTTATAAAACACATTATTATACATAAAATACATAGAGACCTCTAATAATAAATGCAAATGGTGAATAACTTTAATCTTATCTACAGAAAAATAGTGATGTTTTTTTAAAATATAAAGAAACACATTCTATCAGTTGATTGATACATATTTTCAATATCTAAGTTATCAAATACACAATCATTCTCTAAAATAAATCTATTTATTTTATTAAATGCCTTTAAAAAAGAAGACACAAAATTGGCTGAAATTAATATAAATTTTTAAAACATATTAAAAATTTCAAAATTTTATTAACAATCAATTTCCCATCCCTCTTTGTAAAATCAAAATACACTTCAAAGGAAAGGTATGTTCATGAGATTTAAGATTAAAAAAAATCTTAGGAACTAAATAATCACTAGGATAACAACTTAATGAAGTATCTCTATTCATAAAACAATCATTTTCCATTATTTTCATAATTTTAATCAACTTCAATTTTTCAGAAATATTTCCAAATTCACCACTTCCTTTATTTTACTGTAATATCTTATATAAATGCAATTTACCCACTCTACTTTGAACACTTTTTGGCAAAAAACCTTTTATTGCACTTATATGCATACACAATCTTATGTTTGCAGTTTTTTTTTTTCAGTTTTTTTAAATTTTATTATTTTTTTATTATTTTACTAATTTTATTGTTAACATTTTTAATGGTTTTATTTATATAGTTATATATTTTATTTTACTCATTATATCATAGCTCTGAAGAAGACTGCTAGACAGTTGAAACATAAGATTATGTATGCATATATGTACAAGAAAAGATTTTTTTGCTAAAAAGTGTTCAAAGTACAGTGGATAAATTGCAACTTAAATTTTATTTTCTTACAAGAAAGAAAAAATTAAAATATGAGTCATCCCATTATTTACAACCATACAATAATATACTCCACACATAGAATTTAATTAATAAGTTTATATCTATGCTAGAAAAAATCTCTAGTTTAATAAATGATAAGTAATAATAATTATGTGTTTCTCAAAAAAAGTTGATAATGTAAAAATTGGGAGTGGAGTAAATTGATGCTTGAAAATAAAAATGAGACAATTTGGTCTACATAAATACTCTTCATGTAATAAAGATATATATGAGAAATGATAACCTGGCCCAACTGATGAGTGCTGGTTCAGCACAAAATGCATCTTGGGGGTTATTTGTCTTTTATTGTATATTTATGTGAAATTATTTATGAAATAAAAAAGAATGAAGAAATATGGAAGTTGTCTAATCTATAATTAATATATTAAGTATAAAATAAATTATAAGAATGTGGATTGAATTTTGGATAACTAAATATTCTGGTTTTAAAATGAAAATAAATAATATGTCAGTGTAAAGATAAGATGTGTATCATAAGTAAATAAAATAGCACATCAATTACCATACTATAATATGTATATCTATATAAAAGAAAAAAGAAGATATACAAATATATCAATATAATATATATAAAAACGTATATGGGTTTGATAAAACAATAACTTATTGTATTGAATGTTTTATGTTCAAAGTTTATAAAGTAGGGAAATTATAAGTGTATGAAACTGAAATTAGACCCATATATATATGTTGATATGAAGATTTTCACGGGTTGCATATATAAAAGACATATTTTGCGAGTTCATCCATGTTAAAAAAATTTTAAATATTGATATACCGATGTTTTGACTTGATGACACAAGTCATCCACTGGATGATAAAAGATAGAAAGATGGTAGTAGAGGCACTACAATCACTGATTTGAAAAAAAAAAAACGTTAAACTTCCAACAATAGCAAAAATGTTAAATTAAGAATGTTTTTTTAAAAAATCTTTCCAAATAGGAGGAAGTTTACATGTATCATCTTGCTTATTGATACAATCTGGCCTTTTAAGTATCTCAATGGCTTCTCTAATTTTGCATTGGTAGAGATTATCACATCTGGATATGATCCTGGTACTAGAAAAATCAATTTTATGACCTGAATCCATAGTATGGAGTGAGAGTGCTGTGATGATGAGTGTTGTTTAACTGCATTAGCATGCTCATCTCTCCTAACACTGATGCAACGATTACTCATACCTATGTAAGAAGCTTTACAATTTTTACATGAGATTTGATAGACACCATGAGATTCAAGAGGGATTGAATCCTTAGGCTTGGTTATTATATTGCTGATCTTTTGATGAGTAGAAAATGCTGTATTTATATTATAGCATTTTAATATATGTCCAATACTGTCTGTAGTTCCTTTTATATATGGAACACAAATCCTAATACCTGATTTATTATCTTTTTGTTTCCTGTTTTGTCCATTTTGGGCTTGAAATAAGGCTTTTTTTTTATAAATTTAATTTAATGGTCTAATATACTTATATAGACACTATAGATTGCAATTTGGCCACAGAGATTGAAATTATTGATACAAAAAAGTTTAAATAAACCTCTTTAAGCAGATAAATATAACTTGTTCTGAATGCAGACTAATAAATAGTCAGTTATATTATTAGAAACTGCAATTATAAATTTCAAATTGTACCCAAACTATTACTTTATGTATATAAACAAAAATTTTTAAAAGTAAAAACTTTTTTAGTTTTTTATCATTTTGCACAGACATATATCGGTAACTTCGAAATAAGTAACAAATAAATAAAAAATGTTGTCTCTATAAAAATTTATTTTGTAAATAGACAGCTTAATTTAAAAATCACAAAGAGAAAAAAGAATTAAATAATATATTTAGCTAAGTCATTGAAGGAACAAGAGGATGTGTTTAAATATTTAACTATTGATTTTATCATAATATTAAATAATTAATCACATTGAGCTATAGATGCAAGAGACATATACTGAAAGGCAAAAGACAGATTAAAAATAATTAATTGTCTATTAGCAAAGCTAGAAAAATTCTTTGAAAATGAAAAATTCTAAGAGATCAGGAAGTATTGATTTTCTTTTTATAAAATTTTTTTTTGACAAAAAACGATTTTTTTTCCCAGGAAAAGTGTAAAAGCTTCCCGGCCGATGCTTTGACACGTGAAAAAAAAAAAAAAGTGTAAAAGAGAATTGTCATAATTCAGCTTTTTGAAGCAATACAATGTTTTCTATTTGAGTTTACTATAATTTGTTTTTTTTTTTTTAGTTAGATTTTTCTCCCTGTGGTTTTAAGAAATTTGTAGTGAAAATATACAAGTTGGATTAAAAGAGACACGAGTTTAGGGCCGCTTTTAATAATGACAGCAAAAACTGGAAAGAATTTATTAAAATTTATAAATTAGAGCTTTTTTGAAATCTAAATAAAGAATAAGTGATCAAGTACAATTATACAATATGAATAACAATTTTTTCCAATCCTTAAATAGAAAACAAATTAAATATCTTTAATCACCAATAAAATTTTAATCTGGTCCAGCGAATATATTTTTAATTGCTTCTATTTAAGTTAGAAACTGTTTGGCAAATTTTAAATCAAGACTTAATATATAGAATTCATTCAAATTTTGCACGTTATAAATCACTGACAATACTATGTGTTAATACACTATTTTAGATCAGTTCCCAGTTTTTTTATTGTAGAGAAGTTAGTGAATCAAATTTCAAATATATTGATGTCAGTTCAGAAATCCACATGAGGGGCAGTATAAATGCAAGGAGATTTTTGATCCAATAAGCGCATAGGGGATAGTTTATTTGTAATCACACAACTTATAAATATGAGTTGGAATACAAATAAGGCATATGATAAAGAAAATAGAAGTACATTATGGGTATATTCAGTAAATTTGCAATGAATGGAGCTTTAGTGGATCTTATTAAGAGATGGTGTGAAAAAAATACTATATAATCAATTAGAAAATATAGAATCAGTTAGAGTTAAAAGGGGGATGGAACTAAGACAAGGATTCCCTATGTCATCAAGTTTGTTTTAGTTATATTTGAGAGAAATGAAGAGAACAATGAAAAGACTAGAAAAATGGATATAGATACCATTAATAGATCGCAAGAGAATGTACACAGTATCAGGTCTCTTACGTGCTGATGATATCTTCTCATGCATAGAAAGTAGGAAAGATATGGAAGTTATACTGCAGACATATGTAAGGGTGGGGAAAGAGATAGAGATTGAATTCAGTGAAGAAAAATCAAAAGTAATGATGATAAATTCTGGGGAAAGAGCAGAGAAAGAATTTTTTTTGGAGGATATAAAGTTAAATGTGGTGAATAGATATAAATATTTGGGAATCATCTTAAGTAATTAGAGGAACTGCTTAGATGAATTGGTGAAAAAAATTGATAAATGAAGAAAAAAAAGCAAGACTGATAAAGAAATTAACAGTGTTTTTATATTATAAATATGATATTGTGAAAAATGTATGGAAGGGAATGGAAATAACAAGGTTAACTTATAGTAATGATATGCCACATGTTAGTAAAGGAGTATTAGATTACTTAGAAAAAGTACAAAGAGAAATAGGAAGACATGCATTAAATGCAGATGTGTGGACAAAAGAGGAGGCAATCCAAGGAGAAATGGGATGGTCAAGTTTTTATATAAGAGATGCAAAAAGCAAAATGAAAATGTTCAGTAGATTGCAATTTATAAATAATAAAACAATAGCCAAAATAGTATTTAATTGGTTTATAAGTAAAGGACAGGTAACAAGATAGGTAAGAAAGGTAATATAGTATGTAGAAGATTTGGATAAAGACTTTATGTCAGTATACTTATACAAAAGATGGGATGATTAAGTTAGGATAATTGTTGAGTGTTATAGTGATAAGGAATGGGATAAAAGAATAGATGCATTAATAAAAAATCGGAAGTTGGAGAGATGAAAAACTAGTGGATAATCAAAAAGTTTAAATATATATAGAGGAAACAGAATATTGGGTGTGAGTTACTTTTGATAATAGCAAGGAAAGTAGTTTAAGGCTTGAACAGGATCATTAGCAACAAGAGAATATGCACATAAATGGAATTTAATCTGCAAGTTATGTAAGGAAAGCATAGAAAATATTAGGCATGTGTTAAATGAATGTAAATGCTTACAAGCAGAAAGGTTTCAAATAATGAAGTTGTGGGAGAATAAATGTAAACAAAGTGTTACACAGAGAGTGGATTCTTGGTTTCTATGCTGGATTTGGAAAAAGATAAGAGGGATCTAGATATAAAAGTCATAGAGTAGAAAAGTATAATGTTGTGTAAATGGTACGGAACAGGATAGAGAAGAATATGGCAAAACTTAAGGCAGGGAATAGAAAGAGAAAAGTGGCTAATAGGTGTCTCTGAGCATAGTGGCTGAAAGATTCCTGACTCCAAGAAAGGAAAAGTCATACTGCATCACCTCACATAGCTTTCCACTAAAAAGTATTTTAGTGATTTTTAAAATTGAAATAAAAATAAGTCTATTTTTTTTTATTATAAAAGTTTTTTTTTTTTTAAAAATTGTATGATTTTTTTCTCTTTTGATCGTAAAAGTTCATTTCTTAAAAAGTGCTTTCTAAATAAACAAAACTTTATTGTAAGTCATCTTTAATTTGCATAAATTTTCTTTCAAATGATAAGCAGATGATGAAGTCTGAAATAATTGCAAAAAATACCCAAATGCTAAAAGCTCTTGAAAATAAAATATATATAAAATATTTATAATAAATGCTTTTATTTACTGTGGACCAAAAATCTTAAAATAATTGATTCTTTAGCTACATTGGGTTTTATATTTAACTTGAAATAAAAGCATGAAGGGAGGGGGCCCAGAAATTAATTAATTCAAATTTTTTTTGTTTCTTTAATCACAACTGGAGTTTTTATAATGTAACTTTAAATAAAAGTATAGAGGGTCTAGAAATTAAAACTAATTAAATATCCGAATTAAATAAATTCTGTATCTCCACACTTTTATTTCAATATAAATAAAAAAACAACGTTTGCAGTTGAAGAAACCCACAGTAAATAAAAGTTTTTATTATATATATATCGTAAATATCTGTTGAAGTTGGATGAAATGAACAAGACCGTTATTTCTCTTTGTCTTGAGATATAATCACATTATTTTTAATAATATTTAACTTTTATATTATATTTGTGTTTTAAATCAGCTTTCGTTATTATTTCATGAAGTCTTTATGATAGATAAAAGTGTAATATAAATGATAGTGAAAATTTACAAAGTATTCAGGAAATAAACCGTGAAAAACTTTTGAAAGTTTACTAGCAAAAATATAGGCAGAGAAAAAACAATGTTTAATTACATTTCTATTGATAAAATAAATAATTGATTGAAATTTTTTTCTTCTAAAGGTTCATAAGAAGTTTAAGCACCTTGGAATTGATTCAAGGTCCTTACAATCTAGAGTCTAATGTCACACAAGAACACATCAATGGAAATATTTTATAGATAATCTATTATTAACATTAATTTTAACAATTGCAGTACTTTTAACTATATAGTAAATAAAAAATCTTATTATTTACTGAACTTGCATTATATGTTTATGTTATTCTTTGAGACTAATTTATAATTACTATGTAGAATTTTTGGATTAATTTTATACAATTAACAAAAATGCAAATATATAAATTAAGGGGTAGAGGACCATAATGTATAAAAAGTATTAATTAAATGCATAGCTTTTATAAAACACATAAAAAACAGTAAGCACAAGATGAAAAGCTGATGAAGAACACTCAAAATGAGGCCAATGCAATAAAATGCAATAGTTCTATACAAATTTGATTTAAATTGCACATCAAAATTTCAGGCTGGGTGTCACAGCTACACTCCCCAGAATAACCACAATAGTAAAAATCCAGGGCTGTTTAATATATGTGTCAGCCTCCAGAATTATTGTTTTCAGTGTTATTATATTTTTAAAAAGAAAAATTCTCCCAAAATAATATTATTTTAATAGTAATATAATGTAGATTTATCGTAATAACCTTCAGAACTTCTATTATATTTTCAAGCTACTAAAAATGTTACATTTTAAACATATGGTTTGATGTTTAATATAATGGCTAATGTTTAAAGATATTCACTTTATCAGGAACTTACAGGGCTCATTTATTATCAAAAAAGCTAACTTTACTGGATTCTGTCACTGTGTGTGTGGATGAAAAGTAAAATAGTCTTTAAAAATCTATTGCAGGACAAAGGCTTTCAATGAAGAAAGGCAGCCTTATCAATGATAAGAATAAGAGCATTTTTATACAGCTGTTTTATTATATAGTTTAAATTAGTTCATGATCCATTAACTGATCATTCCAAGATAACTGGAAAAGTTTTCAAGATTATTCAGCCTGAATTTGAACCTATATTGAAAGCATGGCAGATGAATGTGCTTCATTGCAACATGAGTTCTTTCTATTTATATTTCAGGCAAAACTCTCCATATAGTAGTACCACTCAGTGCAAGCCAGAGTAATCAGTGGATGCACTGAGTGGCACTACTATAGAGTTTTGCCTGTTTTAATAACAGTTATGAGCAAGCATAAGAAATAGTGATCAAGTGCTACTTTTACTTCAAATTACATATTTCACTAAAAGATGAGTGTATTATTAAGAAAATAATGAAAGATCATCATCATCATCAACCATTATCAATCCACTGCAGTATGAAGGTCTCGCCAAGTTCAATCCATCTTTTCTGATATTTAGCTTCTCTTCTCCATATCACCTCTGCACACTTTCTTATTTTATCCATCTATCTCACATGTGGTCTCTTTCATGGTCTTTTACAATCTCTTGAAATCCAGTTTAAAATTTCAATTGTCCATCTATTAGCATCTCTTCTAGCAATATGTCTAGCCCAACTCCACTTCAGTCTTTTAATTTTTTCAATGAGGTCAGGAACACATGTTTGTTCTCTTACCCATACATTGTGTTTTCAATCTCTTCTTGTTACTCCCAACATGCATCTCTCCATACTTTTTTGAGTGGTTTGAAGTCTCAAAAAAAAAAAAAAATATATAAAAAAATATATATGAAAGATATATATTTATATTTACAGTAGTTATTGCACTGTATTTCCATACAGCTCTTACTGAAATTCACAGATAATAGTGAAGTATATTATATATATTTGCATTCATTCATATATATATATATATATATACACATCAATATATATATCAAAATACAGTACAATTTATATAAATTATATTCTTTTAGAAGTACTTTCGACTATACACTTTGTAGTCTTTATCAACTATATAACGTTGAATAATCAAAATGAGATAACCCTTAACAATACCCATAGTTCAATTCAGATTTCCCACAATTCTGTTATCTTAACATTTGATGACTGGCGATTCATTAACATTTGATGATTTCTTGAAATCAACATAGCCTCTTTTATTTTACGTTTATTATGACAACGTTCAATTTGAATAATTTTCATATTTTTATAATCAAATTTAAATCCATATTGACAAGATTTATTATGATCAAATATAACAGATGATGAAGGTTTATTCATCTGTTATATTTGATCATAATAAATCTTGTCAATATGGATTTAAATTTGATTATAAAAATATGAAAATTATTCAAATTGAACGTTGTCATAATAAACGTAAAATAAAAGAGGCTATGTTGATTTCAAGAAATCGTCAAATGTTAATGAATCGCCAGTCATCAAATGTTAAGATAACAGAATTGTGGGAAATCTGAATTGAACTATGGGTATTGTTAAGGGTTGCCTCATTTTGATTATTCAACGTTATATAGTTGATAAAGACTACAAAGTGTATAGTCGAAAGTACTTCTAAAAGAATATAATTTATATAAATTGTACTGTATTTTGATATATATATTGATTTGTATATTACATATATTGTGAAACGAATACAGATATCAAACTTTATTTATTATATATATATACATTTAAGTGTGTATATGTAATGTACATACATGTCGAAAACATGTAAAGTACACATATTACATATGTACCATGAACTATATAATTCTTTTTTCTTTTTATAAATTTCAAATTTATTTTATAATATTTTTGGCATCACATGGATAACTAAAATAGTGACTATGAAAATCATAAATAAAAGAACAATATTATATGCAAAATACTTTATTATTTTGAAAAGTCATTCCTTAAAATAAACTTTTCTGCATGTACATATACTCTTAAGGGGAGAGAAAGTAAAGCAGTCTTAAATAGTCATTTGGGATATACATCTTTATATTATTTCAATGAGATATGTTCATTATTTTAAAAGATAATATTCATTACTCCAGTACATATGAAAACATGAATAAATGTTGTGAACAGATTAAATTTTCTGATAATGGCACCTTGGGCGAATCAGACAATAGGATAATAAGAGTCAATCATTGTTAGTGTGGTTTGCCATTATCTATATTATATATTACTGTCCAACCCATTTTAAAGCAAGTTAGTGGTAAAGTGGCTCATTTTTTATATTCTAAGAAGGAAAAAATAAATTCAAAATCATAATCTAAATGAAAACTGCCAGCATTTAGATTTAATATTTTACAAGTATTTACTGAACTGTATTTCTTTTTAAATTTTATTTTCAAATGTGTGCATATGATAATTTTATTACTGATCAGTATTTATTATTTTATTATATATAAATAAATATTTTCAAAATTAAATTTAACGAATGATACTCAGTTAAATTGGTTGCTAAATAATAAAGTCTGACGATGGTGATTTTATTTATACATGGAGTGGTTAAACATGAATTATTATTAAGTGAAGATATCAGATAGGTTAAAAAAAATTATTTATCTAGAAATACTTTAAATAATGGTGATGATCTCTATAATTAAAAAATAAAAATCAATTTATTTTGCTAAAGAGTAATAATCTGCATAAGTGCACATCAGGATGTAGATGTTATTTAATTGATTATGGATTTTCTCCCTTATGAGGTATTTTATTTAATTATAACAAAAGACATTTTTACTTCAGAAGTCAAAAGTTTAGTCAAATGTTTATAATGTAGTCAAGCGTTGTTAGCCAAGAGGTCAGCGCAACCGCCTTGCAAGCAAGCAGTTGGTTGCAGACGGTTGTTGCGGGTTCGCCTCCTGCCCGATGCTATGACATATGGAAAAAAAAAATTATAATGTAAATATTGCAATGATTTTAATGAGCTCGTAAATAATTTTGCAGTTTTTCAAATAAGTAGTGGAACAAACAATTAAATGTATTTGTTGTCTTTGAAAAAGTGCTTAGCACTGAAACGCATTAGGGTGATATTTAATGTTTCGAATATTTTTTCTCTATACAAAGCATTATTTTGAAATATGAATTTTTTTCTCTACAGTACAGGCTTTATTCATACCTGCACTTATATATGTAATATATAGGGAGTTTGAACTCAGACTTTCACATGATGCTCAACCATCCATGCTATCTCATACCACTGATCCACTTAATCACACACATGCCTAAAAGATAAATAATTACCAATGTTCGTATTATGTGCTAAACCAGCACTCGTCAGTTAATCCAGATTATTATCTCCACACATATATACAATCAGCTTGTATTAAGATAGTCAATCTTCATACTTTAATAAACAGGCTTCAAAACACTTCATCCCACAACTCTTGATTGAAAATCTGATGATGGAATGCTTAAAGCCCACCTTAGTGCCAACATAATTGCATATCGTTTATTAGATTTCAATGATGGAATAATTGCAGTTTAATACATAATATTGTATTGATTATTCTCTCATCTTAATATTCAGTCAATAGATTTGGCATTATATTAATAAGATGAACTGTTGATATATTATTAAGAAGATTGGTAATGCTGTAGGCAGATATTTTGAGAAAAGATTTCCTAAAATAAATATTCTATAAAATGATCAGTTAGTTTTTATGTAATATGGCAAATGAACACATAAAAGTTTCAAGAACTATGATTGGAATTTATTTTACTTGTTGACATATATTTCTATATCAAATAGTTTAATTATATAAAATATTTAATAACTATTTTCTATTTTAAGAATGTTTTTTTTTTTTCCATATGTCTTAGCATTGGCCGGGACGCGAATCCACAACCGTCTACAAACAACTACTTGCTTGCAAGGCGGCTGCAATGACCTCTCAGCTAACAACGCTTATCAAAGACAAAAACGTGGAAAATATTTATTGTTATCATGACACTGAATTCCCTACAACAAACGATGAAACATCTAAGGATAGATAATTACAGATCCATTTAAAAAACATAGCCTTTGAGGAACTCGTACTACATATACGTAGAAAATTATTTTTAAATATTCTTCCTTGCTTTTACAAGGAATGGAAGTACTGTAAACCATCTTTAATTCACAAAACGATAGTACTATTTTCAAAAGAACCGGAAGTATCTTGCATTTTCTCCTTCATTAAAATAAGTGGACATAATATATAAATTGTAATCTATATCTGCATAATATATTCTATTATTATGAAGCTAATATAAATGAGAAATGCATTAATAGATCTTTCAAGATGGATGCCACCTAAAAAAAAAGTTTATTTGGCGATAGCCGTCTATATGATATTTTATATTTAATGAATACAAATTCAGATTTATATAAGTATATCTTATTATATATAAAACACACGCATACACCACATTCATCTTATGACTTTCAAACATTCACACATTATAGATTAATTTACAATCAAAATATTAATAAACGACTTCAAATAATTTTATATAATAAAGTAATTATTAATATCATAACATTAATGCAGTAAACACACAGCGAAAGCGCTAAGCTAAACGTTGTTATTTGTGAAATTTTTTATTAGTTTCACCTATATACGTTTAAAGCGTATTAGAAGTATTAGTTAATGACTTAAGTCGATTTTATTAAAACAATTGTTTATTTATTTAATTTTTTTCTCTCAGTTTGTATCTTTGTATTATGTATATACAAACACGCATTATACATCTACTTTTAAAGCATATTAAATTAACAGTTTCAATTTATATATACACACACAGCTTAATATATAGAAAATTGAAATGGAAGTAATCAAACCTTGAGAAGGATTTATGCCTTAAGTAAATCAGGCCAATATGCAACTTTACAGTTCTTTTATCGAACAAAAGCAATAAATGAATAGTTAAAAGCATTCAGCTTTCAAGAAATAGCTTCTGAAGATTTTGATTACTACCATTCACATTTCCTATATATTAAACTACATATATTTACAAATATAAAGTGGTCTTTTTATAATATTGAGGCTATTAAAAATGAGACATCACAAAATTCAATTGTAATTTCAGATTGATTTATATTATACTTAAATCAGGATAAAACTAAATATCTTGCACTATTATTTAACAATAACAATAAATGAAAAACCACCCAAAGCTCATGTAAAGGGTAGGCGGTCTACTACTTGCATTTAATGACGGATGTATGAATATTGTTTATACATATTTTCCAGAAATTTTGATCACTTGCTTTTAAATTTTATATACCAGTCAACACTATAGACAATCCCAATATCAATAACAATCAACAATCTCAAACTGTTGTCAAGGCAACCTCCTTTAACAATAAATATAAATAGTATAAATAATTAAATTTTAATAAGATTACAAATAGTAATCACTAAAAAGCTTTATACTTATAATATTATTTGCTTTAAAACATTATTATAAAGTAAAAGTAACACAATATGCATGAAAACTAAAGTATAGAAATAATTGTTATAAAAGAAAAACGATGTGTTCTATTATCAAAAGTTATCCAGAATGCTTTGACTATATGTTATATTTTTATATGTCAAAAATAATATCAATGATAACATTATAAAGTAAACGTGTGTTGCATATCTATATGTGAATCATTTAAAACCAATGGTTACAATATATCTATTCTTTATTTAAATTATAATTAATTCATAAAACATTTAATCTAACATATACAGATTGCTAGAGAAAATAAATTATTAGTTACAATGTTAACAGATGTGATTTTTTTAAGTTTTCATATTTACAAAAATAACTATCTGGATTAAATTTTATATGACAATTTGATTTAGAAAAAGGAACTTCTTTTTGTTTCTAATTAAACACAAAACAAAAAATCTATTGTTGGGTTCTAGAGAAAAGTAATTTAATTTAAAGCTACCAATACTAGTTGAAAGCTAACTAGAAATATCACTACTAAACATATCTCTAGTTATTTTGACTTTATTTCTTGAAAATATCTCCACTCTTTAGACTAGAGATTTTCCAATAATGAATAATATTAATATTCTGTAATGTAACTTTAACTATACCACTCTCATGCAAGGAAGGGCATAGATTCTATCTGCTTTTAACACCTTGTGGAAGGAGTAATCATAAATAAATGACCCAAGACATGTGAAAAAGATGATCCTCAAGATGCACATTTTATGCTAAACCAGCACTCATTAGTTGACCCAGATCACAATTTCTTATACATATCTTTATCATTGTTTAATATATATATATATATATATATAAACAATGATAAAGATATGTATAAGAAATTTGACATATATATATATATATATATATATATGTCAAATGTGCTGCCCACTTTTCAGACATCTATATGTCTTTAAATCCAGCTTTCCAACTGAAATAGGCATATCGGACTGAACTAAATTCAGATACACCATATATTAATAGTCTTAGCAATCTAATATAGCCAAATCCTTAGTAGGCAAACTATAATATTAATGAAATCAAGTCATACATCATGTGACTTATTTAGTTTGTATTTACAAAGGTAATATGAAGAGCATGCTAATAGATCTAAACAAGTTTATTTTTTTTAACCAATAAATCCCCAACTCCAAAGCAGTCTCAAGCTAATGAATGTTGTCAGTGAGGAACTAGGACATCAAGATACAAAATCC